>OX940980.1:51594311-51974783 GCA_954871275.1 Leptopterna dolabrata
GCTTCATGAATAACTAGAAATAATTAATGGTTGAATTATTGAATCCCGCGCATTTGTAGGAAAATTTAATTCTGGAGCCGGTTCCACTACTCGATTTAGGGCTTTCCTGGGGGGAGCTCGAGGGTGCTGACCACAGAAAACAGTGATCTACGCATAAGGACCATCTATACAGGAAATAATAAACCGCTGTGTAATAATTTGCAGCGTTTTATCTATAAGACCAATTTTATCTTATCTCGTTCTCGTACTGTGATGAAATTTCTTAATACAGCGCCTGCTGGAGTTTAAACTGTGTGCTTGCGTTGGGAAAGTGCTTCGGCAAGAGATTGCTGAACAAAGGCTCAGCATAAGCATACAAACTAAACCGATATCGTCTCCCTTACGCCTGTAATAGCCTATAATACCCTCAGTAAAAAAGCAGATAAGGAAGTAGATGTACCGGTCTTCATCGACATCTAGTTAGCTTCCAGTGCCAAGTACACATCTTGGGGCATCGTGTGAGTTTTCACTCATTCCGGCTTAACTCTCACAACCATTACGTCACGATGTGTAACTAACACGGGGGCCGGAAACGGAAAATGTTTCAGGTCTTGGTTTTATAGATCTTTTGGTCGATTATAATAATCGATCTGTCGATTCCGGGTGTAATGACCTAATGAGTCACGGATATAGGATCCTCACTCAGTCGCACAATCAAATGGCCGATCAAAATTCATTCTTCATACTACAATAATTATTACAAGAATAGGTAGTGATTTTTTCTAAATAGTATTCGTGAGGCATATTGATGGGATAGAATGGTCTGGAGCTGGACTGTTGTGGACTGATATGGGCGAATTCAAATTATTGAAGTTTCTCCTCCAAACATATTCATTTTTGAATAACATGGTAGGTATATTTCATAAAAAACCGTATATAAGCTTCTATGTTGAATACATATTTAATTAATGATTTAATTTTTCCATGATTGATTCAGTGATGACTATGCAACATTTCACCAAAATTGGTTTATATAAGCGTGGTAAAAATATGTATGAATTTTGGTTCAACTCTGAGCAAATATCACTATAAACAAGGAATCCTCTTATATGTAAACCAAAGTTAAATCGAAAAATAATTGTTGAATTGCCGATGGAGCTGATTTTCACAGCAATTGACCCTTGTTTTTGTATAGATATATACGTGGGTAGGTATTATGATCATTAGTGTTTTGGGCCTACCTTTCCTATTGAACTTGATAAAAATACAGAGATAACTCATCTATACAGAGCTAAAATGAATACAACTCATTTATCAATACAAAACAGTCGCTCTTTCAGAGAAATATAGAATGATGAAATTTAGGTGAAAGCCGAAGATGCCACTACTCTGAAAATAAGGAAGAAAATATATTACGATACCTATACGTAGTCCCTCCTACCTTTAATAATTAACCATAAATTTAATACATAATATATCCGATATTGTATCCAAGACAATGAACAAAATAAGTGGGCTTTCTAGAGTCGCTTTTCATAAACCACTGGGTCACAATTCATCCAAGACCAAGCATCTGAGGTAGTATTTAGGATTATTCCGGTTTCGATTGATCGGGTATAGCAGAAATGGGAACCACCTAAACCATAAAATGCCATCGTTTTCTAAATCGTTTTCGTCCAGAAAAACCTCTGCCAATTCGACTAGGCAGTATAGCTTCCTCACCTGAATCACATGAACGAGGATAGTTGGGTAGTTTCGTTTTGATACGGGACGATCTGTGATCCAACCCGCGTATACCCCCAACATTTCAGCTCTCTACGACTATTTTTCGCGTTGTTAGAAGCGTTAAAAGGAAATGGTCAACATTTCATGTTAGCGCATGCGCAGACGAAAGTTAATTTACGATTCAATCGAAATTCGTAAGAAACTTTCAAAGTATTATCCCTGATCGACCCTCCAAATCTGAACTCATTTCAACGATATTTAAGGTAGTTATGGGCGTTTCAGTTATTTCACGTTTTCCGTAATTTCCATAATTTTGAAGTGGGATCATCTGCGATCCAACCCGCGGGTACCCTCAAAATTTCAGCACTCTACGACTATTTTTCACGTAGTTAGAAGCGTTACAAGGAGATGGTCAACATTTCATGTACGCGCATGCGCAGACGAAAGTACATTACGGATCCAATGAAATTCATTTGGAACTATGAAAGTATTATTCCTGATCGACCCTTTAAGTTTGAACTCATTTCAACGATATTTAAGGTAGTTATGGGCATTTCAATTTTTCACGTTTGCGCATGCGCAGACGAAAGATATAATTAATTTTTCAATGATTTTTGTATGGGACTATCTGTGACCCAACCCGCACCTACCCTTCAAGTTTCAGCCCATTTCAATAATTATTTCGGTTAGTTATGGGGGTTACAAGGAATTACCACAGACAGACACGGAACCAAAAATGTTCCTGGATGTTTAAAACGCAAAATGGTAGAGGAAATTTTCATTTTGGAGGACATACTTTTTTTTTTACTCAATCACGAATCCAAGGCTTCCCTACCTTCAGTAGCAAAATATTGTGATGAGACTGCTCATCAACCGCCTACCCATCGATTTTCAGAAGGTAGGTACGACGACGCAAATGGCTCAAATGTAATGAATCCCTGAAGCAGGCATCTGCACTTGACCCGAAACGGTTATCGTCCCCGATCTGTACGGTATACGTAACGGGAATAGTGCAGCCGCGTCTGTAACCTCAACGAATCGATTGCATTCGCTCCCCCCTCAGGTATTCATCACGACTGATGTTCTTTATATCGTACGTGCAGGGACGGGTTATGCGTGTTTATATGGGACCAGGAAGCCGTTCCATGTGGACTGGATGGAAGTTCACTTTTGAAACTTTCGGCGAATGCAATATCATCTCAAATGGGGATCGATTCTATAGCTCAATCGCAGAGAGCGGGTTACTTTGCTCTGTTGGCAATAATCGATTTACTTTGCTCTATTGGCAATGACGCAGTAGGCTGCTGACTTGATCGTTTGGCAGGTGGGTGTATTTTTTGTGAATAGGAATTTGCTGGCAGGGGTGGCACTACAAAACTGTTACCTCAAAGTGTCAATAAACAACGAGAATCAGTCAACATCGAGCGTTTATCGCTAATGACAAAACCCAGTAATATTGATGGCCATCAGTTGGGAATGTTTGGGCTGTGCATCCTGCAGTTTTCATGTAGTAAGGTACATTTAGGCCATATATTTAGGAAAACTCCCTTCTTCGATATTTTTCCGATTCCTCAGCTGCCGCCATGTCGGTCACGGGTAGATTGCTTCATGGATACTCCAATTCTCAACACCAGACGGTGCTGCACTCAATTCCGGTGGAGTAGAAATTAACTACTCAAAGGTATCCTCCCCAGAAGGTACCGCTCCCACATATATATATACCTAAGGATGATGTTAGCTAAACCTCCTCCCTCAATCGTCCCAACTCCTGAATTTAATTACAGTAGATGTCGTTTACAAAGTACACGAGGGACCGCAGGCTTTTGTACGCTGTAACCGATGTCCGTTGTGTCCAACACATCGCTTGCAAGGTACGTGTACGCTGTATCCGGTATGTAGGTGTTGGTTTACCCCGTACTGTGCTCCATATCCTTGTAACCAACAAATTTAAACGTGATTTACTCAAAATAATTATGTAAATAATGGGGGAATAACCCAGACAAAAATATAGAATTGAAAACAACAATTATTTTAATATAGGTAGGTACACACTTCCCTTTACATATTCTTTATTTATATCAGTTTTCATTCATTTGGGTTTTGATGACAAGGAGTCGCCCCCTTCAACACGGCAAAAAATACCGAATTGCTCCTCGTGTAGAAAGATGAATACTAAGTTCTTTGCGGTAGATGATCCACAATATTCATTTCGGCTGAACAACAACCAAGAGCCAGAATTTGCGAGGGTTGTACGCTGTAACCGGTACTTCGGCCCCCACGGGACCCAGAAGTGTACGCTCTAACCGATTTGAACGCTCTAAAAGGTGTGTAAGTTGTAAATGCGGTGTTACTGTATGCCATTTCACGGTGCCGGAAATTGTGCACGCTATAACCGTACGTTGTGTACGTTATAAACGATATGCACTGTATATTTTTGAATATTAGCCTTTATTATTGTCTCCGAACTGATTTACTCGCAAGACGACTGTGGAAATTCTAAGTAGGTAATCGTACTTATACAAACGTAGTTACTGAAACGCTTTACCTACCAATATTGTTATTGAACTTTTGAATGACTCCTGGCGTAACTTCTATTTTGATCTTAGGACAGAAGGAATAGGCAGACACTTGAACTGTTTATACAGTTTTTTTCCCCAAAGGTAGCGTGCTGGCTGCGCTTTGACATTATATTAATTGCTATGCAATTTTAACGCCGGGGGTCATGTGAAAAAAATGTCCTGTCACAATATCCTGTCACAAAAACGCGTCACGCAAAGAGGAATGTGATGAAGATGAGCACAAAGAGGAATGTGATAAAGATGAGCACAAAGAGGAATGTGATAAAGAATTACCAACGTTATCTTTGTTACCTATGAATAACTAGTTACCTACATTTCATGGTAACGGGCGCCGCTTGGCATTTTTTAATGTGTTTCTATGTAAATTGCATAGCAAATTCTCCTTTGTTATACGAAGTATAAGAACACATCCTTCGGGGGTGAGGAACGGCGAGGCCCGAAGGGCCGAGTATATATATATATATATATATATATATATATATAGAGAGAGAGAGAGAGAGAGAGAGAGAGAGAGAGAGAGAGAGAGAGAGAGAGAGAGAGAGAGAGAGAGAGAGAGAGAGAGAGAGAGAGAGAGAGAGAGAGAGAGAGAGAGAGAGAGAGAGAGAGAGATGACGAGAGAGAGAGATTTTTATTTGCCGTCACAAAACAAATTGTATGACAATGGCCAAAAAAATGTCTACATTTAAGGTAGGCGTCACACTATTTACCGTAAGATTAGGGCACTGAGGAGAGTGAAAATGAAAGGGGCTGCAGCAGCTCTGAAAGGTGCAGCAGCCCCAAGGTTACTGGTTGGGGCCTGAATGCCCGACCGGCCCGGGCCCACCCACCACGGCGGCTCCCAGGACCACCTGCCCATTGCTGGGCAGGCAGCCCAAATTATTGAAGCAGTTGCCTACGTGCCATTCCAAAGAACAGGCCGGCCAGTGCACTGGCCCCACAACCTAAGACTAAGCACATCACACAACATACATTCTGATAAATTACTTGCTCTCTCGAAAACCATTCATACCCCGTATCTAATATCACAGTTGCCATTCAATACATAAACTAGATGCAAGCTAGAGTACTAGTATAAATTTCCTCTGCTGCCATATTAAACCTAAAACTAATTGATAAAAATATTTAAATTAAAGACAATAAATTATTTAAATTATTCTTTAAAATTCTTATTATAAATTAGTCTTATATAGAAGATGCATCAAGAATGTTTGAATGTTTATATATAATAAAACGTTTCTTCATACATTCTTGGTTCATCCAATATTCTGAACAACCACTTTTATTTAAATAGCCATTTCACAGAAATATATTTCTTCGAGTCTATGGTAGGTATATCCCCGTCAAGGGCAAAGTAATTATTATGAAAGTACAAGGCATGTGAGGAAGTATAATGCAACTGCTGGATTTTGGTTTTAACGTTGTATATCAGAAGGAGCATTTGGTGCTGTGGTTTTGGGGTTTTGGGGTCTGTTCAGGAACTAAATTTTCCTGAAGAGACCCCAAAACCCGGAACAGGAAGTAGGTGCATACTTTCAACAACAACAACAATGTATAGACGATACGCATGGGTGCAAAGGTTTGGCTACCCAGTAATCTTAATTAGTTTCCCTTAGCGTTTTACCAAATATTCTATTAACTGCTGGGGTCCGTCTACGTAGATCGGAAGCTTAGCTTTATCCCCAGTATGATTATTAGGAAGAAATTGATTGCCTAACGACTACTTCGAAAACCCGGCAACCGCCATTACAGCGTCTGCGGCCAAGGAAGTTACAATTATCGGCAGTTCCGCCCATTATTATTTATTGAACGGGAACTGAATCGCTTTTGGAGTCGCAAGGTCGGAACGACTGATCCACCTCCGGACCGCGTGAGGCTATTAACCGAAAAACAAGAACTCCTTGGAATATTTTCTGCGTCTTTAGACAGTCAGGGTTGTCGCTGACTTCGCATGTCCTTTGAATTCTTATTACTTACTGCCGTTCTAATAAACTGGGGGGGGGGGGGGGGGGGGGTACTAATTTCATGATGGTTTTGGTCAAGTAGGAACAGGCGGATATGAATATTTCAACATTCATCCAACGATACTTGACAGGTGGTTATTAGTGTGACCATCATTTCTACTCTGTGCCATGGAATAGCTACATGCTAATATTGCAACTTTTTCTCACTGGTAGGTTTTGACACGGATATGACTTACAACTGGGGGTCAGTCAAATTTTGCGTGACGCATTTTTAAGAGCCAAAAACGTAACGCTATTTGACTATTTACCAGGTTTTTCACTTACAACCAACCCGTTGCTACGGGTTAGTAACTTCGTTAGTTTTCATCGCACGAAAATCGTTCTCCATTCGCTGGAAAGCTCTTGATTTATCTATTATTTATCTTGTAGTTATATATTAATTTATTTAAAATTCATCGAGGTTTAAGCCAAGATATAAATAGGTATAAACAGTGGATCATGGTTTTCTGTTGGAAAAAATTGGAGGAAATAAAGTGACCTACTTCATTTTTGAACGTGTTTTTTTTTTTTTTTTTACATTGGACGTTTTTTAGATGGGAAAAATAATACATATCCATGTACCGATGTATCTGCATGTAGTGTAGATACTCGACATCAGTTTACCGGTGTTTTTAGGATTCTACTGAACATAAGTAGGTACAGAAATATTGGCTTTTACATTCAATTGAGGACTTGAAATACTAAGTATTCTTATTTTATAAAAGCTTGTAGGACTGAATCACCAGATTTGCAGCTCAATAAAATTCTACACGCAAAAACCCGAAAAATCGTCATGATAATATTATTATGATTGAGTCCAGATCGTTATGTATGTGGATATGGGTCTAGAACAAGATGTTCAATCTAAATTCCTCAACATTCATCATTGAAAATACAGATAATTGGTCTTCAACTTGCCACATGGCATATATTATGTCTTGTCTCATCGAAGAAACAGGAATGTTTCAAATGCAAACATATCAGAAACACGAATACTTAATTTTGCCTGACGCGGTGCCGTTGGTAGAATGTACCTGTTAGGCATCCCTTGAGTTTGTAGGTAGCTTTGTAGGTAGCTTTTTAGGTAGCTTTGTAGGTAGCTGTGTAGGTAGCTTTGTAGGTTTAGAGACAATAAACAAATAAAGTTTTTGTAGCAAAACCGAAAATTTCGAGACAAGAGATGCATTTCAACTGCGTAATTCATGATGGATATGGAATCAAATAATGATGACTGCATAGGTTCGACATTGCGTCGATCGGATTGAACAGCATCAAACTAATTATTTTTTACGTAACCTGTCTACAGGATCGGCACAGAAAGAGGATTTCAAATGCCCCGATGACTACGGATTCTACCCTCACCACATTTCCTGCGACAAATACTGGAAATGCGACAACGGAGAGGCCGAGCTGAAAACGTGCGGAAACGGTCTCGGCTTCGACGACACGGACCCTAAATACCTCAAAGAAAACTGTGATTACCTCCACAACGTCGACTGTGGAGACAGATCGCAACTCGGTAAGCCCAGAAATCTAATCTATAGGATTATATTATAGAACGCGGTACATTCTGGCTGTCTTGTACGGTCTTGTACATGCGTTATACGACCAGCCGTTCGTTTGCAGCGGAGAGCCTTGTCAACATGATTGTGAATGAAACGGTATAAATCCGGCCCAGATATAATTTCTAGGGAACACCTTATTATAATCACGGATGGCTGTATGATGTTGGCTGTTCTTTGATATTATTCCAGTTGAATAATTACCTATGACTCTTTTGGATTTTGTTGATAGGCACTTTCGTAACTTCAAGAAACGTTATTCTTCATGAATAACTACAAATTATTAATTATTTAATTATTGAACCCTGCGCATTTTTATGAAACTGTAATTCCCGGGGTGAGCTCGAGGGTTGGTATTGACCACAGAAAACAGTGCTCTACGCGGAAGGGGCATCTATGTATACAGGTAAATAATAAACCACTGTGTAATAACCTTTTTTTATTCAATTTCCTGATTCTTCGTACCCTGAAACGGAATCCGTCAAATTTTGAGGAGGTTTAAAACGATTTGAATGCCAAATTTTCATTATTGAAAATAATTAAGCAGTACACCTTAGATCGACGAGACTTTTCACAACCCACTCACTATATATTTTAAAACGAGCCAGAGTGGTAGGAGCATGGCGATCTAGGACGCAATGCGGAAGAGGCACTGAAGGTAACCAGTACTGAATAATTGCTTTTGATCGAACTTTCAGGCATTCTCCTCTACCTTTATCGTCTCATTTGACTTTCAGTTATATCAACGACTTTTTTCGTAGTTGGGCTCAATCAGACCATCGAATGCTGCACTTTCTACTTTGATAATACTACTGCTACTATGTTGATAATTTATTCGTGTGTTGTTCGACTTACGATGCATAACCTCAATGCTGTCATGAGGTTTTTCCTATCTTCCAAAAATCACCCTTACCTCAGCCTATGAAGCAAGAGAGAAGGTAGCTGGAGTTTCTCAACAACTAATAAAATCAGATAAATGCTTTCATAACTACGGACTGCAGGACCTCTTCTCTGGTTAACCAACAGTTTATCAAGTCAAAGAAGAATATTAAGTAATCTTCTTCAGTGAATCTGACCCAGACTTGGAGGGAGGATGTCTCTTAGTCCTTGGGAATCCCACAAGAACCCTTTTCTTCCAAACCAGAAAATCCTGCGGTCTCCTGTGGTCTATACAGATCACTTGCCTCGGCGCACAGACTCGTCAACGTTGCAATGTCCGCTAATGAAAATATTAAATAACGACTCGGAGTTCCAGTGTTGTTGCCCTTTCTATCAACCTGTATCTGCTATAATTGACACGAAAATGAGTTCCAGCGGATAAACGTCTGTTACTCTTCACACTTCACTTCCCGTCATTAACGCCCACAGGACGAACATTTCAAAAAGATGAGGTAATTATTAGCGGAAAACAGTGGAAAGGAATGCAAACTGCTCATCTCTTGGATCTTGCACCAAAAATTTCCTAGAAGGAGTGAAAGCCAATTGTGTGCAGGCTCCTTTCGCAATATTACCGGCTGCAGTCTTCATTGGATGAGTAAAACAAAGCGCTTTGAGCTCAGTGTGTCTTTAGCATCTTGTAATGTCAAAGGAAAAGGGCAAGCGTTTGAGTTAATGTTATAGAAAAAGCATGTGAGCACACAGCTGGAATGTTCCACTCTCCAAAAAGGTTTTTCGGATTCTCAGTCTCTGAAAGGTGCTAACGTCTTGATGGATTCTGAAACTTTCACGCTGTCAGCCATCGGATGGAGATAAAATAATTAAGAAATCAATACGAGAAAACATGACACAAGGAGTCAGTTTCTTTGACGATCGCACAACGACAGCAACTAGCAGTTACATCTCTCATGACCTTCTGTGGATTTTAAACACTCGAGTTTTATCGAAAGTGTTCGAGTTCCGATGGTCTTTAGAACGCTAGCCGAGAAACAGTGCCAGGGCCGTTGCTTACATTTTACCGCTCGTAAAAAAGAAGCTTGGGTATTTGCCAAGAGGTGTGTGGGCGGGAAGGGTGCAGTAGTTTGAAGGGGTTCAGAGAAGATGGCAGGTCCATTGTTGCGCAACGCCCGTAACGCCTTTACTCTTTCTCTTTCAACCGATGGCAACCCTATACAATCCCCTCATTGTTATTTTTCTTAATTCCTTTTCTTCGTGACGAAGCGACAGAAGATGAAGCCCCGTGATCAGCTTCCAAGGTCAGTTTGGGAAGACAATCGCCTGGCTCTTGGACAGCCCATTTAACTCCCGAGTAATACGAACCTCTGTTCACGTCTTCCGAGAAGTTCTTATCGCATTCCACGGAGAAATAAGTACCAACTACGTCTTCAACTACCTTGACGTGTGGCGTCACTTCAGAACCACTGCCTTTTCAATGGCATCGATTCCAAAGTACCCAATGAAGATGGAATAATTCGAAATTAGGTTGGTTCAATAGAGCGCTAGGTGCCGAAATTGAGTTTAATGGACGTCAACATGTCATTCAGAGTGAACTTCGTTATGGATCATCTAGGGTGATGAAGAACTACAGCAACAAGCTTCGGTTAGGCACATTCCTATACGGATAACTGAAATGGATTCTGCGATTTCACACAGATGGTCGAGGGCTTTCAGAATAAACAAACACTGGATTGCGATTCGTGATAGCAAGTGTGGCGAGTTCAACGAACCGAAGGCATCCTAACATGATCCATTGTGGTGTGGGTCTATGACGAATGATCGAGGATTATTTCCGAGAGTCGGCCTCCAGGAGGGTTCATCGTAACTGCTTAACCTTTCTTGCTATACACATGCTGTTGCTCCTCCCTTACTAGGTTATTTAGCTGTGTTATATGTATACACGTACATACACGTAAACAAATTATTGACTGCAAGTGATACACATTGGAGGATCAACAAAAGGAACTACAAAAAACCAAGGAATGCATTAAATTTGTGGAGTAACGACCAGTAATGATGTACCGCCTTGGAATCTTGCACTGACGGATCGACGCATATGGAGAATGGAATGATGGCATTTGAAACTTTGAAATCTGGATATTGCTCCATCCTTTTTTCTTTGGTAATACGGCTGTGAAAAGAGCACAAAAACGGGTAAAAAAGCGCCACAGTAAGCTGCGGTGTCCTGCAATGGTGAGTGCGAATGGTTTATTACCCAGGTGAACTAATAAGGGAGTCCAAAGGAATTGGGTCGTATCCAGGGTTGGAACGATATCTATAACCGAAGCTCAGTTGCCGGCCCAGTGGTCCCCATCAGTTATAATTACATCGGAGTTGGAAATTGCATCATCGGGGCGGAGCACGAGACGGTTCGCGGTGCCATTGACTCTTTCGGAACGCTGGAATGCAAAAGTTACGTCTGTTCACTGAAGTAAATCGCAGATGATATTCACAGTCACTGGCTGACTTTACAAACGGTCTGCTGATCTTATAGATCTTAACAATACGTGGAACTGACACAAAATATCAAAAGAAACAGTGTGTTGGCGATCATGGAGATTTGTTCAGGCCTCCTCAGTGTCCAACTGACCATCACCTACATTCAACCGGTCGTGAACCAGAATATCTAGTTGGTTTCAGTTGATAAACAAGGATACATACAAGAATTCACTCGTGTTTTCAGGAGTCAACCCCGGACCCATCTCAAGTTCTTATATTTTACTAGCACACCGCATATCAATTTTGATTATGAAACAACGTCATTGATGCAACGTTACAATGATATAAGCTACCTACGTAAGCTACACAAGCTATGTTGCCCAAAGAAAAGTTTTCAAATAGGTAAGTGAGGTAATAATGGCCAAAAAAATCCTGTCAAACAAGACATGAGTGGGCGGTTGATGCTGCTTCAATGAGCAATCCGTAATTACGGCCTAATAGCTTGAACACGCCTGCTTTACGCATTCAGGCGTAAATCGCGACCTAATTGACGTCTAGCAAGTTTGATTAAAACCATTATTACACTGTGGAACTAATCTGTACTGAATGGTTTCGTATCGAATTGCCAAAACCCCACCGAAAACGCATGCGCGTTACGTTCACCATAATGAGCAGGATGGGAGACGGGAAGAAATTATAAACTTTTTCTCGTCTTGTATGTTATGGTATGTTATTAATTTGATAAATCCTTAAGTAACTATTTACATTTTCGTATCACCTGCAGGAAAGATGTGGTGGTTTGAACTGAAATACCAGGAGTCTTTAGTGGTGAACATTAATAACATGACCTTATACATTATATAACTGGGCAAAGTTATAACGGTCATTAATTTCTATCTTCTTTTAGGTAAAAAGAAATATTTCAACTATCTGATGACGAGGAATATCATAACTATCGATGTATTTCACCATTTTTTAAAGTTGGTCGAACGTGTTCTTCAATTCGATTGATATCGAAAATGTCACGAAGATGTGGCCAAGGCTCTTGCCAACGCAATAAATCGGAATTTTGGAATAAAACTTGTCATAATCAAGCAGCAACTTGCAAGTTCCGAAGAACGACAGGATGACTAAGCACCCAGTTGGCAAAATAAGTGGCCAAGGCTCTTGCCAACGCAATAAATCGGAATTTTGGAATAAAACTTGTCATAACCAAGCAGCAAGTTGCAAATTACGAAGAACGACAGGATGACGAAGCACGGTTCGCAAAATACGTTTATTTTTGCGAACTGGGTGCTTAGACAACCAGTTTTCAAGCCCCTGGAAATTCGTTGGGGTTACGCAAGTGAAACAAGTCAAGACCTGTCAGTCCCAAGGTCGTTCACTCGCTTCTGCCGTGCGACGTCTGGCGGTCGGATTTACTTGACCTGCGCTCACGGAACGACAGTTCATTTTGATCTGGTTTGATTCAATTTAGCAGTTCTAATCCACGACAGTCGATTGAGTATATCGGGCTTTCGCCCCACCCGGTTTTTCAAAACTTTCCCCAATTAGGGAAACCTGATTGGCTCATCAACGCACCAGTGACCCATCTAGAAGAATCTTTCCGAACTCTCTTCGACACGGATCGCGGGTCTGGGATACTTACTGCCCTCGTGACCGGATTTACCGCGCTCTCTTCCCAACCGGCGGATTCAGGTTTCATTTCAGGGAAGTTCTGTTTACTTCTACCCAGCTTTGATTGACGAGATCACGCTCACCTGTCCGAAGTACTCTCACGTGGTTTCTCAGTGTCAGGTGATATATCCGATATTGATGAAAAATCTCTTCGACCCTCCGGTCCGATTTTTACACGCTTTGAATGGAACAGTGCAGATCACCCTTATTGGTCAAAATCGGTATTTTCACGTTCTGTTCTGCTTTGGTGCCAACGCTACCCGTTCCAACCATCCGTGACTGCTGAAGGTTCCTACGAAATTGAAGACTCTCCCACATTCAATCACACACATACCCGTTTCGTGGTGCACTTCGCATCTCGGATACCCATTTTCGTCTGAATGCGGAAACGCCCGAGTTTTTGAGTCCCTGTGTTCTGGGAGGCGTGGCCAAATTGCGTCACCCCCCCCCCGTTGGTCCAACGTTGCACAACGCAGTCCAATCAACCTTCAAGTATGCTCCCCACTCCTCACATTATGTAAAGGACAATCTTTCGAGGCACACGGGAGAAAGCTGACCCAGTACTGAAGGCTTCGTTCACTTTTTACCCCACCACGGTCTTCAAAATGCCCCCACATATCAACCGCCCCCGACAGGCGTCCTGCTCCCATCCCGGCCGTGTACGCCGTCACTTCGATTAACATTACAATTGTTATTACAAAGGTGGAGGTCAGCCGGCTATCGAGCACACGCCCTGTCTGATATCACAGGGCGGCGCCCATTGAACACTGCCCGGTCAGGGTCATTGACTTTGGTTTATTAAGCCGCGTTGTTCTTAGGTAGTTTCCTCATGTTCGCTAATATAAAAAATCGCTGCAAAGTCCTTGTCACATGGGTTTATTATTCTACTGGACACACCTACAGAAATATTGGCTGTTATTTATTGTTTCTTTCATGTGCACTTATTGAAATGGCTATTTTTGATGGTTTCCACCAGTTTTGGCCACCAAAAACACGAATTAGGCTGGGCATTTCCTTTCAACAGATTATTTTTGATCATTGATAGTGCCATTTAATTGTCTTGATTCACCTGCTGATACTACTTCTAGTGTTATTATACAAATTAATAGTGATTTCAGACAATTTCCCAGGTTTTTGACTCATAAAAATGATTTTCGGAACCTTAACCCTCGTTACAATCTCAATTCTTCACTCTTCGGTCGAAATCAACCAAATATTCGGTCTTCTAGCCGTAAAAAACATGGAAAACGGTACCTCACAAGCTCATGTTCACTAAAACCTCAAAAATCCCTCGGAAACCCCTATTTTTCACTCATTTTTCTCCCATATCACCCCTGGCCTATCGGACTGCTGTGTTTCGGAGCACAACTAGGACCCAAATAGGGACCCGAACTGTTTGCGAAAAAACGAAGATTTTAGACCAAAATTTAACGTAAATTTATGGCTGAAAGTTCCCTACAACCTCAATTTACCACTCTTTGGCCAAAATCGACTTCATATTCGGTCTTCTCGTTCCAAAAACATGGAAAACAATACTTCAAAAGCTCATGTTCCTAACATGTTACTAAAACACAAAAAGTACCTATTTTTACACCCATTTGCACTCATAACACCCCTGGGTATATTCCGATTTGGCTGAAAAGTTTCGGGACACAACTAGGGCCCAAATGGAGCATGTGTGCGAAAGAAGGACTTTTTTAGACCGAAAATGAAGCCGGTGTACGGGATACGGCGTACGGCGTACGGCGTAAGGACATTGCGTTTTTGGAATCTACGCACCTTAAAACGTAAAAGAAAAAATTTTGAGGGGAATAAAATTTTGTTAATGAAGGATTACATAAGTTAGGTACATTACATTCACTGAATAATAAACCAAAACGGATGGTGGCATCCCGCGCGACGGATCATTCAATAATGATACAAACATGATGGTGTTGAAAATTGCACAGCACTACTCTAACTACGGGTAGAAAGGAGGGTGAGGAGCCTCGCTGCGACGGAAGGGAATATTTAGTTGCCCAGTAACGTTATAATCACAACCAGCAGTCTTGTAAAATTTCAAGTTCGTAGCACAAAAGAGGGAAAACAGGTCGCTCAGCTGATTAGGGTGGAGCAGGTCGTGGCATTGGTCCTCAGGAGTCCCAGAGAGGGTTACCGCATTGGATTGGTCCGTCAGTTTTGGTCGTACAGAAATCGTTCTCCAATCGTTCGAAAGCTCCCGATTTATACGACACTTTTATGCTCCCCATTTTTACGAAATTTCGACGCTGACTAAAGAACAGGCATAGATCCTTTGCCGTTTCAGTTTGGTTTATTATTTTCAATAATGAACCATTGGAATCGAGCATGAAAAAAAAATTCTTACTCCCCCTTAAAAATTTGATGGTTTACGTTCAAGGTATGTAGATTCCAAAACTGCAATAAAAATATTTCTGTCTGTCCGCCGTACGCCGTACGGGCCACTTTTCTTAGTTACCATGAAACAAAATTGATGAAATTCGGGTTATAGGTTCCGTTCGGGGTCTAGTTGGTCCTCGAAGCTCGACGTTACTGTCAGTCATATCTAAGGGGTTAAAAATAGGAGTTGAAAGTTTCAGAACGCCGTAGCTCGAAAACTTTCGATATAAGGCTATGGTTTTTTTAAAGTTATTAAATTTGTCTTGTGCTACAAAAATTTTTGAGACCACCCGGAGCATCGTACGTCCAGCCGTTCGTGAGCAACAAAAAGCTTCGTCAACACGATCGTGAATCACACGGTATAAATCCGGCCCGGATATCATAACTACGGAGCATCTGATTACAATCAAGGATGGCTGTATGAAGTCGAGTTGGTTGTTCTGCGATATTATTTCATTTGATATGCGATGGACTATTGGATTTTGTTGGTAGGTACTTCTGAATCGTGAACAAACGTTGAAGTATTATTGATGGGTAAATTATTACACAACGGTTTGGGTAGGTACCTAGTAACGAGTACGGGGTTAGGTACTAACCTACGGAGGGTCCGCGATCTACATAATATGTGTAGAATATTACATATGTTATATAGAAGGGTTATCTATACGGAGACCTGTGATCTGTAA
The DNA here is from genome assembly GCA_954871275.1 of Leptopterna dolabrata. Classification (NCBI taxonomy): domain Eukaryota; kingdom Metazoa; phylum Arthropoda; class Insecta; order Hemiptera; family Miridae; genus Leptopterna; species Leptopterna dolabrata. Next base: position 51,610,289 of record OX940980.1, read on the forward strand.
CAGGAGGGTATTCTGTACAAAATAATAAGCCGTTAGGGATTTGCAGCGTTTTTTCGTGACGTTGCGCTAGCAAAAAGCCAAATGTCCTGCCAATCATTATTGAATGATAAATATATAATATCATCCGTGGAGCTCTAGACTGTCTCATAGTATATGCCTCTTCAAGTACACAGTTCTAGCAATAATATCAGAAAACACCACATGTGCTCCCTTCTAACACATCCATAGTGTCGAAGTGTTATTTCCACTTCTTTTACTGCGATCTGCCAACAAGAAAAAATATCAATGGTGGTAATTTGAAAACCCGTCAATGGGATCATCACCTGTTTCCCTCAAAGCGCGACGGCAAAAACCGGGGTTGCATAATTATTTATCCAAATTTCCTGCCTCCTCTCTTCACCGGCATCATCGGACTGGCAACGGGGTGGAAATGTGAATGAAGTACAAACCAGCTTGATACACCCAGTAAGGGCTAAATCCGTGCTACGAGTAATTTGCGTCTCTGCAAGCTGCAGCTACCCCGTAAGAAAACATGACGTGTGGCCCCATGAAGACGTGTGACTCATTTTGAGAAGAGCATTGCCTTAGATTCGCGTTTCAGCTAGTTGAATTACCGTCTCCACCACAATAATTAAAAGATGAGCTACTATTTTATTCTCTATCGTGTTTTTCGCTTAAACTCTCACTTCATCCAATTTACCATAAAGACCAACCCTTCCGACCTTGCCTTTTAGTATGAAATGAGGAAAGAATGGGGTTACAACTCGTATTTCCTCAGAACAGGATGACCAAGGAAGATTTTCAGGGCAGCAATGCCGCCTAGAGTAATCGTCGTACGTAAAAGGAATAATGGACATAGTCTCTATTGGAGTCCAACTCTGTCTTTGCTTCGGTGATGTGGATCTCTTAATTTCACAAGGGTTGTTATTGAGCAATTGAAATTTGGATGACCAAATCTGGAATGAACCGCCGAAGGAAAATACTTGACTGGATGAGCACCTGCGGAGATATGGAATGTCACTGGTAAGATTGCCTATAAAATAGCAAAGGCATGTCATTTCATGTCCTTTCATATATTATGTCCTTACATAATATATGAAAGGACATGAAATGACATGTCCCTTCTACCTCTATGATACTACCTTTCGCAGCGGAGCAAACTTCACCACTGAGGATTGAAGACCATACAGAAAACTAAAATAACTTGATGCGTCAATACATGTTGAGATCAAATATTGCGAAAGAAAATATCGTTTGCGAAGGAGGATAAACATTTACTTATCACACGACCTGAGTAGGTACTACGACAATACGCAATTGAATGACGAAACACCTGGCGGAGAAGTCATCATCTACAACCCGATAATAGTTCCATGCATTATATCATCGGAATCCCAAATGTTATATCATTGTTAATACAAACTAATCTGTATCTATAATAACACACCAGCTAGACGATGTTTTTCTTTTTCTTTTTTTCCATTTTATCTCCACGATTTGATACACTGGCGCAGAGTCTGGAACCTTTCTCTTCAACCGGCCCTCTACATCCATCTACTTTCGTTTCCACCTCAAGGACGACCTCCTGTCTCCGCTCTACATCACGTCGCTTGGTATTCCGCGTAAAAATAGCTCAAGCGGCCATTCACCGCGAGTCACGCAAAGAAGCTCTCGTGAATCATAAGTGCCAGATTTGATGGAGGTTTCAGTGGAACTGACAGAGCTGCTGTGGCCAATTCCGAGCGGAAGACTGATGATCAGACTGATGACTGATGATGGTCAGTGTCTAATAAACCAAGGTACAGGGTGACATAAGAGCCGTATCGGGGCTACAACAAAGCTCATCTGTACAGCAAGCTGTACTGCCTATCTATAATACTATGCACTTCCCAAATAACCGATTAATTATTACGAAACTGCGATGAATTCCAATTCTGTTTTCTCCTTCAGCTCTCCGTAGGTACAGCCTCCTCACTTATATTACCATCTGAAGCAACAGCTGGTCGTTCATATATTTCCTTGCCGACCATTATAAAATCGTATTCGCTAATAATTAAATAACTGGCTTCAACATAGGTAGGTAGTTTGGCCTTTCATTTCACTCCACCCAAGATTATTTGATCAGATTTACCGGCATAGGAACATAATATTTGGCAGCAGATTAAGAACAGTAGACTTGTGGTGAACAAAACCATGAAGCAATTATTCGATGCCTTTGTACAGCAGATAAACTCATGATGAATAAATAAACGGCTCTTCAACAGTCTTCAACAATTAAGTGGCTGGATTCCATCGTAAGCAAACAATTTGCCTGAACACTAACGATTTTCAATAATAATAAGCTGGCGGTGCAGCTAATCTTGACGAACAGATAGGTTTGGTTACCGTCTCCTGAAAACACATAGTAGGTAGCTAATCACATGAACTGCAGAACTTATTCAGAGAAACAAGTCTGTGATCGTTCGTAGTTGCACGTACACGATTTGGCCTTCAGTGGCCGCCACACCCTCACTATGTCAACATGAGCTTTCCAGTTGCCACACGCCTGTTCGCTCTGAACATGGAAGAAGGCGTTTGCAGCAAAAAGCGATGTGGAAATTGAAGATTGGTTGTAAACGAAGATGTAAAACTGTTTTTTTCACTTTTTGGAATGAAACACTTGAAGTAAACAAGTGATTCAAGTTGTTTTTGCCTCATTACGCCTACAATGAATAATGACGGCAAGAAAAACATGTTTGTTTGGAACGCTTGATTGTAGAATTGACTGATGAATGATACGAGCCACAATATGTATTTTGGTTTATTATTTTCAATAATGAACCATTGGAATCGAGCATGAAAAAAAAAATTCTTACCCCCCCTCAAAATTTGATGGTTTACGTTTCAAGGTATGTAGAATCCAAAACTGCAATAAAAATATTTCTGTCTGTCCGCCGTACGGGCCACTTTTCTTAGTTACCATGAAAAAAAATTGATGAAATTCGGGTTATAGGTTCCGTTCGGCGTCTAGTTGGTCCTCGAAGCTCGACGTTACTGTGAGTCATCTCTAAGGGGTTCAAAATAGGGGTTGAAATTTTCAAAACGCCTATACCATTTTTTTACGTAAATATTTTTACGGTTTTAAATAGTTCTTGAACTTGCGAGTTTTTTAAGACCATCCGGAGCATCGTACGTCCAGCCGTTCGTTCACAGTAAGGCCCCGAAGTTTGCACCGACAGGCATTTTCGACTCCAGTGTGAATGAAATTGTATACAATTCAAACCAAATCTCGTAACCAGAGACGCGCCCACAATAGGAATTTGTGAATACGGCCAATCATTGGTAGGGATCACCTGATTATATTGGCGGAGTATGAAGTCGAGTTGGTTGTTCTGTGAAATTATTTCATTTGGAAAATGATGGCTCTTTTGGAGTTTGTTGGTAGGTAGTGAAACTTGAACAAACGTTGAAGTATTATTGATGGGTAAATTATTACTACGGTAAATCATTACTCAACGGTAAATTATTACACAACGGTTCATTATACCATCTACGTAGAAGGGGCTAGAGTTTGTTGGTAGGTACTTTTGCAACTTTTTTCACTCCTCATCAACAATTTCTTTTCAGAACTTCATTATGTGTGTTTCTTTTTGTTAGGTACTGTTTGTCATCGGCAGAATTATTTTAGCAACATTTAACTCGTGATTTAGGTAGGTACCTAGTAACGAGTACGGGGTTAGGTACTAACCTACGGAGGGTCTGCGATCTACATAATATGCATAGAATAGTACATATTATATTATGTAGACGGGTTATCTATACATAGAGCTGTGATCTGTAACAGAAGGGTATTCTATACAAAATAATAAACCGTTGTGCAGGGATTTGCAGCGTTTTTAGTATGAATTATATAATAAAATTATGATTGGATGCATCAAGAAATATTATAGAAATGATTCCATCGTAGTATGTATATCATAGAATACTATGATGGAATAATTTCTAAATATATTTCTTCGTGCATCTAATCATAATTTTATTATGGTACTGTCCCAATTTTACATTAGGTACCTATTTTCAGTACCAAACACACGCCTCATGTAGTCACTAATATCGCATCCTTCACTCCAAGGTCAAGGATACCCAGAGAAGACATGGATAATAAAAAGTCAGGCTCGGTATAATGGAGTTCTAGGGGAGAAAAACAACAATCATTCTCTTGCCATTCCTTTAGTGCTGCAGCAGCAGCCTCGTTAGGTAACTCCAAAGGTCCCTGGGCGAACATAAAGGATCCGTCAAAAGCCTCCATTAACTCCCTGAGGAAACGTTTGGTCACATGCCACAACCCGTATTACCTAACAAACCCAAAACAAGCGCGATCGACCTAAAGACCAGTTTTTGAGTCGTAGTCGGTCATAGGATCAGGAGCGTTAGGGGTTATATAATTTTGAACCTCGGCACAACTAGCCTTTAAGGGTCCTATTAACTTGACTCTAACTGATAAACGTTCAAGTGGGGACCTGTGGACCAATATTCAAATCAGCGTCCCCGAGCGCAACTCTGTATTTATGTCTTACGAACTGATCAAAATTAGTCGGTGAAACTATGAATACTAATATTGAAAGGCGTTATTCAATATTGCCCACACTTGAAAGAACAATGCTGTTTCGCCACACTAGGGACACATCCGTCGTTTTGATGATTTCTTGGTCTTCCCCTGTCTAATTTGCGTGGAAGTTAGCATTCCAACTCCAGAACGTTTCGGAAACATAAACCAAAGCTTTCACCTGTTTGGCACAGTAGAGCGATGTTTGTTGGCAACTAATATATCTCGGCCCGAACTTCCGAAAGGGTAGGTATTCTTCCAAACAAGAACATTTTTGCATTTGACGAATAACACAGGTACACCCGCAAATTTATTTTCTGAAAAATTTGATTTTGGTCGGCTACATTCTCAAATGGTAATCCAAGAAAATTGAAAAGTAACTTATTTCGAACATGTTTCCAAAATTGTTTTGGCTTTTTGAATCACTGGTGATAGTCTTATTAACACTCGAGCTACAAAGGCAGGATATACCGATCAGAGCTTATCAAAATGGCCCTTTCCACTTCACTTCCTCTATTCCAATCAGAGCGGGGTATAGAGATGATAGTGTTCAAGTTCATCAATTCATCGAAATGTGGAATTTGGTTACAAAAAATAAACCTTCAGCTTGCCACCAAAATTTATTTAACACAAAGCTTTTCGCTCAAATTCTGAGCAGCATACCTGTATCTGTACCTGTACCTACATAAAAATACGTTGTACTATCATTTACACAACAACATATAGTAATACGTACTGTGTAATTAGGCAGACTTATGAAGTCCTTCCTCGACAGCAATAGGTGTGGACATAAATCGTATGACATGCCAGGTCAGGGTAGGAAGTTTTTGGTAGGTTTCACTGTTATTTGTGTTGATGTGAGTACCTACCTGATGATACTCAGAATTTGAGCGAAAAGCTTTGTGTTAAATAAATTTTGGTGGTAAGCTGAAGGTCTATTGGTTTATTATTTTTAATAATGAACCATTGGAATCGAGCATGAGAAAAAAATTCTAAACCCCCCTCAAAAATTGATGGTTTACGTTTCAAGGTAGTAGAACCCAAAAATGCAATTACAAAAAATTCTGTCTGTCCGCCGTACGCCATACGCCGTGCGCCGTACGCCGTACTGAGCACTTTTCTTAGTTACCGTGCAAAAAATTGATGAAATTCGGGTTATAGGTTCCGTTTGGGGTCTGGTTGGTCCTCGAACCTCGGCGTTGCTGTCAGTCATCTCTAAGGGGTTCAAAATAGAGGTTATAATTTTCAGAACGCCATATCTCGAAAACTTTCGATAGAAGGGTAGGTATGGTTTTTTTACGTTATTAAATTTTTCTTGAGCGAAACAATTTTTTGAGACCACCCGGAGCATTCTACGTCCAGCCGTTCGTGTGCACCAAAAAGCTTCGTCAACACGATCGTGAATCAAACGGTATAAATCCGGCCCGGATATCATCGCTAGGGAGCACCTGATTATAAAACTGTATGAAACCGAGTTGGTTGTTCTGCGATATTATTTCATTTGATAAGTGATGGACTATTGGACTTTGTTGGTAGGTACTTGTGACACTTGAACAAACGTTGAAGTATTATTGATGGGTAAATTATTTATTACACAATGGTAAATTATTACCCTACGGCGAATTATTACACAACGGTAAATTATTACATAACGGTAAATTATTACACAACGGTAAATTATTACACAACGGTTCATCTACCAAGAAGGGGCTGGATTTTGTTGATCGGTAGGTACTTTTGCAACTTGAACAACCGTTGAAGTATTATTGATGGGCAAGTTATTACACAACGGTTCATTATAGGTATTGACCACAGAAAACAGTGATCTACGCAGAAGGGGCATCCAGTTCACTCCTTGTAGTATATTAAAGGAAACGAATGCGTACGCTTTGTGAACAATGTTTATTCGACTCAAGACGATACAGAACTGAACTGGATAGGTGAGAGGGAGAGTGCAAGGTACATCCTTTATCACATTCCTCTCTGTTTTATAAAAAATGTCAGTTTTGTAAAAATTAAAGTAAATGAATGTCTCTAACTCGGAATACACATTTCTCGGAACATAATTTGCGTTCCCATCAAGCAAAGTAAATAAATGAAAAAAATCACACATCGGTACCTACTCCTAAAGAAACGCAAAACCTTTAATTATAATTAAACTGTTAATCGTGTCCTTAGCCGTAACTTAATATGTCTAGGCATCCTACCAAGTAGTAATAATATATATATATGTGCGATTTAGGTACCTAGTATTTTTTAACAATCTGGGTGAGCGGCGGACAACGGGCCCCTCTACAGTGAGAGTGGCATTATTCTCCCCATAATGTTTTATATTAATAATCTGGTCAGCATGTCTTTTCCATAATTCCCCACTATCTAATTTGACGAGCCATGTCACCGGACTCAACGATCTTACACAGAGAGCCCTAACCCACTTATCACAGCCCTTCCTATAATCTTTTACCAGTAGCGCTGCCGACATTTCTGGAACATTGTTTAGTGTCAACGTCCACTCGCACCTCATTTGGACGTGCTAGGTCGAAGCGGGTTCTCATTTCGCGAGCGTCATGAGGAAAGCTGGGGTTTTACCAGTCGTACTGTGGGGAACTGCACGGTAATCCCACAAAAACAAGAGTACAGCTTCTTCAAGTCTTTTCCCTGACTTACAAATCTTATGTACCTTGTCTTTAAAGGTGCCAACGAAATTCTCGGTTGCCCCGTTCGTGGCGGGGTGGTAGGGGGTCGAGAAAGTTTGTTTGACACCACAAAAAGACAAAAATGAACAGAATTCCTCGCTCCGAAACTGCGGGCCGTTATCACTCACTAGATGGTCGGGCAGGCCAAAGCGAGAAAACAAGGATTTAATAATTTGGACCACTCTCCCAGCCTTGGTGTTTGACCCCATGTCGTAGGCCATTTCGAGTAGGCATCGATTATCACAAGAAACATGCGATCATAGAATGGCCCAAGGAAATCCGTATGGATACGGCTCCATGGTTTATGAGGGTATGGCCAATGAGTGCCGGTTACTTTCGGCGGTTGTTTCCGACTTCCTAGGCAAATGGAACACGTATTTGCGACCTGTTCAATGTCCTCATCAACGCTGGGCCACCAGAAGTACGAACGACAAATGGACTTCATTTTCACTACGCCGAAATGGGTTTCATGAAGTAATCGTAGGACCGTTTGCACAAGCATGTCAGGTATTACGATTCTGATTCCCCAAAACAAACAATGTTGATCCATAGAAAGCTGGTAACGTTTACTGTAAAACCTTTTTTCGGCGGGGGTTAGGGACTGGTCATTTGACGGCCATCCCTTCTGTACCCATGAAGTTATTTTCTTTAGCATGGGATCTGACGAAGTCGCGTCAGCAATGGTTTTAAAAGTTAGTTGGGAGCAGAAGCTTGGCTCAATGTAATGCATCGTCGAAAACTCCTCAGAAAACACAGGCGTTCGGTCTTCTATTGGAAGTCTCGACAGGGCGTCACAGTTGCCATTAGCCGTCGATTTTACAACCTCAATTTTAAATTTGAAACTGGATATGAAATAAGCCCAGCGCATAAGACGATTTTGCAACATGATGGAATGGGTTTTAGAATGGCCAAAGATGAATTGAAGAGGCTCATGATGGGTTTTTAAAATAATTTCCACACCGCAGTAAACTGATAATATTTACGAAACCCGAATACAATTGCTGCCGCCTCTTTATCTAGGATCGCCCTGTGCAATTCCCCTTTTGGAATTACTTTGGATGCAAAACAAATAGGTCTTGTGACAATATAGCCGATAACCCGTGGTAACTGGCATCACATGCCATGACAAGTTTTTTATCCGAATCGTACATCATCAAGATCTTGTCCGAAATAATTTCCTTTTTAACCCACTCCATGGCTTTGTGGCACGTACTATCCCAAACCCACGGTTCTTTATTTAAGAGAGAATACAAGGGTGATAACTTTTCTGCTCTGTTTTCTAAGAATTTTTCGTAATAAATTATCAGGCTTAGAAACGCTTTGAGCTCGCGTTTATTTTTTGGGACAGGTGCATGAACAATTGCGCTGACCTTTGATGGAGAAGGCTTAAGACCCTCCCTGTCTAGTAGAAACCCTAATATTTCTAATGAGGTCACCATAAAATCACATTTTGCTTTATTTACTCTCATACCAGAGCATCGTTCAGTCTACTGCAAATTTGGTTTAGAACAGAGAAGTGTTCCTCATCTGTCTTACCTGTACAGTAAATGTTGTCCAGATAAACCGCGGTGTGTGGAATTCCTCCGAGAATCTCCTCAATAATGTCCTGAACTTCCCCCGGGCTGGAAGATACTCCCTCAGGCAATTTGGTATACCTGAAGAGGCCATCTTCTGTGATGATTGTTAGGGCATCTCGGGAGGAAATATCCACGGAAAATTGCATAAAAGCATGCCTTAAATCAATTTGGGACCATGTTGTACCCGAACCTAAAATGTGGAAAATATGTTCTTTGGTCGGAACTGGGTGGCGCTTAACCACCAAATAAGGGTTGACTGTCAATTTAAAATTGCCTCATAATCTCACCTGACCATTTGATTTCAATACAGGTATGACCGGGGTTGCCCAAGCACTAACACTCACAGGTTCCAAGGTTCCTGCTTCTACTAGCCGTTTTATTTCATCCGTAACTTTGTTTTTCAATGCAAAGGGGACATGATATGGTTCAATTTGTATAGGAATCGTATTAGGCTTAAAAACCAAGTGAATCATTCTACCCTTGTACGTTCCTTGCCCATCAGAAAACAGGGCTGGGTACTTGTTACACATCTTCTCGCGAACATTAGTACTATTCATGCTATGAAAGGAAGTCACTGAATTGCTAATTTCATCTGTGGCGAATGGGGGCCATAATTTCAATACCCGCAACCATTGACGACCTATCAAATTTGGGCCTGCTCCCTCTAGTACATAAAGATTTAGTTTAGGTGAAATCCTACCATAGCTTATATCGACGTTCATTAAACCTTTCGGATACAGCTTTACATCGTTATAGCATTTCAATACCAAATCTGCCGGCTCCAACTCGACATTTGAGAACTCATCATTTTTAACTTTTTCCGAAATTACCGAAACGAAACTACCGGTGTCCACCTCCATGCTCAGAGGTACGTTGTGCACTTTCAGATTTACACGGAATGGTTTCACAAAATCAAAATCGGTACCTGAACTGTTGAAGTCCATTACTCTTACTGGCTCCGCTGGTGTGGTTGAGCTGACTACTTTCAACGGGTAGAAGTCCTCCTCTTCTTCTCTGTTTGACGAGGCCGAATCTTGATTGCTGCGTTGATTGTCTCCTGACAGATGGTTTATTCGTGTTTTCGGTGTGTTGAGGTTCCGAGATTTACGACACATGATGTCAAGGTGTCCCTTAGTTCCGCAAATGCTACAGGTGTTCCCATTCTGAAAACAGGTGCGGGCGAAGTGATTACCTAACCCGCAGCAGTAACCAATAACGTCCTTCCTCACATGTATTTTCCGCGACGTAGTTCTCTCTTCTCGAAGTTGACGCTGGTTGTGGGAACGAGAAGCTTGGCGATTATCAGGATCATTGTAAGTAGACCGAGTAGTAGGAGGGACGCGTCTCATACTATTGAACGATTCGTCGGTCGATGTTGATGGAGGATTGACTGTGTTGCGGCACGTTAACAACTCATCCTGTACTTTTATAGCGTTCCGTGTGGCCGATTCTCGCGCGAGTGCTATGGAAAGTGCCCCTTCATACGTCAGTGAGGGTGTGCGGAACAGCTCCTCACGCGTTTCCTGATTGCCAATTCCACAAACAATTTGATCTCGTATGGCACTGGCGAAATCGGGAAAATTACAATGCAAAGCTAGCCGCTTCAATCGGGCCACGAACTCAGCCACACTTTCTGTTTTTGCTTGTTGGGCTCGGCTGAAAGTACATCTCCCCATGGCCTCTGAAGGTGCAGGTTCCAAATGGTCCGTTAGTAATTTAACAAGTTGGGCGTATGTTTTTTCCTTTGGCTTTGCGGGGGCACATAATGAACTGACTAAGGCGTAGGTTTCGGCGTCAACTTTGATCAGTAACTCGGCTGCTTGTTTACCTGCTGGGGTATCATCCGTGACGAAGTACAACTCCAATCGCTCCACAAAATGAGACCATTTATCTCGCCCCATGGTGTAAGAAATTTTCTTCGAATCGCCCATTTTTGAGCGCGGAGGTTGCGATGCTAGGTTCTCGAATGTGTGTACAACTTTGGGTAAGGGTGCCACAAGCTTACCTTCTCGCAGCTTACGTACTGCAACCTTTCGTAGTCCGTCAATAGAAAACGACTCGATCCCTTCTAGGCCAAGAGGAGTCAATAATTGGATTAAGGCCGGTTTCGATAACTCGTACACCCACGAAACGCGCACTTCCCCCGCAGAAACAGAATCGGACAAATCCTCTGAATCCGACATACAAACACGATTTATCCTCGTTGCCACTATGTAGTATATTAAAGGAAACGAATGCGTACGCTTTGTGAACAATGTTTATTCGACTCAAGACGATACAGAACTGAACTGGATAGGTGAGAGGGAGAGTGCAAGGTACATCCTTTATCACACTCCTCATCAACAATTTTCCTTTAGAACATCATTATTTGCGTTTCTTTTTGCCATTTTAGTGACTGTTTGTCATCGACAGTATTATTTTAGCAACATTTAACTCGTGATTTAGGTAGGTACCTAGTAACGAGTACGGGGTTAGGTACTAACCTACGGAGGATCTGCGATCCACATAATATGTATAGAGTAGTACATATTATATTATATAGACGGGTTAGCTATACAGAGAGCTGTGATCTGTAACAGGAGGGTATTCTGTACAAAATAATAAACCGTTGTGTAGGGATTTGCAGCGTTTTTTTTTCTTTATTCCACAGTGTTCAAGTTGTTCAGGTGTGTCGAAATCATGATCTATTGGCGGCACCAGCTTCTGTCCAGATGATACGAGTAATTTATTATCACTTCATTGCTTCACTAATGGAGGCATTAACGGGACAATCAATTATCTTCACCCAGCCTTTATCAATGTCTCTATCAAATCATCGCAGTAGAGAAAGATTTTCTTGTGGTCATCCCATTGGTACATGGAGACTCATTCCAAACAATCAAATATAAACGATACGTTGAAGTGCCTTGGCCATTAACGTGATACATATCATATTGACCGCTGATGCACACGATTTAAACTCCGCGCGAAATGAAGAAACAATCTCGAAGATGACATCAGCTTTTGACAAAGCTGCTCGAATTAGGACGCATCCTTGCTCCACACGCCGTGAAAGGCCGATTGGTCAACGCGGCGTTTCTTAACTCGAGGGATAAACTCTTTACACTTGTTGCTACCTTAATCGCTGCTCATCTCCCAGGCAGAATCGTCCTTAAAACGTGTCATCATCTTCCGTCCAGATCTTCGGCCTTGTATCCATCAATTATGGGAAATCGGCCGGATCTCCTCCATCCAGTCGGTGGACTTGCATATTATGCTTAAATTGTATCGGGCCGGCCGGCCTTGACATTTTATTGGACCTTTCCATTTCTACCAAGTCCCACATGAGAGAACAGCTGGAGACGTAAAACAACTTTACCTTTGTATTATTTTCCCAAGCGCTGAATTATGCGGACGATTGAAAGGTCAGTTGCGAACGGGATCGTGCATCATTTAGTTACAGGACAAGTAAAATGCTGCCTTTGATAATGAGATACAGGGAGCCCAGAGGTGGGCCAGCTTCAACGTCTATTCAAAAGTTGAGAGAGAAGCAAAAAATAAAGCACCTTGACACGAGCAGGTAAAATTTATGAGGTTTTCTCCCTCATTTATTCGGCAAGATAAAACATTGGCGGCTCTGGATTTTAGCACGGTCCTAAACCACAAAAAAAATCGCGGTCTTTATGACAACACAGACGTTATATTTCCAGGTCTGATGACTGTCTACATTAGGAATCCCTCGGTCAGTTGGAATTCCAACACTGGAAGACCTTGGGCACGACCTTTCCAATAATTGTGAAGCATGTTCAGTCGTATTACAATAAATATCTGATGTTATTCCATTGAAATTTAAGCGCCCGAAGAAATAGCCCGGTGTTCATTATCTTCTAATATCTCCCAGAAACTCGTGTTCGAGTTGTTAAATTGCTACCTACCATAAGAAAATTTCTTCTTAAAATAATTCAACTATCCCATTCCATGGTGTTACAGAGCCTGCCGTCGGAACCCCTCACTGCCCCAGGCTGTACGGTATCTTCGCTGACGAAGGCACATGCAGCACCTTCTGGAACTGCTGGAACGGTGAAGCCTCCAAATACGATTGCTCACCCGGTCTCGCTTACGACAGGGAAGCCCGCGTCTGCATGTGGGCCGATCAAGTGCCTGAATGCAGAAACGAAGGTAAACAAGCGACTTTATTTCTCCAGTATCTTTTAAATATTTACAGTCAAGTATGTATGTATTGTCAGTGTACATAATAATTGACAACTTTAGCTCAACCTAATCAAGTAGCAGCCTGAGACATGTCACTGATGATTATGAATTCAAACAACCAGTATGACTGATCTGCTGGTTTGAGCAGTTTTCAATTCAACACTCTCTTTCTAAACACTGTAGAACAGTGTTCTATGTCATGAACTCTGTTCTACAGTGTTTAGACCCAACAGAACTCTACTTCTTTCAATGTTCTTCAGTACCAACGTTTTCTGAATTCTGCCCATCCGGTCTCCAGTCCAATTTCCATCATTCCATGTTACAGAGGTCGCGGGCGGATTCAACTGCCCCGCCCCAGGCGAGCTCCCGGCCGCCGGAACCTTCTCCAGGCACGCTCACCCCGATGACTGCAGGAAGTACTTCATCTGCCTGGACAAAACGCCCAGAGAATACGGATGCCCCATCGGCACTGTCTTCAAGATCGGAGACGGCGAAGGAACTGGCTCTTGCGAAGACCCCGAAGACGTTCCCGGCTGGTAAGTAATTGTTGAACCCCAATCTACCACAGATAGGTTGAAAATTCGGGAAAGAAAGGCAAGCAATAAAGTTTTGATCCCGGTTAACAATCAATACCTTCCAAATTAAGTAGGTATCGTTTGAGTTTCTCCCACAAATAACGAGAATTCGTGATAATCTTCATACTGTAAGGATCACGGCGAAGCTGGTGAAAAAATCTCTGAACTCACCCTTGAAAGGCCTCATCGGATGAACCTCAGTCATATAGGAAGCAAGTTGCATGAAATGGTAACTACCTGGTAGCCACCTACTTGGAACAGTAATAGAAGTAGGTTCACTATAACAGTAAGAGTAGGTTCACTGTAGTAGAATAACGGCGAAATCATAAATAGCACAAAATCAATTTGATTAAGATTGATTTGAAACAATTTATGCCATTTTTGGAAACGTATCAGACTGCAGAATTTCCACTCTTTCAATTCATTACCAGTGTCATTCGTTACTTTCTGTTACAAATTTATCGATCGTAAAAGTTCGCACCACTCCCTTGACAACTCAGAAGGATGTGAGAGTTTCTTACACGAACGTGGATGATTTGCCGGCGTTGGGAAAGTTGCACGTCCGGTGTATAAAACACTAGAAAAAAAAATTGGAGAAACTATCTGTCGATTTCTAGAAATTATTATCATAAGAGGAATAGTTAATAACCACGAAACTTAGCGCGCTTAGCAGGCTGATGGTTTTCGGATAATTATTTAACTACGTTATAAATACCTATATAAGATCTCTTAATTGAACTTATTCTGTCGGTATCCGTGTCAGTTATTCACTGGCTACAAAAACAATCTCAAGTCGTTTATAAGGATTATTATTAGTCATAGAAAAGTTTTTGAAAAGTCACAGTTTGAGTTATACGGGGTGATTTCATGGGAATACTGCAGCTTTGAAAACACGTAATTATGATTCAACGAATCATGATGGAACTTAATATGAAGTATGATGAATTAATAAGAGTACGCAACAAACAAAGATGGTCGATATAATAGCTTTGAGTTACAAACCTTGTCCTACTTGGGATCTTCTTGGGCCGCCTTTCTACCCGTAAATAGTCGAATTTCTACCATGTGGATTACGTCCAGGTATGCAATTTGGCAGGCTACGTGATGTAGGCTAACTTTTAGTTACTCAACGTTACCTATCAGAGGATACAAATCGTTATCGTGAACATATCCAGATTTGTAAATTACTCGATGGACTCAAGCAAAATGGCAGAGAGTATGATCAGGAGGAGCATGGATGAAGAGCTCGCATACAAGGATGGACGGCCTTTGATTTACGAGTTCAAACCTGCAGTAAAAACTAAAACGCTGCAAAGCCCTTTTCACGTGGATTTATTATTTATTATTCTCGACTGAATACGGCACGACTGGGATCTCAGACAAATTGTTTTCGATCAGCGAAATTGTCACTGAATTGTCTTGATTCACCTCCTGTGTTATTATACAAATTTTTGGTTATTACATCCATTTTCACAAGTTTTTGACCCGTAAATATTCTATTTTGAGAAGAACTTCAATCCTTCACTCACTGGTCTAAATCAGTTTCATATTTCGTCTCCTACCCTAAAAAAAAAAAAAAAGTAAAACCATACCTCACTTGCCAAGTTCAATAAAACCTAATACCTAATTTTGCACCCATTTTTCACCCGTAGTACCCCTGGGTGTTTTCTGATCAGGGTGCCGAGATAGGATACACAACTGCGGCCCAAATGAAGCCTGTGTGCGAAATAACGAGTTTTCTGGACCGAAAAACAAGGTAGATATCGATGACACGGCGTACGGCGAGCTGACATTGCATTTTTGGAACCCACAAACCTCGAAACGTGAAAGAGAAAATGTTGAGGGGGTGTTCAAAAAAAATTCCGAACCGTATACATAGGCTTATTTAGCGATGTATATTGCATTTCCAATTCAAATTCAACCTTTTCCAAACCAAATTCAACCTTTTTCAAACCAAATTAAACTTTTTTCAAGTGAAATTCAACTTTTTCTATTTCAAATTCAACCTTCCCCTACTTCAGCAGTTTAATAAACTGAATTTGTGAACCCCATTAAACTAACTTTTTGTTACATTATTTAAGGCTTAAATTGAATTTCGTGTGACATCAGACTCCCTCGCTACTTCGTATAACAGCAGATGAGGTGCGTTCGATTAATCAGAAGGTTTGATGAGCAACGAGATAGGCATTAAAAAAGTAAACACGAAGGATTTGCAAACACCGAAGTTACGTACCTTACTTCAGTTGAAGGTTCGCAAGAGGAAAATATTAAATTTTAATGAAAAAATAAAAATAAAAAGCAACATACCTAGTACCTGCACTGAACCACTATAGCGTTGTTTAATTTAAGCCTTAAATAATGCAACAAATAGATAGTAATGGGGTTCACAATTCAGTTTATTAAAATTTATATTTTTTGCCGAAGTAGGGGAAGGTTGAATTTGAAATGGAAAAAGTTGAATTTGAAATGGAAAAATGCTAAAAAAAACCCTGCACAACGGTTTATTATTTTGTACAGAATACCCTCGTGTTACAGATCACAGGTCTCCTTATAGATAACACTTCTATATAACATATATGTACTATTCTACACAAACATGTAGATCGCGGACCCTCCGTAGGTTAGTACCTAACCCCGTACTCGTTACTAGGTACCTACCTAAACCGTTGTGTAATAATTTACCTGTATAGGTTCCACTTCTACGGAGATTGAATAATGAACCGTTGTGTAATAATTTGCCCATCAATAATGCTTCAACGGTCGTTCAAGTTGCAAAACTACCTATCAACAAAATCCAGCCCCTTCTTGGTAGATGAGCCGTTGTGTAATAATTTACCGTTGTGTAATAATTTACCGTGGTGTAATAATTTACCGGTGTGTAATAATTTACCGTTGTTTAATAATTTGCCATTGTGTAATAATTTACCCATCAATTATACTTCAACGGTTGTTCAAGTTGCAAAAGTACCTATCAACAAAATCCAGCCCCTTCTGGGTAGATGAGCCGTTGTGTAATAATTTACCGTTGTGTAATAATTTACCATTGTGCAATAATTTACCCATCAATAATATACTTCAACGGTTGTTCAAGTTGCAAAAGCACCTATCAACAAAATCCAATAGTCCATCACATATCAAAAATGAAATAATATCGCAGAACAACCAAATCGACTTAATACAGCCATCCTTGATTATAATCTGGTGCTCCCTAGTGATGATTATCTGGGCCGAATTTATACCGTTTGATTCACGATCGTGTTGACGAAGCTTTTTGGTGCACACGAACGGCTGGACGTAAAATGCTCCGGGTGGTCTCAAAAAATTGTTTAGCTCAAGACAATTTTAAGAACGTAAAAAAAGCCATACCCTTCTATCGAAAGTATTCGAGCTACGGCGTTCTGAAAATTTCAACCCCTATTTTGAACCCCTTAGAGATGACTGACAGTAACGTCGAGCTTCGAGGTCCAACTAGACCCCGGACGGAACCTATAACCCGAATTTCATCAATTTTCTTTCATGGTAACTAAGAAAAGTGGCCCGTACGGCGTACGGCGGACAGACAGAAATATTTTTATTGCAGTTTTGGATTCTACATACACCTTGAAACGTAAACCATCAAATTTCGAGGGGGGGGGGGGGGGGGTAAGAATTTTTTCTTCTTGCTCGATTCCAATGGTTTATTCTTGAAAATAATAAACCAAAAGTTGAATTGGACTTGAAAAAAGTTTAATTTGGTTTGGAAAAGGTTGAATTTGAATCCGTAGAGATAGGATCCTTCTTTCAAAGCTGTGGCATTGTTTTGTAATCACCCTGTTTGCTGTATTCACCACCGGACAAATGTGTTGAAAATGTATCTAGTACAGTACAGCCTGCCACTAGCTACCAACGGCATGCAGACGAACTACTGGCGGTAAGCATGGTTGCATGGATCTACACTCAGTAACGTAGCATGAGCATGGATGTTTATAACTACGATTTCTATCTTCTATTCCTTCCTCTCTCCCTCCCGGACAAACGACATAATCACCACCTCTTCGTACCCAGCACCTTCACGATTTGGCCTTTCGCACAGTATGCGCTTCAGAGACGCTCAGCGTCGTGATAGGGTCTCTGCAGAGAACGAGTGCATCGTGACGTATTAACTGCAATGACGGCCGTCGTTTTTGAATGAGGTCATACAACAGCACCGTTTCACTCGATAACTCTACAAGTGTACAAACTCAACTAAATCACTCGCGAAGAAATCGTGGAAACCCATTCCAAAGAAAAACGGAGTTATTGAAAAAATAGTCTATTTCCACTAATACACGAAAAACGCAAAAAAAAAACACTGTTATACCGGTTTCGGTGATCAAACCATCGTCTGTAACAATAACAGTTATTGTGTGTTACAGACGATGGTTTGATCACCGAAACCGGTATAACAGTGTTTTTTTTTGCGTTTTTCGTGTATTAGTGGAAATAGACTATTTTTTTTTCAATAACTCCGTTTTTCTTTTCTTTTCAACTAAACCCATTCCCTCGAGTTTTCCCTGTGAAAGCGTCTCGTGTTTTGGATTATCCAAATGAGAGGGGTACAGCGAAGAAAAACAGTACTGCCTTGATGACCATTAAATTAAACTCACTGTTCCAGGGGTCTGGGATCTACTGTTTTTATTTGTTGGAAGAACTAGTACTGCGTCTCATCGTTGGAAAACCATCAAGAACTCGAAAAACCGTAGAAGTTTTCCTTGGATAACTTATTCAGGAAAATTTTCTCAACTTTTACAACTAGATACCAAAATAGGTCTTTAACATACGAATCCAGCCATACCAGAATCTCTAAATGGGAAAAAATCGAGTCTGCATTTTTTTTACATTGGAGGGCATAATATGTGTAACAAGAAACAAATAAATAATAGTATAGGATGAATGGAGTATCAAAGCATTTATAATGAGATAGGTACAGTGAAACTTGGTAAAAATGGTAGGTATTCGTCATCCTGAACTACGAATAATATTGTCTACCTCGGTTTTTCTACCATTCTACATGCGCGGGTGAATGACGTAAAAATACCAATTAAGAGATCACAACAACCAAAAGTATTCATCCGCGTATTTCTTTTGAAGTAACCTTCCGAACTCATCGAATCCTGTATTATTGATGGTCGGCAATGTTTTATCCGGTCATGTTAATGGTCAAAACCAGGTCGTTTGAAGTCACTGCATTGTTAGGCGGTCATAATTCAATACTGCTGCAGTAATCGTGAGACTGAAGAAAAACTTCGGACTCGGCATACCGCCCTGTTATGTTACAAGTCAACAATTTCAATTTAGCTGCTAAGTAAAAGTTTTTAATGGATCTGTCAGTCAGGAAAACATTATCATATAAGTAGTGGATACCGAAAGAAGTATATAACATGATTATTAAGTAGGTGTAATTATTGACTACAACTAGTTTCTGCTGTTTTCACACATGTTGCGAACGGGAAGGTAAAGTTCACCTGTTGGTGATGGCTACTGTGAAAAGAGTCGTTGAAAAGTTGAGCTTCAGCCACAGATTCTGGGTAGGTTACTAATTTAACGTAGTTATTTTTGAATTTTGTCTGTTCCCAGAAAAATTAGGTACTGTAAAACCTCCTGATTCCATTTGCAGGAGCTCGATTTTCCTCAAAAACTCAAAAGAAACCCCTTGTCCCGCACTGGTTTTGCACCTTATAAATTAATGAAGTAGGTCGTAGAGAAATGCCTAGTTTTCTGATTACTACAACAACTGTATGGTACAACCCCACAGCGAGGACTACTATGGCGACCTGGATCTGAAGAGCATCAGGAAGTCAGAGCTCCAACTCGGCAACGGAGGAGCCAGCAGGCCTCAGCCCAACTCCGCTCCCAAATCGGCCAAACCCCGCCCGGCCCCCGCATCCAGGCCGCAAGACCAGTGATTTACCAATATCACCACAGAAGACTGAATTTTCTTTTATTTTACGCCCTTTTTCATCCCTCAATGTCGCCCAGCCCCAACACAATCCTCCTCTGTCCCCGTAATTTAATAACTGATCCCAACGTTGCCCAGCCGAGTCCCTAACCCCAAATCCCTCGAGAACTCCTCAATCCTTCGAAATATTTCCCATTGTTTTCGTATTTCTTTATTCCTTCTGAAAAAAAAATCATCACTTTGTACATTGTTGAATTATATCTTTTTTTTTATTATTAAATAATAGTTATTTCTAAATCATTATCTTTACTCATTGCCCTCCTTTCTCTGTAAATATCTACTAACAAACTCTTTCATTTTCGTCACGGTACGGGTATATTTTCATTAGATACCCACCTTACCATACCGCCTCAGTGATGACTGATGACCCAAGCCAGATGCCCTGGGTTCAATAAAGTGACATACCCACTACGATGCTGGATCAAAGAGAAAATGGGAAAATACTTTTACGAGTAAATATTCAGGTTGTTGTCAGCTTTGCATCAGTTGGTAGTAGTACAGCAGGATCTGAGGAAAACAACCATAAAATCACTTGAACAAATTTTAATTATGACTATGACTGCAGAATTCTGTGTTCCATCTTATAAGGGTTAACCATTTTGAGAAACTCAAAACATTTCAAGTTATCATTAATATTGTTAGTAGGATTCTTGAGGGTTGGTCACTTAATCAAAAGATCCACTATGCCGACGTTTCGATTTATTTATAAATCCTCTTCAGGGCTGTAATGATAGGTAGGGGTTTTACTCAGAAAACATTCACTCAGACAAATGTAGGATGGACTTATTAGTAAATGCTGAAAAAATTACCTTAGTTGATTATGTCTTGGTAGTGAAAAGGTAGTGAAAAACACCTTTTCACTACCAAGACATATCAACTAAGGTAATTTTTTCAGCATTTACTAATAAGTCCATCCTACATTTGTCTGAGTGAATGTTTTCTCAGTAAAATACCTCCTATCATTACAGCCCTTAAGAGGATTTATAAATAAATCGAAACGTCGGCATAGTGGATCTTTTGATCAAGTGATCAACCCTCAAGAATCCTACCAACAATATTCATACTGAGTGGTCAAGAACGTTAAACATAGTAGTTATCATTCATCTCCAGTGCATTATTTTCCATTCCATGAATAGGCATACCTACTGTTTCTCAAACCAACAGCAAGGGCTCCTCTTAGTCAATCGTACTGAATGAGGCCTGGTATTTGTTCTCTCTAATTTTTCTGAGAAACGGTTTCAGTATGCATGTGCTTATTTGATTTCTTGCAGCAGGAGTTGATCGTATAGATTATTTTATTATTTTTATTTTTGTTTTATTTATTTTTATTTTATTTTTTCACAACGAGTCCTGGGTCAGCAATAACACAACACAACCTGCAGAGAAATCAGGCCGCTCTTGATTTAAAAATATACATTATAGAAAATCGCCGACACATTATAATGCAAGTTGTAAGTTGGTCGACGGCTTTGACCGATTTTTTTCTCCCTCGCCCGACACCGATCGCGAAGTGGGTGGCATTCGTTTCGCCAGACGGCCTCGGCGAACCTGCCTGTCCGGTGCTGTGGATGATGAAAATATTCTAAAAAGTGCAACGAGAATCCGAAAAGCGCATTTGTAATCATTTCACGTCCATCAAAAAATTGCATCATACAATAATTTGATGTCACAAGTGTGAATTCCTGATGAGACAACTTTGAGAAACTGCAATGAGGGTTTGCTTAGCTATTCTATTCAATATTCGCAAATAATTTATACGTTTCTCAAGAGTAGGTGGTATATATCTTGACATTTTATAGCAGGTGTATTTTCAATTCTATCTGCTTCAAATTGGCTGCCAGTTCAAAATCTCACGCAAAAGCACGTTAGGAATCACAAGCGAGTTTTAGTTTGTTTGTTTTTTTTTGTGAAGAGTTTTAACATGTTGCAGTTGTATATATACCTATAAAGTACCAGCTATGTCTTCTGGTCATGTTTATCCAACGGCACCATTCATGATATGGTTGTTCTTGTTTTCTAACTCATAATTCTTCCTATAATGATTTCAAACTATTCTAATCGAGCATGTTGTCGAATAAAACAGCATGAACAACGAATCAATCAACCAACAACACTAACTTCCTTCTTAATTTTGTAATTAAATTGTGTGTGACAACCAGGATTACATCAAGGCTCCTACCTAAGCTTCGGACTACATAATTATCTGTGCTAAACACCATCTTCCGATTCACGAAGGCTTGCATGAGTTTAATTTTGACGCGTGGACGCACGTGAAAATGCCTTGTATATTACCGATACTCTTTGGAGAATTAGGTCCGTCAGAGAACGACTCAACGTTAAGGTAAGATATTATGGCAATGCGGCTCTCGTAATCGCATACAGCAGGATTACAGATTCAACATTCAAACGAGCGAAATTGCTGGGACAGGCTCCTCCTCAAAGTTAACAGAGCTCAGCGTTATAAGGTAACTAAATGGGATAAAATCAACAACGCGAACTTATTTTAACTCTTAGTGCTCCTGGTGGCAAAAAATTTGGGGGACTTCCTCGTTAATTAGAGAAGTGAGTCTTATTCATTAAGAAAGTAAATGTAAGGCGTTTCCCATTAAGAGCAAAAGGGGTAAATGACGTAAAGAACTATGGAAATAGTGCAAATAGTACCACCTATATTGACCGATGTGTCGGTTAATCTGACCGGTAATACAGGGAACATCTATAGTCTGCCTTTCCCTTCGCAAATAGTCCGCCATGCGACCTTTTATTTTCTACCTGATTTACAAACTAACGGAATCCAAAGGTACGAGTGTTTTTTACATCTGAATGATATTGACAACACTTCTTCCGAGTGACGATGAATTAATGTTTAAATGGAAGACCCAAGATGCTTTATAGATCGTAATCAATAGTCCTCCGCTTTAGATTGTATCTGAAAGCGGTATTACTACATTCCAATGGCGCTATAATGAAAGATTGTATTGAAAAATCAGTCCACGCTCTTCGTCTGTGGTAAAGTCGTCTGGCTGGATTCCAGGTTCCATTTCCGTGTAGAGTATTTATTACGTAATTGAATAACAATTACTCATGTACTATCATATTCAGAACTATCGTAATGCCCTGTTGAAGTTACCGTTCTCTACGGGTATCTGGATAGGTAGGTAGGTATTGATAAAGAAGAATTTTTGGCATCTGATAGGCAGGGGCCTTAGGCCTAACTGCCGCGGCACCCAGAAACACAAAAAACTCCAAAAAAATGCCAACCATTTGTTCAGTTGGCATTCGAATTTCCCTCCGTATACTGTACCTAGCATTTTTCACAAAGTTCAACAGCGGATCGACAGAGTTCTCTGGCTATGGATATTCAATATGTGTTGACGTCATGTTGGCATTTTATCGGAATATAGCTACACTAATCGATGTCTTGCAATCGAAATCGAAACCTACGCTTCTGAAACTGGCAGCAGGTCCTGGGACCTGGTGTCGCCATGGTATCCGAGAAAAGTGGCCCGTCCGTGCAAGCTCAGTTGAGTAAAAATTTGGTTGCCACGCCTCTTTTCGGCCCCATCCCAACATTTCCATCCAAAAATCGTTTGTGTTCACAATCGATTGGATTCTTTCATCTTGTCAACTCGATACGAGATGCTTGTCCTTCGATCTGTCGTCCCCTAAAAAATGTTATCACCCGCCAATCTGTTCCTATGTTGAGTTTTCAATTTTCTGCTTACCTTTCGAATTTTGTATGTTCCCATTCGAGTTCCCGTGACAGATGTGGATTTGCGATAGTTAAGTACGTTGTGTCCTGTCTGTGGTCTTGTGGATTGATCGACGTCAACATACACCAAAAAGTACCTAGCTTCTAGTCTGATTCTCCGTCCAAGTAGGTACTGGCCGACGGGTCATTACTTCGTTGTATTTTAGTCTAGTTCGTTGTTTTTAGTTGTTGTTTAGTTTATTTGCTTCTGTATTTTTGTACCACATGAATTCGGTAGCTAACTTACAGTCGAAATTTTCGACGTTTTCCTACGAGGATAGATAGAGTGATGATTAAAAGTTTAGGAAGAGATAAGCCTTTGCTGAGTATTAGTCAGTATGAAGAACTATAGAAGTTAGAGGTATAGAACTTTTAGCTTCTGGTAATCCCGAATACTGGTCAGAACTATTGTGAACACAATGCTTACATTCTGACTTGCTAAGAGCTGCGGTTGATCAAAATCCACCCATTTCTCATAAGAAGACTCCACTGTTGGAAAACATTTACAGGTATTTTGTGGAAAAAGCTGTTGATTTGTGTTCCGGTTTGGTGGCCCACCATTTTCAAAGCCCACGCACCGCTACTGTTCAGAACTATCATAATGCCCTGTTGAAGTTAGCGTTCTCTACGGGTATCTGGATAGGTAGGTAGGTATTGGTAAAGAAGAATTTTTGACATCTGATAGGTACACACTCGTATCTCGCTCGCATTTAACAAGATTGGAGATTCACTCCTAGAAGACTTATCTCCTAAAATCGTTACTAGCTTCAGTGATTAGGCACTCTGGAGTACTGAAATCAGTCTTATACTATCCAACAACCAGTTACAGATTGATTATTAACTTTACTCTTGGGCAGAATGAGAACTTTGGTAGACCGGTCCTCACCCAACAGTAACAGCCCAATTTTACAATCAGCACTACGTCTTACGTGTATCGACATGGATGTATTGTGCGTCAAGTATTCCGCTATATTTAGTATTATAATCGTACTGCACCTACTATGCTATATTTAGAAAGGGGATCAGAACGCTGTATGAAATAGCTAAGCTTCAAGGTCTGAGCTGGAAATGTTTTGAACGCAGTTTTGTTACTTAACGACCGGTCTGTGTACACTGGCCGTACACAATACCAATAGCAGTTACCTACTTGCCTAATTTTCGATTCGATTCTTCATCGTTTCAACTGCTTCGTTGAGTAGAATTTACAGCGATATCATTTGGATATTAGCAATCGAGATTAAAACAAAAGTGATGAAAAAAATTCTATAAAAACGCTACAAATCCCTGCACAACGGTTTGTTATTTTGTACAGAATACCCTTCTGTTACAGATCACAGCTCTCTGTATATATAACCGTTCTATCGAATACATGTACTATTCTATACATATTATGTAGATCGCAGACCCTCCGTAGGTTAGTACCTAACCCCATACTCGTTACTAGGTACCTACCTAAATCACGTGTTAAGTGTTGCTGAAATTATTCTGCCGATGGCAAACAGTAGATAAAATGGCAAAAGAAACGCAAACAACAAAGTTCTGAAGGGAAATTGTTGGTGGGCAGTGAAAAAATATTCAGTCCCTGTAGGGTTTCGATCTCCGGAACTTTAGTGTGTAAGTCCGTCAGGTAGACCACTGCGCTGTATCGCCCAGCTACCCGAGATACCAGTGATGTGCGCTCTCAACACAGCTTGATGCCTGCACACACCCTGCTCCTTATGGCAAATTGTACAGCAAATTTTATGGCAACATCGTAGAATGCTTCGGATGGTCTCAAAAATTCAGAAAAAAAAATCGAAACTACTTGAAAATGCGAGAAAACCCACACCTCAAAATACAATTTTCCGAGATAGGGATACTCTGGACATTTCAACCCCTATTTTTCATCCCTTAGAGTTGATTGACAGTAACGACGAGCTTCGAGAACCAACTAGAGCCAAAACGGGACTCGTACGGCGCACGGCGGACGGACGGAAATATTTTATTCATTCGTATTCCACGTCCCTTGAAATGTAAACCATGAAATTTAGCAGGAAGGGGGTAATTGATTTTTTTATTTTTTCATGGTCGATTCCGAAGGTTCATTATTGCTGGTAAACCAAAATGTAGAGGCCCCACCATCTCCCGACAGTACGTACGTTCGCGTCGTGTTTGCGAAACTGAAGTCATTCAACATGAACATCACGCACGACGCATCAAACGACTCGATTATGATGTTGCTTCATACAAATGTTTAAAAAAAACGTTGCCATAGAGATCTGCGGTGATGCAACTCCTGCACTTTCCCTCCCTGAATATAAATGTCATATACTTTGTTGCCATCTTCCCTCGACCTCAGTCGCACCCTGACATTTCAAGGTGCGCCCCAGCCAATGCTCGCCGACTGAAAGTGCTCACACAACGTGATGGCATCTAACAGACTCTCCACACTCGATAACTCCTTCGTCGGAACGAGTGATATGCAATAACTGTTGTCGTTATGAAAGTTCCTGTTCAAAATCAATGGACGCCAACTATTTGAAGAACCTACCAACGCCAACGCTCACCACAATATTAACTTGACCTTTTCAAGAAAGCGCCAACACCTAACTCGTAACTTCGCAACTGTTTTATGACTCACAATAATATTTTCAATATCGCTATCTTCAGTTGAGTTGAAAAACGGCTCTTCCTATTGACTGTTATTCAATTCATATTCACGAGAAAAACCCCATGTAGTAACGTGAGCCATTTTGTTTTCCTATTTCCAATAATGAATCTTTTGAATCGAGCATGAAAAAATAATTTTTAACCCCTCCTCAAAATTTGATGGTTTACGTTTCAAGGTAGGTATGTATAATCCGAAAATGCAATTAAAAAAAATTTGTCCGTCCGCCGTACGCCCTACTTTGCACTTACCATGAACCAAAATTGACGAAATTCGCTTTATAGGTCCCATTTGGGGTCTAGTTGGTCCTCGAAGCTCGGCGTTAATGTCAGTCATCCCTAAGGGGTGAAAAATAGGGGTTGAAATCTCCAGGACGCCGTTTTCTCGATATTTTTTAACGTTTTTAAATAGTTCTCGAAATTGGGAGTTTTTTTTAAGACCACCCAGAGCATTGTACGTCCAGCCGTTCGTTCACAGTAAGGCCCAGAAGTTTGCACCGACAGGCTTTTTCCGCAGGAGGGTGAATGAAATTGTATACATGCAGCCCAGATATAATCGCTAGGGTCGCGGCAACAGTCGAGAATTGGCCCGACACAGCACCTGATTATATTCACGGAGTATGAAGTCGAGTTCGTTGTTCTGTGATATTATTTCATTTGAAAACGCTGCAAATCCCTTCACAACGGTTTATTATTTTGTACGGAATACCCTCCTGTTACAGATCACGGCTATCTGTATAGATAACCCGTCTATATAATAAGTACTAGTCTATACATATTATGTAGATCGCAGACCCTCCGTAGGTTAGTACCCAACCCCGTACTCGTTACTAGGTACCAACCTAAATCACGAGTTGAATGTTGCTAAAAGAATTCTGTCTATGAGAAACAGTAACTAAAATGGCAAAAAGAAACGCAAATAATGAAGTTCTGAAGGAAAATTGTTGATGTGGAGTGAAATAGATGCCCCTTCTGCGTAGATCACTTTTTTCTGTCGTCAGTACCTACCCTCGTGGTGAACTATAATGAACCGTTGTGTAATAACTTACCCATTTATAATATTTAAACGGTTTTTCAAGTTGCAAAAGTACCGATCAACAAAATCCAGCCCCTTCTTGGTAGATGAACCGTTGTGTAATAATTTACCCTCGTGTAATAATTTACCGTTGTGTAACAATTTGCTGTTGTGTAATAATTTACCATTGTGTGATAATTTACCCATCAAGAAGTTCAGGTTGTTCAAGTTTCAGAAGTACCTACCAAAAAAATCCAATAGACCCACCACTTATCAAATGAAATAATATCGCAGAACAACCAACTCGACTTCATACAGCCGTCCTTGATTATAATCAGGTGCTCCCTAGTGATGATATCCGGGCTGGATTTATACCGTTTTATTCACGATCGTGTTGACGAAGCTTTTTGGTGCACACAAACGGCTGGACGTATAATGCTCCGGGTGATCTCAAAAAATTTTTTAGCTCAAGACAAATTTAATAACGTAAAAAAAACCATAGCCTTATATCGAAAGTTTTCGAGCTACGGCGTTCTGAAAATTTCAACCCCTATTTTGAACCCCTTAGAGATGACTGACAGTAACGTCGAGCTTCGAGGACCAACTAGACCCCGAACGGAACCTATAATCCGAATTTCATCAATATTGTGTTTCATGGTAACTAAGAGAAGTGGCCAGTACGGCGTACGGCGTACGGCGTACGGCGTATCCAAGCAGCCCAGAATCCAAGCAGCAAGATTGGAATGGGCCCTAGTGGCCTGAAAACAATCAGTCGCCCAGCGCACAGCAGGCGTACGGCGGACAGACAGAAATTTTTTATTGTATTTTCGGATTCTACATATTTTGAAACGTAAACCATCAAAATTTGAGGGGGGGTTAGACTTTTTTTTTTTTTTTTCATGCTCGATTCCAATAGTTTATTATTGGAAATAATAAACCAAAATGATGGATCTATTGGAGTTTTTTGATAGGTAGTGAAACTTGAACAAACGTTGAAGTATTATTGATGGGTAAATGATTACACAATGGTTAATTATTACACAACGGTAAATTATCACGCAACGGTAAATTCGGTTATCGGTTCATTATACTATCTACGTAGAAGGGGCTGGAGTTTGTTGGTAGGTACGTTTGCAACTTTTTTCACTCCACATCAACAAATCCCCTTCAGAACTTCATTATTTGCGTTTTTTTTTTGTTGCCATTTTAGTTACTGTTTGTCATCGACAGAATTATTTTAGCAACATTAACTTGTGATTTAGGTAGGTACCGAGTAACGAGTACGGTGTTAGGTACTAACCTATGGAAGGTCTGCGATCTACGTAATATGTATACAATAGTACATATTATATTATATAGTCGGGTTATCTATACAGAGATCTGTGATTTGCAACAGAAGGGTATTCTGTACAAAATAATAAACCGTTTTGCAGGGATTTGCAGCGTTTTTAACCATTCAGGCGGTCCACTGTTCGCATATTCATGAACATGAATAGTTGCTAAGACCCTGGAACAGTATGTGGCTGCCCTTTGTCATAATGAGGAAACATGTAGATGTTATACCCTATGAAAGGAGAAGCAATATATTTAGTTAGTTACATACATAGTTAGTTACATAGTTAAATAGTTAGTTACATGCATCTTTTTATTAAACTAGTAGGTAGATGAGGCTAAAAGCTCTGGAACCCAACTATTTATTGTTTGAAACCATAGGTAATTCATGTCCTACGGGACCTGAACCTGATAGTTTAATTTAATATTTTCTAAGACCACGAAAAACACGATTCTTGGGAGGTTTTGCCTTTATTTCGACGAGCCCTTTCTTTATGTGTCCCACTAAAAGTGAGAATCTCTCGAGCTGAATGGTATTTTGGTTTTAAAAAATCGGTAGGTATACAAAGAGATGCTAGATGTACAGGGCACACACTTACATGACAGTAGTAATTCAGTCTGCCTTGGCTGAGCCATGGAAGGCCAGCGAGTTGGTCCAGCAGGTGCCCCTTTTTACTGACGACAAATTCCACCATGCAGTTGAAAATTTTTGATAAGCTTGGTGAACTGATTCCAAACTTTTTCTCGAGATCCGACATTCTGTTGGGGTACGACAACCGTCTCAACAATCTACACAGAGCCGTCAAACCTACTACTTATTCTCGGTGGGACCCTAACTTGGTCCGGAATTCGTAATAGAGCTACCAATAGTTGGATGTGGCCGTCGTTGAAGCGGAATAAGCAATTTCGCTTCTCCGTCGGACGTACATTCAGTTCGGAAACTCCCGAAAACTGTATTCCTCCTCACGGGTGCCTGGCGATCCACCGAACGAATCAAAAATGCCTCAATGGCCGAGTAAATTTCTTTTCCTTCCATCAGCCCCATTTCATACAAACTAAATGTCTCCTCCAAGTCTTTCAAACTCATTCTCAGTAACACGTTCAAAACGATCCAACATCCTTGTCACGTGGGTTTATTATTCTACTGGACATAAGTACAGAAATGTTGCTGTTCATTTATTGCTTCTTTCATGCGCAATAATTGCAATATTTATTTTTTAGATGCCCATTTAATTGACTTGATTCACCTGTTGATACTACTTCTAGTGTTATTATACATATTTATGGTGCTATCAGACAATTTCCCAGGTTTTTGACTCTTAAAGAATGAATTTCGGGAGCTTAATCTTTGTTAAAACCTCAATTCTTCACTCTTTGGTCAAAAACCCCTTCATATTCGGTCTTCTTGCACTAAAAAACATGGAAAACAATACGTCACAAGCTCATGTTCACTAAAACCTCAAAAATCCCTCGAAAACCCCTATTTTTACACCCATTTTTCTCCCATAACACCCCTGGGTGTATGCCGATTGGGCTGCCGAGCTTTGGCGCACAACTAGGACCGAAATGTGTGTTAAATGTTGGTCTAACATTGTCGTTCTTCCGCACACAGTTTGGGTCCCCATTTGGGAACACATTTGGGTCCTAGTTGTGCTCCGAAACACGGCAGCCCAATCGGCATACTCCCAGCGGTATTATGGGAGAAAAATGGGAGTGAAAATAGGGGTTTTCGAGGGATTTTTGAGGTTTTAGTGAACATGAGCTCGTGAGCTCGTATCGTTTTCCATGTTTTTTAGAGGATGAGACCGAATATTAGGTTTGTTTTACCGAAGAGTGAAGAATTGAGATTGTAACGAAGGTTAAGCTCCCGAAATTCATTTTTTATTAGTCAGAAACATGGGAAATCGTCTGAAATCACCATAGATTTGTATAATAACACTAGAAGTACTATAAACAGGTGAATCAAGGCAATTGAATGGTACTATCTATGAGAAAAAATAATCCGTTTAAAAAAAGCCGAGCCTAATTCGTGTTTTTGGGGGACAAAATTGGTGGGAGCTATTTCAATTATTGCACATGAAAGAAACAATAAATGAACAGCCGACATTTCTGTAGGTATGTCCAATAGAATAATAAACCCCTGTGACAAGGACTTTGCAACTTTTTTTTTACCTACTCATTTTACCCCACTACGTGGGACAATGCGAAAAATCTCACGGAACTCTGACAAGTCGCGCTATTGGGCAGCTTTGCGAGTAGGGCTGTGAATTTAGGGGCTGGGAATATTTGCATTTTGGAATTTAATTTTACTACCCATATAATCAAGCGCTTACTCACTAGAAATTACGGGGCAAGCTGAAAGCAGAATGAGCAGTTTGGACTCAAACTCACTGCACGACGCCACCACCTGGAATTTATTCTAGGTAGCCTCCTTCATTTGTGAATTAACTTGAGTCTTGAAGCTGTGTAAAATACCTGTTATATAAAAAGGCAAAATACCTATTATATAAAAAATTGTTCATTATTTATTACCTACTTGTTATTATTATTATTAATTTATTTTTATTACAACCATTTGAATGTGGGTTCAAACTTCACGGTCACAACAAAGACGTTCAGTCATTTTTTTTATGTTTGGTTTTTGCTACCGAGGTGATAGGTTTTTACATAAACGCTGCAAAGTCCTTGTCAATTGAGTTTATTATATTGCTGTTCATTTACTTAAGTTACTTGTTCATTTATTGTTTCTTTCATGTGCAATAATTAAAATAGTTCTTTTCGATGGTTTCCACAAATTTGGCCCACTCCCCCCCCCCCCCTCCAATCGCTAATTGGGCTCCTATTATTGACAAATTATCTTTGATCATTGATAGTGTCATTTAACTCACTTTGACTCACAAAAATGGATATCGAGGGCTGAACCATCGTTACAACCTCAATTGTTCACTCTTTGGTCAAAATCGCCTTCATATTCGGTCTTCTCGCCTTAAAACCCATGGGAAACGATACCTCACAAGCTCATGTTCACTAATCTCCACAAAAAAAACGCTGCAAAGTCCTTGTCACGTGGGGTTTATTATTCTACAGAAATGTTGGCTTTACATTTATTGTTTGTTTCATGTGAAATAATTGAAATAGCTATTTCTGATGGTTTCCACCAATTTTGGCCCCCAAAACACAAATTAGGTAGGTACGATCTTTTGTTTTTTTTCAAATTATCTTTGATCATTGGTAGTGCCATCATTTAATCGTCTTGATCCACGTGTTGACACTTTTTCTAGTGTTATTCTACAAATTGATGGTGATTTCGCAGGTATTTGACTCATAAAAAATCAATTTTGGGAGCTGAACATCTGGTACAACCTCAATTTTCCACTCCTTGGCCAAAATCGACTTCATATTCGATCTTCTCGTCCCCAAAAACATGGAAAACGAGACCTCAAAAGCTCATGTTACCAAAATGTTGCTAAAACGCAAAAAGTACCTATTTTCACACACATTTTCACTCATAACACCCCTGGGTATATTCCGATCGGGCTGAAAAGTTTCTTCTTGTCTGAAGCTGTCTTAAGTTCATTATCTCCTCCTGACCTAGATTCATCGTCGAGTGGTTGTTTACAGCTATATTTACTTTCTCAATTTTTAATCCAGAAATTTTTATCGACATTGATCTTCGACCTTCTTTTCCTTGCTTGCTGTACGAATATACATTTTTTCCTGCCTTTTGCCTGTGTTCAGACGTTATATAAACGTAAGGTGTTCGAGACGTGGTGGGCTAGAATGATCTTAATAATATTTCCGTTATATTATAGGTAACTTCACTATGAATGCGCTGAACAAATTTCGGTCAACGGGAACGACCGTTTTTGAACTTTTGAATTTTTGAACTTCTGAAAAAGTTTGGCTGTCATGAATCTCTAGATAATTATTTAGTTTGTAGGAACCTGTAGGACTATATGAATGTAGGCTATGGAACAACTAGAATAAAAATTAGTGAAGTAGTAGCCGCTCACTGGCTACATAATTTTCACCGGTCTGACGTCTACATTTCGAATTGAGCAACCCTGTGTAATTCATATTATGATCGACTCAATAAAATAGTTCGAATATTCTGGAGCTGTCTCTCGACCATGTTCTGGTGCAGGTTGTGGAGTAAATAATTGCCCAGTGAAAATGTTGGCAGGAATACTTCGGGTTATCCCCACCTGGTTCTCATCGAATTGGTAGGCCTTTCAGCGCAAATCATTCGTAAAAACGCTGCAAAGTCCTTGTCACATGGGTTTATTATTCTAATGGACACACCTACAGAAATGTTGGCTGTTTATTTATTGATTATTTCATGTGAAATAATTTAAATAGCTATTTCTGATGGTTTTCACCATTTTTGGCCCCTAAAACACAAATCAGGTAAGCTCTTTTTTTTTCAATTTATCTTTGATCATTGCTAGTGCCATTTAATCGTCTTGATCCACGTGTTGATACTACTTCCAGTGTTATTATACAAATTGATGGTGATTTCAGACGATTTCCCAGGTTTTTGACTCATAAAAAATCAATTTTGGGAGCTGAACATTTGGTAGAACCTCGATTTTCCACTCTTTGGTCAAAATCGACTTCATATTTGGTCTTCTCATCGCAAAAAACATGGAAAACGATAAGTCAAAAGCTAATTTTACTAACATGTTATTAAAACACAAAAAGTACATATTTTTATACACATTTTCACTCATAACACCCCTGGGTATATTCCGATCGGGCTGAAGAGTTTCGGGACACAACTAGGGCCCAAATGGAGCATGTGTGCGAAAGAACGACTTTTTTAGATCGAAAATGAAGCCTGTACACGTGATACGGCGGACGGCGTACGGCGTACGGCGGACGGCGGACGGACATTGCATTTTTTGAATCTACACACCTTGGAACGGAAAAGAAAAAAGTTTGAGGGGGTGTTATAAAAATTTTTTGCTGAGCGATTACATAGGTGTATTATTCACAGAATAATAAACCAAAACCTCGAAACCCCTATTTTTACACCCATTTTTCACCCATAACACCGCTGGGTGTATTTCGATCGGGCTGCCGAGCTTCGGAGTACAACTATGACCCAAATGGAGCCTGTGTGTGGAAAAACCACGATTTTAGACCGAAATTTACGGTAAATTTAAGGCTTAACAGCTGATATTGTTAGAACGTCAATTCTTTGCTCGTTGGTCAAAATTGATTTCACGTTCTGTCTCCTCGCCCTAAAAAACATGGAGAACGATACTACACAATCACTAAAGCACCAAAAAACCCTATTTTTACACACATGTTTCATTCCACAACACCCTTGGGCATATTCCAATCGGGCTACAAGTTTCGGGACACAACTAGGGCCCAAATGGTGCATGTGTGCGAAAGAACGAATTTTTTAGACCGAAAATAAAGTTGATATGGACGCTACGGCGTACGGTGGACGGACAATCCATTGTTGGAATCAAGCGGCATTCATCAGTATTTTGTATTTTTGAGGAGGAGTTCAAACAAATGTTTGCTGTGAATACACAAGTGTATTATTCACGGAATAATAAAACGAAATGGAAAAAATGTAGTGTAAAAAGATTTATGGAAAAAATAAACCAAACGAATGAAATAAAATAGATAGGTAACTGAGAAACTCTGCACTGTATACCAACGGAGTACGAAGGAGTAACGCATCGGTATGCTGCTACAAGAACATTGATTGAAGAGCTGCGATCAGTAAGAATATTGTTTAGACCGAAAGCGGGTGATATGGATGATACGACGTACGGCGTACGGTGGACGGACATTGCATTTTGGTTTATTATTTTCAATAATGAACCATTGGCATCGAGCATGAAAAAAAAAATTCTGACCCCCCCTCAAAATTTGATGGTTTACGTTTCAAGGTATGTAGAATCCAAAACTGCAATAAAAATATTTCTGTCTGTCCGCCGTACGCCGTACGCCGTACGGGCCACTTTTCTTAGTTACCATGAAAGAAAATTGATGAAATTCGGGTTATAGGTTCCGTTCGGGGTCTAGTTGGTCCTCGAAGCTCGACGTTACTGTCAGTCATCTCTAAGGGGTTCAAAATAGGGGTTGAAATTTTCAAAACGCCTATACCATTTTTTTTACGTGAATATTTTTACGGTTTTAAATAGTTCTTGAACTTGCGAGTTTTTTAAGACCATCCGGAGCATCGTAGGTCCAGCCGTTCGTTCACAGTAAGGCCCCGAAGTTTGCACCGACAGGCATTTTCGACTCCAGTGTGAATATACAATTCAAACCAAATCTCGTAACCAGAGACGCGCCCACAATAGGAAAATTGGCGGAGATAAAATCATTGCTAGGGGCCACCTGATTATATTGGCGGAGTATGAAGTCGAGTTGGTTGTTCTGTGATATTATTTCATTTGAAAAATGATGGCTCTTTTGGAGTTTGTTGGTAGGTAGTGAAACTTGAACAAACGTTGAAGTATTATTGATGGGTAAATTATTACTACGGTAAATCATTACTCAACGGTAAATTATTACACAACGGTTCATTATACCATCTACGTAGAAGGGGCTGGAGTTTGTTGGTAGGTACTTTTGCAACTTTTTTCACTCCTCATCAACAATTTCTTTTCAGAACTTCATTATGTGTGTTTCTTTTTGTTAGGTACTGTTTGTCATCGGCAGAATTATTTTAGCAACATTTAACTCGTGATTTAGGTAGGTACCTAGTAACGAGTACGGGGTTAGGTACTAACCTACGGAGGGTCTGCGATCTACATAATATGTATAGAATAGTACATATCATATTATATAGACGGGTTATCTATACATAGAGCTGTGATCTGTAACAGAAGGGTATTCTATACATAATAATAAACCGTTGTGCAGGGATTTGCAGCGTTTTTTGAATCCACTCACCTTGAAACGTAAAAGAAAAATGTCAGGGGGTGTTATAAAAAATGTTTGCCGAGAGAATACATAAGTTTATTATTCATAGAATAATGAACCAAAATTTTGACGGAGTGTTCAAAAAACCTCTTGCTGAGTGAATATATAGGTGTATTATTCACAGAATAATAAACCAAAATAGACAGACACAGTACTTAATTCGGTTCTTTCTTGATGTCTGACGCAAAATGAGCATGGAATTTTGATTCCGAAGGGCTTTTGGGTTCTTGCGTGAGTACTGCAAGGATTCCCTACCCTCGATAGAGAAGAATAAATAATAATAGGCACAGTGTACATCAGCTATCAACAAGACTACGCAACCCTTCGAAATGAAACAACGCAAGCATTCGAATTATCAACACATTGTTCCGTAATGTTTCAAGGTAAGACGCAGACACAACGCTGGGGCGCACCTACCTAAGCAAAGCTATTTAGAATCGTCGATGAATAATCAAGGAAACTATAATGAATCGGAATGAAAGAAATTTTCAGCCGTTTCTTCAAAAGTAGGAGCGCATCAACTTATGATTAAATGGACGGTGCTGGTGCGTACTACAGCGTGTATTCAGGCTGTACGTATTCAAGAGCTGTGCAGGTGGTACATAGTCCTGCTCAGCAGAGGTGCGTGGGCTCAGAAAAGGTGGGGCACCAAACCAGAACACAAAACCAACAGATTTTTTCTACGAAATGCCTCAAGGCAACTACCCCTTCCCTTTATTTGCTGATTGAGTGATATTCAGCAAAGACTTGTCTGTTCCTAAACTATCGTCGAACAAAATCTATGAATGGAGCTAACATGAAGTTGCCACCATGGATGCTCTACTAGAATATTGATTGTCCATAGCCTGAGAAATCTAGCGGCTCGCTGTCAAACTTTGTGAATAAAGCTAGGTACAGTGTACGGAGAGAAGCCCAAATGCCAACTGAAACATGGTTGGATTTTTTTTCCCCCACCCCCGTTTTTGGGTGCCGGGGCAGTTGCCCAAGTGGCCTTATGGACGCAACGCCCCTGTCCCTCTTTCTGTATCCCTTTCTGTATCACGCATTGTTTTGTGCACTATCACCACTTCCCGAGTTGTCACCATTTCCGGCATCATAGAACTAAAAATTAATTCGATTTTGCAATCATAACCTTTACAATTAGTCAGAATTGATTGGCCAATGCTTGTCTGCTTATGCAATTGTGGCCTTTAATCCCAATCATGAACCCGCGTACTTATTTTATTTGTTTTTTGGGCTACGCCTCTCGCGTGTATCATCATTTTTCACTGAATCGCAATTTTACTTGTTTCTTTATCTTAATAAACCATCAA
Organism: Leptopterna dolabrata; assembly: GCA_954871275.1. Lineage (NCBI taxonomy): Eukaryota > Metazoa > Arthropoda > Insecta > Hemiptera > Miridae > Leptopterna > Leptopterna dolabrata. The sequence continues at coordinate 51,646,892 of OX940980.1, forward strand.
GATGCCAATGGTTCTAAGTTGACTTACGTAAAATCCCCTTTAAAAAAACCCTCTTGTGAAAATTTACCTTCCAAGAAAACTACCTCAGCCGCAAAAAGGATTTTGCCCGCCGAAGTAGCTTGCTCGGTGCTTCGCACCTCGCTGTTAGGTGTGCATGTAGAAACCTGTTCCTTCTTCCCCTGTCCACTGCCCACCCTGTTTCCCTGTATCTTTCAACGAAGTTCAGCGGAGAGCTTTATCCTTGGAGAACGGTTCAAATGTTGACCACTTCCTCAGGGAGCCCCAGTGAACAAGTGCGCTAAGGGTGCACAAAAGTCACTTCGTTGGAGCATAGCGAATGTGTGTGCAAAACTCTAGCTCGATCCGTTATGTCTGTGAGGCTTGTGACAGAGTGTGACAGTGGTGGTGGACCCTCGAGAGTCCCCCTTCCTAGACCGGTTATACAAGTTAAAAGGCGATATCGATTAGGCTTCCGCCCAGCGACCCGGTCTCCACCGGACCAAAAAACTACTCGAGAACAGCCACACTGTTACAGGCTATAAATCAGGCAAAGAAGAACAAGAACGTCAAGTAGAAAAACTTGATATACTTATAGCTATTTTCAAACTTCCACAACTCCGGCACCTGATTGTTGAAATTTGGTACACGCCCTCAGGGACCCTCGAGAATTAATTTACTTGTTCTGTTGTGTTCTTGGTCGCTTCTAGATTAAAATCTGGTTCTGAAATGTCTCTCCTATTTGTATTCGATGATAGCTCAACATGATGCTCGAAGTAAAAACACATGAAAATTCGTTAGGGGAGAGAATCTGGAATCTAGAATGTTTGGACTATTCGCAATACCCCAAATCTCCGCTACCTCCGAACTCAGAGACATTTTACGTTCTCGTACATAAAGTACCCACGTATAGGTACATACATTTAGGTGGTTCATCTACAGCGGGTTTGAAAATGAAACGGATGTTTCCAGAAACCTCGATCTTCCGGCTCATGGTGTTGTCCCTTATTAATTTGTCTGATACACGACAACCTGTTCCGTGTGTTCCACCAGCTCACTATACATCTGAACAGAAACAGATGGGGAAATGTTTGAATACCGGAGGTTCACGAATCGCCTCGATCACATGGAGGATCATAATCTCCCGACAGAATAATTCTGCGATCAATCTTAATGCACTTGAGCGCTTCATAGAAAACAAGAAAAGTGCCTGTGACCGACACCGTTCTCAGCCTTCGCCTCCGAGTGGATCTCTCGAACTTATGATTCCGACGAAAGAAACAGAAAACGGGTCACGAACTTAATGACGGCTGTGAGATTGTGCCAAAAACCAACCGTGGGACCACCTTCGAACGGGCAGAAGGTGAAAAGTGAAGATGAGGCACAACCGATTACCCGGCCTCCCGTTTGCGGGATTGTTCACCGATTTTCGTTTATTATTCTGTGAATAATACACCTATGTATTCGCTCAGCAAAAAATTTTTATAACACCCCCTCAAAATTTTTTCTTTTCCGTTTCAAGGTGCGTAGATTCCAAAAATGCAATGTCCGTCCGCCGTACGCCGTATCACGTGTACAGGCTTCATTTTCGGTCTAAAAAAGTCGTTCTTTCGCACACATGCTCCATTTGGGCCCTAGTTGTGTCCCGAAACTTTTCAGCCCGATCGGAATATACCCAGGGGTGTTATGAGTGAAAATGTGTATAAAAATAGGTACTTTTTGCGTTTTAACAACATGTTAGTAATATGAGCTTTTGAGGTATCTTTTTCCATGTTTTTGAGGACGAGAAGACCGAATATGAAGTCGATTTTGACCAAAGACGCGGAAATTGAGGTTTTACCAATGGTTCAGCTCCCAAAATTGGTTTTTTATGAGTCAAAAACCTGGAAAACTGTCTGAAATCACCATCAATGTGTACAATAACATTGGAAAAAGTGTAAACAGGTGAATCAAGACAATTAAATGCCACTACCAATGATCAAAGATGATCTTAAAAAAAAGAAAAAGAAAAAGCGTACCTATTTCATGTTTTGGGGGCCAAAATTGGTGGAAATCATCAGAAATAGCTATTTCAATCATTCCACATGAAAGAAACAATACATTTAACAGCCAAAAAAAATCTCTAGAACTCCAATAGAATAATAAACCCATGTGACAAGGACTTTGCAGCGTTTTTTTTTACGTTTCAAGGTGCGTACATTCCAAAAATGCAATGTCCGTCCGCCGTATCACGCATACCGGCTTCATTTTCGGTCTAAAAAATTCTTTCTTTCGCACACTTGCTCCATTTGGGCCCTAGTTGTGTCCCGAAACTCTTCAGCCCGATCGGAATATACTCAGGGGTGTTATGGGTGAAAAATGGGTGTAAAAATTGGGGTTTTTTGAAGTTTTTTTAAGGTTTTAGTGAACATGAGCTTGTGCTGTATCGTTTTCCATGTTTTTTAGGGCGAGAAGACCGATTTTGACCAAAAATTGAGGGTGTACCGAAGTTTCAGCTCAAGAAGTTCATTATCACAACAATCATGTCTACTATATTATGCGATTACTCCAGCAATTTACCTTATTTTCACATTTTCATTTTGAACTTCATAAAGCTTTGGTACGAAAAAATTCCAATCAATTGCACTTTCTCTTAATTAATCAGGAGTTCCAAAAAGAAGAAGTTAAAAATGATCAAAGGTGTAAAATTTATAATTCGACTCCCAACATTTTTAGTACCTACCTTCCTATTTAATTCGTTCAGGAAAACGTTGAATTTGTTTTGGAACATGTTCAGTGTGATTTGGAAAATGTCCAAGTTAACTTTAAAATGGTTTATCGATGGTCGCGTAGGTACCTACGAGTACAGCCTAACGATTAAAGAACTCTTCGCTTAGCGACTGTGTTTCAACTACTGGATTTTTTTAGAAATAATATGCTTCGAGGGTTTGCAAGGAGAGAGAAATAATAGAAAAGGACATCTGAGATTGTACCCCCGAAGTATCTGAGGTATATCTCAGTACCCAAAAGTAGTAGTAGCCTAGAACCTGAAGCAGAGTATCATTTAGCTATCCGATATTATAGAACCATACTAATAATTATTAGTATGATTACACTAGTACATTATAAGTATTATGCATTAGTATGATTACATTATAATGATATTACATTAGTTACTTCTACATTATAATGAGTAATGTTACTTGTATATCACTTTGAGACACAGTATTATCATGAATACCTACTGCTGAAACTCTTCGTACGCATTTACTCTTACTCTGGTATTTAATGGGACAGATACTTCAAAGTCTTTGTATTAATTTCATCTCATATTGAATGAAATTTGATTTGTGACGTACCAACTCTTATGGATTCGAGTTGGTTTACGTTTAAACTGATCTTGAACTCCGGAATTTTTCGTTACTGCCCGGAGCATACGTACGTCGTCGTTCTTTCTCAGTAAGGCCCTGAAGTTTGCAACTAAAAGCTTCTTCAACATGACTGTGAATGAAACGGTATACATCCAGTCCAGATATCATTGCTAGGGAAGAGATGACTATCACGCATGGCTGTATAAAATCGAGTTGATTGGAGGAGGTGTAACGCCTCGCGGTTATCACCACAGCAGGCGTTAGTTGGAGAGGAGGCTAGCACCCCACGGTTATCACCACAGCGAGTGCTAGAGGAGAGAGAGGCGTCCCGCGGTTATCACCACAGCAGACGCCAGGAAGAAGAAGGCGAATACCCCGTGATGGACTCTCGAGGGTCCACCCCCACTGTCACACTCTGTCACATACGTCAATATGATTGTATGGAGAGCTCAATAAACCTATTTTAACGGCTCTACCCATTGGAATGGGCCCTCCTTTGTCCTAATCTCTTACTGAACCTCCTCACGCCAATTCAAATATACCAGTTCTCCACCACTGGCAACTTGATTTGTTCAAGCACGTACGTAACCATCACCGTAACAGCAAATAAATATTAGGAAAAAAATACAGGGATAATGATGACTATGTAGTTAGTTTTATTTGGATTTAAAATTCAGTATCTCACAGTAAGCTAATCAACTCTTTCTATGGCAGCGAGGACTACTACGGGGACGTTGACATTAAAGCTCTGCGGAAACTCGGCCTGTGATCATCTGAACTGAACCGCCACCGTGGGATGCAGATTGAAAACCAGAACCTGCCGACTTGAAGTATCGTCCAATTTCTAATGAAGCAACGGAGGTTTTCTTATATTTAGAATGCAGAACTAAGCTGACTTGCAGTATTGCAGTATTATGTATTGCTGTAGTCAATTCACTTCATGTAAGTACCTACAAATATATTAAGAAGTAGGTCAATAATAAATTTAATTATTTGCGGAACTATCAACTGTTCAGTGGAGTTACTGAAGATACGACACAAAATGTCCAAGAAGACGAGTGAGGAACTGAACCATTGTCGTACTGCTGTCGTGCCGTCTACAGAAGATATTAAACATGTTAACCAAGTTTAATGTGAAAATGTGATTGCGACAGACTTTCAATTAGCTACTATACTTTTATTCAATACGATAGATACCTACAATCAATTAGATTTCAAACAATCAATCTTTCTTAAAAAGATCATTTCAAACTATTCCTATATTATATTTCTTACATTTGTTCGTTTTGTTTGAGCTCAATTATTTTATGCAGGTAATAAGTTGAACATTCTCATTTTACATAATACAGTGTAAATAATTAATCGAATTAATACCGAGTTATACTCCATAATATATATGTAATGCATTGTTCGTGGTACTAGTGAACTAGGTATCGATATATTACACGGTATATTACCCTGCCTATATGTCTGGTTTCATTAGTTGAACATTCTCATTTTACAAAATACAATGTAAATAATTAATCGAATTAATACTGAGTTATACTCCATATAATGTAATGCATTGTTCGTGGCACCAGTGAACTAGGTATCGATATGTTACCCTGCCTATATCTGGTTTCGCACCTTGGGCGTGAAGAAAATTTTGATAATACTAAAATCCTCAACAGGTTAGTGTTAGTCTTCAGTCATCAACGTCTCAAATTCCTATTATCAAGGCTGTTTGCCTTACTTTTGGCAAACAACAAGAATTTAGAGTCTGGTAAACATTCAAGAGATGCTATTTGCGATTAATAAATGTATGATTTCTATTTTAAGAAAAGTTTGTATACCTTTATCATTATTATGATTTATGAAGAGTAATAAACTGGCTTTTCACCTTCCATTTTTACTCAAAATTGTCACACGCTTTAAGCAGTTCAAGATTCTGGTGTTCTGTCTAGATTACCAAAATGTTGAGTTTCCCAATGAGGTGAACAAAAGTGACCTTTCTAAGCCTTCATTATTAGGCCTTCGTTAGTCTTCGGTGTTACGAGAATTTACCTATTTATTAGCTATCTACCAGCAATTATAACTGGATGAATTATCATACCTACAATCCGAATTTAATGGTGCGATTATAATTTGTGATTTTTATGTGCGGCACCTACCATAGTTTCATAGTTTCCTTTTTCGCTTGTAGCTACTTCTACTTCTACAATCATTTTTTACTGTCAGTAATTAACAAATGGGGGCAAACTTCTGCTGATGAAATTCAGCTTCTGACTGGTCACTTCTGTTCCCATCTAAAATAACCGAACAATGCTCAAGTATTCAGATTTATATGATTTACTTATAGCACAGACTGAGTCGTATTAACATTACTAACTACTACTTGTACGTTCTTCTTGTAAGTATACATGTATATCCTCAGTTGATCCTGTAATAAGTTCAATTGTAAATATTAAAGTGCCATGCTGAAAAATATAGATGTTGTATCATTGCGGTTAGAAAATTCCGTACTGTATGCAGTTGTTGTGGGCAGACAAGACTGTGGCTCGTAAGGAGATGATGATCCGGAAGGCGACGTCACCCAGCTGATAAGCGACGTGGAAGGAAATGAAGAGGAGGGGGAAGGACCCGTGTAGATTGCTGGCAGGGTTGGATAGCAGATTTGACCCTCCCTAGGAGCACTCTTTGGCCCTAGTTATAGTTAGGACTGACCCTAGAGACAAATCTATGTAGTTAAATACCACTCCAATTACAAAATACCAATACCAATACTGCTACCCTCTTCCTTGCCCTGACGGTTGAAACTCTTGGGCAACCCCACCAAGGGGTGATCTTCTAGAGGATGGGAGTAACAATAATCCTCATCTTAGAGAGTTGTATTTACATACCACACCTGGAAATGAAGAGCATGAGTAGATGGTGGAAATGAAACAATGGAACACGAGGACCAGTACTAGGAGGCACTATGAACAAAGATATTAATTAGTTGGTATTTAGCTACATAGATTTGTCTCTAGGGTCACTCCTAACTATAACTAGGGCCAAAGAGTGCTCCTAGGGAGGGTCAAAGCTGCTATCCAACCCCGCCAGCCATCTACACGGGTCCTTCCCCCTCCTCTTCATTTCCTTCCACATCGCTTATCAGCTGGGTGACGTCGCCTTCCGGATCATCATCTCCTTACGAGCCACAGTCTTGTCTGCCCACAACAGAGTTGCCACCCGTTCCGAATTTTGCGGGTCTGTCTGGACCTACATTAGTAGATAGGTACTGAGAACAATTATTTACTCCTCAAAATTCTCCAACTTTTAATAACCCTGTTTTCATGTGACTTGAGTTACTTACCTGATGATTTTTCATTCTCTATTTATCTGTAGGCGTTTCTATTTTTAAACAGTACCTATTACGAAGGACTTGTTCGTTACCTTGATAGTGCTATGAAGCTATCAATATCCATTTCTCCCTTACTTATCAAATGTACTATGGATGCTCAATATAGAGCAAACACATTTGAACTCACCAACCAAGGAAGAAGCTTGTAAATGAAAATACCCATAGATAAGTAGGTACTTATCTAATAAAGTTTCCCAGGTAAATTTTAAAAAGTTAATCTTAGCTTTGGTTAGTTTTACCTCGGTACCTTACCTACATAGTTACATCAATCACGATCAAATGAAGCGCATAAATATTTATACTGTGGTGTGTCGTGGGTGGGGAGGTGGGGGGTGGAGATTATGGATGGTTTTTTAAGGTTCCTTTTCTAGGAGTCAGGCTATTGGCAGATAACTGACCTATTGATCTCCAAAATTACCTATTTATTGAGAGAACAACACATGCAAATTCTTCCACGACCTTTTCAATCTTCTGTCCAGACAAACCTTGTGCGTTCATCCTTCTGCCCATATGAAAAATAAATGGTTGATCATACAGTTCGATCCGAAAAATTGAAATCTATTTAAAATCGACAATAATCACCCTACAAATTGGATTCATTTAACTCAGCATTTATTACTAGAAAACCCCTAAATTTCCTTTATAAAGAAAATATCACTTATAATAAACACAAGTAACAAAATAGAACTTATTGATCTTTGGTAGAGGAAGATCTGAGAATGAAGGTGTTAAAAACCAAACCACACAACATACACAACCATTGATCGACATGGGCCAATCAATGCACTCTCGCTAGGTATCGATTGCTCTTATCACTTCAAGCGGTTTAATACAGATAGTATCGAGGCAATTCGAGGAGAAAACACCAAACCAGTCATGAAGCATGGCTGTAAGAGCGAATTTTCAAAGAAATATTCGTGCTCCCATGTAAAAAGATGTTATAGCGAGAAACCGGAGTAAAAATTAATATATTATGGAAAATCTGAAATAATTCTACAATCGTTATGAACAGGAGAAGTTAGGTACTTTTTGGAAGTACTATCGGTCAGAACATTAAGTCCTCCTCCCCAAAACACGAAGCTTCGAGAAGCTGTCAGTAAGGAAAATAATTCATACAAACGACCGTAACTCCAAACAGCTTTAATAAAGATTTAGTTTGGATACTAACGACATTCAATTATGTACACTGTAAATGACAACAACGATAGTTTTGCTAATCCATAATCATTAAAGTGAATCAAACTCAAAAGCAGTTATAATTCATTGTTAACCCACAGCATAAAAAATGGGTTCCCGTGTGTGTTTTTTTTCCAGAACTGTTTCTTAGCATTCTTCAACAAATGAGTAAGACACAGAAGTTCTTCATACTCTATGTTTAGAGTCATCAGACTTGTAAATTTACTTTCTACAATTTTATTTTATCGTTTTTTTTCACAATACAATGTTAGCACCAATGAAATATTATCTCACATTTATACAAAATATAAGAAACTATAAAAGTTACAACTTTCTATTTTCCTCGGGGTTGAATTTTTTCTTTATTTCAACATTTTGAAGAGCATCACGAAATTGGTTGTGTAGAGAAAAACTGTTTCAATATAATGTAATTAAACCATGGATAAGGAAAGGGACTTGGAGACAACACAAAGTTAAATAATTAAAACATATTAATATTAAGTGCTAAGATCACTCTCGTGGAAACCTTCAAGGACATAGTTATACGTATTCATTTCGTTTCCAAAATTCTCTTCTACTTTGCAATGCTATAGTAGGTATTGTACTTTTATCAAATTCAAAGTATTGCTCAGAAAATACACAAAAAAGTAATTTTCTTTTAAATTTATTTTCTTCCTACAGGAAACCTCTACAGTGTAAAAGATATCGTTGCCTATGTTACAAAAAGAGTGGATTTCCAGGAAATAGGCCTCATTGATCTAAATAAAATTCCTTGAAAAATATATCACTCCCGGATAATATGTTTTCGCCGTTATTTATATTCCCATAGATGGAGAGATGGCTAAGAAATTTCATTTTATTTTTTGTTGAATAGTAAAATGGACTGATCTTTACACAACTAACATACAGTATCTACGTCATAGTTTATTTCATAGTGGCAGTCACAATGTCAGTCTCTTATTCCTTTAATTGTATTTTGTATTTTTTTTCCTTACTTAAGTTCTTTTCAAAGAAATATCCACTAATTAATAAAGAAAGTCTGTTTTAAGACACAGTTCAACCAATATTGAGTCTTTCGGTAATGGCAACCACAATAGAGACAGCTGCGGTCGTCTAGTACGTAAACCATTAATATTTACTGAGAAGTGCCACTGTTTCAGCCACTGATCATATTATTCAATCGTGTTCGGCAGCGACTTCAAATTATTCAGTACTATGTTAGTTCAATTATGTAAAAAAAGGAAGAGGACTTATGAAGAGGATTCATGTCATTAGAAAAAATTATGAGCTGAAAATTATTGAAATTAAATCGCATTTTGTCATCGTGTATAACTATGGTAAAATAAGAGCGGGCTGAACTACATGCTTCCTCTGGAACTGTACTACCTTCGGGATTCTGAAGTCATATCATGATCAAACATTACAGGTTTGTTGCATCAAATAGTTTCAATTCATTACTTATTTGAAAGGTCTTAGGTACTGAAAATCCCGAACTCATCGTGTACCAACCCAAACTGAAATGTTTTTGGCTGGGAGGCCCACATTAAGATAGCGCCACTGGTGATATTGCTTGATGATAAATATTTGTACGATTCTTTCCACTTATAACAAGGTGATCAAAATCAAATTTTTGCCAAAATGACCAGACGCCATTCATCATTCCAACTTAATAACTAATTGATAGGTTCGGAGTGGTTAATTTGTGTATAGATGGTTAGGCCCAGACAGTAGAAATGGTTGACGAAGGTGAATAAAAGCTTCGAGTAGGTATTGTATGCACCTACATTTTGATTGAACGTTGGTGGAAGACAACATTTGTAAAAGGTTGTAGGAAGAAATACGTAGGTAGTTAGTATCTAGGCATAGCGTTTGAGATCAATTTGGTCCTTAGCTACACGTATTGACTCAAGCAGGTACCTAATGTAAGATCAGGTACCTACTGTTGGACTTTGAGTAAAATGTTGACATGCCTTTATTTGGGTAAGCGAGTTGAAATAACAGCATCACTTATCACTGATCAGGCCAAACCAAGCAAGGTAATTTGCATTACATCTGCAAGGCAGTTTGCATGCATTTTACATAGCTTCAATTCTGTATTTTTCTATCTTCAGTTATTTCTGTAAGTATTTCTATCAGTAGGTACGCATAAGGTACCTAACATGAGGAACACATTCATCAAAAAGGTGCAAACCACCTTGGACTCAAATTATTATGCTCGTACCCTCTCTGTGTATACCACTCAAGTGTAAACCATACCATCTTCCAAAGGATGTGAATTTTGATCACAACAAGATTTTAATGTCTTGAGTCTTGCAATGGAAATGTTAGTCAAATTGTTTTTCCTCCAAGAATATTCGGAACATACCTACTCATGCAAAAATGGTGCCTCCCTAGTTTAAAGCCTGTTTTCAAAAATAAGGGTTATTTTTTAGGTGAGGGTGATTAAAAGTTGAAATGTGGCAAAAGAAATGACGTATCAGGTCTATTGGCATCTGATTAGCTGTTGGGCCAAGGAGGCGGAGCAATGCCTTGGAGGTGAAGGTTCTCACTGCTGCCAACAACCCTACATTAGAAATTATACTTGTGACAACCTTCTGGAAACTTTGCCGTGACCTTTCCTTTGGTTGATTATGAGGTGTTTTTAAATGTATTTATAAATCTTTGGTTCCATCCTATCATCCATTGCGGTTCTCTACATCGTTTAAAGTTATGCATTAGCGCTCTCAGCAGGATTTGAGTTGAACTACTCAGCGATTTTCCTGATACGTCATTTCTAGCAGGAACTGCGAATTTAAACTTTTACACTCGTTTTCTGCTTAGACTTTCCGACATAAAAACCTTAATGTGGTTAATAAGTGTTAATTACGGTTATTGAACAGAATCTGGCAAAAAAAAAGGAGAACTTGTAGCCCAGGGAAATTCCCATTCCGAACGCTCAACCGCCGTCAACAGAGGCCAATCCAAATAATTTGGCTTAGATACCTTTCAGCTTTCAGCCACCTTACCTGTCGGCGGAACTACGAACGTCCAGAACTTCAAGAAGCTGCCATTGGTAATATCCATATTCTTCATTACTTGGATCTATTTACCTATCTCATTTATAAGTGGGTTTCAAAACTCATCCCACTACCACATAAGAGCCTAATGCGTACCACCCGACTAATTACGATGGTCGCTGAACTACAAGGATAACTGAGTAAGTACATCAGCTGCAAATGTCGAGGCTTGTTCACCTGATACAGCTGAACACATCGCACATGTAGAAACATACCATCGGGCTCGAAATTGCCACTAAAATCGCGTGAGTAGTTCAATAAATTGTCCATTTCAAAGACAGCAAGGTAGAACGTTCAGTGCTAACATCTTCCGTTACACCCCCTGTGTCTGTGTCAAGGTGGTGAAATACTGCGGTGCATGTTGTAAAATGTGTCCAACGCTCGGCCTCTTTATATTCACTGCCCTACCAAGTCATCAAGCAAAATATTGAAATCTTTTGAACATTCTGAACGAACATGATGCACCAATCCTCAATCAACACATTCCGATCATACAATGTTTGATTGTACCTCCCGCCATCAAAATATTGGACAAAATTTAGGTTGGTACGAAGCAAATACGGGTTAGAAGCCTTCTGAACCAGTAAAAACACGAAGTTCAGCACACTAATTTCTCATATCCTATCTTACGTCACATGAATTTGGATCGCAGTTATCTATTCATTCCATTTCAGTAGACATCATCTGCCAAACATACAAGTAGGAACCTTGGAAGTGGGTTACCTAGAAGTAGGTACAAGTAGGTACTAAATTAAACACTTCTCCGATACTCTGCATTAATTTTGTGTCTCCCAAAGATTACGTATCTTTTTCTAACCATTAATTACCATTTCCTCGTTATAAAACAAGTCTCTGTACATTCACTGTGAATAAAAGTACCTACCAACAATAGTTCACTTTTATCAGCTCGTTCCTTCAAAAGAAAATGAAAAATTAATACATAAAGTTATTCAACATCGCCTTGACAGACATGCAGGTGTCTATAGTTATCCCATCAGAATATTGCCCGACCGCAATGCGCACTTCTGGAGAAAATTCTGATTCTGCTATTGATACGTACATCCTTGGCTGGGGAACCCAAGTAGTGAATTTGGCTGTGCAGGCAATCAGCAGCTCTTCATAAATTCTTGTCGTAAATATAACGCAATATTGAACGTTGAATGGCAATTTCAGAGAAGGTGAAAACGGGGAGAAATTGACCGTTTAAAATACCTAATTTATACCCCCTTCAACAAAATACAGATGAAACGGGTAGGTAACATTCTAATGGGAAATCCATAGTTGACATCCCAGATGTAAAATCAGCCTGAACCAATGCATCTACAAAATAATCAAGCCGTTCGATATGTTCACATGTTCATCAAATATTTTCATTTCATAACAAACCTACGGGGATGGGTAGAAAGTGCCAAAACGTACTAAGTACCTATTGGATATTTTCACTTGGGAATTTCAGGGATTATGATGAATGAAACATTACTCTCCAGCGTTGAAGGCACAATTTACGCAAAACAAATTTCTTTTCAACAGACACAACACAACTGCTTGGTGAGCAATTTGGATAATGCACTTAACAAAGCAAACTGCTCATTAATTTCTTGAAATTATTCATTTTTCATGCTTTATTTTTTTAAAGCTCATTTTGAGACATATTTGAACTAAAAATTAATAAATAAAAATATAACAATCTATTGAGAAAAATAAGGAAACAATCATTAACGATAAACCTTAATATTAACAGTATTTTAAAAAGATGATTCTACATTTAGATTGGTGATTCTTTGGATGACAAAATGCATACCGTTTTGGAAGATAAAAAATGTGAATTCAAGCAGTTATAAATTTGAACTAGTCAGTAGGTAATTAAAACACTTATCTACACTAGTGTTAGTCGTGATGCGGAAATGGAGTTAGAGGTTCTAAGTAACATAGGTAATCAAAAATAATTATTATGCGGTGTGCAACAGACTTGCAATTAGAATTTCCCTCTTTATACGCATCATTGCAAAGCAGTCGGATAAGAAACTAAATTCTAAACAAAGAAACATTGCCAATAATTTCTCTTACTAAAATTATTCTTCTTTTCATTCAATTCAGACAATACTGTACGAGAAAATATTTGAAATTCTATCAGTTAATTATTATAATGAAAAATGTATCTCAACTATATACACAATAATACACAACCTACATCAGTTTGGTGAATCACTGTAAAATAACCTTAATTTGAACTGAAATTGTACTTGACAAATGAAAGGAATTACAAGTATACCTTAAAAACTACTTTTCATTTAGCTGTTATGTTTGATACTGGCACGAATGGCAGTGTTTATTAGCTCACTTGTGAATTCACGACGAAATCTCAATTGGATGTGGTCAGAAACAACGAAAAATGGAATAGCAGTAGATAGTTTGTATCCTATAGCTGTAATGGTGGGTTGGTAATGTGAATTTGGTTGGTAGGATCAGTGGAACTATAATAACTCGTCAGTTACCTAAGTACTTGAATAAATATTTAATCAAATCGTCTATTAATGAAACTGCCCGATCGATCAATCGAAATTGCCGGTTCAATAGAAGGACCTTGATCGACTTACATGAAAGTGAATATTAAGCCAGGTTTACACGCTACGATAAATAGTAACAATTTACCGTAATGATCGAATCGTTACGATTTATCGTCGCGTCTAAATGGGACATCGTAGCGATTTATTGGAGTTGGAGTGGGGTCGGATGGTTGATGCCGGCTGGCATCAATTTTTGCGAGTCGTAGCGACATGTTTGAACGTGTTAACGGTTACTCCCACTTATCGCTAGGATGTCACCCAGTTTGCAGTTGCCACTGCACCGAACAGCTTCTCGTTTTCGTGTGTTCGTGTTAAAATGTGGCATACTGTGGCAGAAATTTCGAACAGACAAGCTCCTCGCGAGTTTTTAACTGAGTTCATACAACTCTACCGTAGTTTCACGTGTTTGTGGCTCGAATATCGAATATTCAGCAAGGAATATTCCGACAGGAATAAGAAAGACCTGGCGTATACTGAGCTTGTGAAAATATTCAACGAGTTTGATCCGACAGCAGACAGGAACAAGGTTGTTGAAAAAAATTAACTCATTGTCTACCGTTTATAAGAAAGAACTGGGGAAAATTCAAAAATCGGAAAAATTCCGCAATTCCGCAAAATTCAGCAACCACTCGCAACTCCACTTTGATCTTGTTTTTCGCGGTTTTTTCGCTAAACAACAGATACTTATACAAAGACAACAACACTACTTCCTCCATGGCAGCTCAGGCAAAAATGGAACGGGTGTGCCGGAAATCGTTACGATTTATCGTAGTGTGTAAACAGTCCTCCTCTCTTTCGATTTATTTGAACAATAAATCGTAAAAATCACATCGTTACGATTTATCGTAGCATGTAAACCTGGCTTTAGAAATCGGTCATGACTTCCCACGACATGACCAGACATGACAAAGTCTTATTTGATTTGATTTCACCTTCCTCACTAAAACAGGTGGTTTGAGTTTCGTCAGCCGCTATACGGAAGATGGCTCGTCTGGCTATGGGTAATAGTTTGCAACATTAACAGAAAAAGTTATCGTTTATTTAAAGTTTCCATTCAATTATGATGAAGCTGATAAGGTACCTATTGACTGGATTCGTACCATAGCAAACGTTTTCTTGACGAAATGGTATATAAATAGGCCCCTACGCTATAAAATTGTTTTATTTAACATACGAGAGTGTTATCACTACCAAGCAAACATAGTTAGGTATGTACCAACAATTGCTACTAACAATTGCTTATACTTTAATATCGTAAGTACACAAGTGAGACTAATGGAAAATAATTAAGATTTCGTGCCAGTATGAAAAACAGTCAGTAGTTGTTCCAAAAAAGGGTATAATTGCCAAAATAAGTAATTGCTATTATTATTTTATTTTATTTTTATTTTTTATTTTTTTAAATCCACAAAATTGTGGGAGCGACCCCATGCAGGGCTTTACAGGAATACATACCTATTTACAAGGCATTACCTACACACTTTTGTTTCATTTCAGTGAAAACGTTCGAAGAACAATCTTTACCGTTTTCTAAATGAAAGAAGAAAAAAAGGAACAAAACTAAAAGAAAAATTTAACAAAAAATCAAAATCCTGAATTTACAAAAATGGTAACTTGACGACTTAGTTCATTTTTTCAAACGATTTCGAGGGAAAATGAGGACTACAAAAAACAAGCTTAGAGATATTTTTCTTCGCACAAACAAAATGGCATCTTGGTTAACGATGTGTTTACTTTTTTCGAATAACTAGATGACCACGTCTTTTTTCAAAAAACGTATTTAACAAGAAATTGCCGCTCTACGATAACGCGAAAAAATGGTAACAAAACTTTCATTAGGAATAATTTTTTAATCCTCCTGCAGCTTCAAAGGGACTTAAGGCAAAAACTTTCGAGTTTTTTTTGTTATCTCTCTTGTTTTTTTTTTGTTTTTTTGTTTTTTTTTTTCAATTTTCTCTAACTTTGGTCACATAACACGTCTCATTCATTCCACCCACATGTTCAACGTTGCAAACATGTAATATTTTATATATTATGTACAAGAGTATCATCATTGCATACACAATCCGCGATCAGGTATGCAATAAATATACATTAACACTTTTTATATATACTTTTTTTGTCATCACTTTGTTACATTTAAAACAGATAACGTAGGTAGGTACTAGTTTACAAAAGAAAAAAATTAGGATTCATCTTTTTTATCTACGTAGTAGAATTCTCTCTTCCTCTGTATTGTAGAATTGAGCAGGAAAGGAACATAGAACATTTTGCTCTCGAGAAGTAGCGATGCTGCAGATTGAACCTGGGAAAACAAAATGAACAATTATTTTAGGAATTCAACATTTTTACGATGCATTAGAATTCAGGCGGTTGAACAATGAACGTATGCCGATTCGGTAAAATAAAACGCTGCAAATCCCTGCACAACGGTTTATTATTTTGTACAGAATACCCTTCTTTTTCAGATCACAGCTCTCTGTATAGATAACCCGACTATATAATATAATATGTACCTACTAGTCTATACACATTATGTAGATCGCAGACCCTCCGTAGGTTAGTGCCTAACCCCGTACTCGTTAATAGGTAGGTACCTACCTAAATCACGAGTTAAATGTTGCTAAAATAATTCTTTCGATGACAAACAGTAACTAAAATGGCGAAAAGAAACGCAAATAATGAATTTTTGAAGGAAAATTGTTGATGTGGAGTGAAATAGATGCCCGTTCTGCGTAGATCACTCTTTTCTGTGGTCAGTACCTACCCTCTGGTCAAGTATAATGAACCGTTGTGTAATAACTTGCCCATCAATAATACTTCAACGGTTGGTCAAGTTGCAAAAGTACCAATCAACAAAATCCAGCCCCTTCTTGGTAGATGAACCGTTGTGAAATAATTTACCGTTATATGTAAACATTTACCGTTGTGTAATAATTTGCCGTTGTAAAATAATTTACCGTTGTGTAATAATTTACCCATCAATAATAAGTTTGTTCAAGTTTCACAAGTACCTACCTACCATCAAAAACCAGCCCCTTCTTGGTATATGAACCGTTGTGTAATAATTTACCGTTATGAAATAATTTGCAGTTGTCCAATAATTTACCGTTGTGTAATAATTTGCCGTTGTGTAATAATTTTCCATTGTGTAATAATTTACCCATCAATAATTTATTCTTCAACTTTTGTTCAAGTTTCAGAAGTACCTACCAACAAAATCCAATAGTCCATCACTTATCCAATGAAATAATATCGCAGAATACCAACTCGACTTCATACAGTCATCCTTGATTATAATCAGGTGCTCCCTAGTGATGATTATCTGGGCCAGATTTATACCATTTGATCACGATCATGTTGACGAAGCTTTTTGGTGCACACGAACGGCTGGACGTACAATGCTCCGGGTGGTCTCCAAAAATTGTTTAGCTCAAGACAAATTGAATAACGTAAAAAAAAACGCTGCAAAGTCCTTGTCACATGGGTTTATTATTCTATTGGACTTACCTACCTACAGAGATGTTGGCTGTTTATTTATTGTTTCTTTCATTATAAAATAATTGAAATAGCTATTTCTGGTGGTTTCCACCAATTTTGGCCCCCAAAACACGAATAAGGTACGCGCCTTCTTTTTTTTAAATAAATTATCTCTGATCATTGATAGTACCATTTAATCGTCTTGATCCACCTGTTGACACTTTTTCCAGTGTTATTCTACAAATTGATGGTGATTTCAGACGATTTCGCAGGTTTTTGACTCATAAAAATTCAATTTCGGGAGCTGAACATCTGGTAGAACCTCAATTTTCTACTCTTTAGTCAAAACCGACTTCATATTCGGTCTTCTCGTCCCCAAAAACATGAATAACGATACCTTAAAAGCTCATGTTACCAACATGTTGCTAAAACGCAAAAAGTACCTATTTTTATACACATTTTAACTCATAACACCCCTGGATATATTCCGATCGGGCTGAAAAGTTTCGGGACACAACTAGGGCCCAAATGGAGCATGTGTGCGAAAGAACGACTTTTTTAGACCGAAAATGAAGCCTGTACATGTGATACGGCGGACGGCGGACGGCGGACGGACATTGCATTTCTGGAATCTACGCACCTTGAAACGGAAAAGAAAAAATTTTGAGGGGGTGTTATAAAATTTTTTTGCTGAGCGAATACATAGGTGTATTATTCATAGAATAATAAACCAAAACCATACCCTTCTATCGAATGTTTTCGAGCTACGGCGTTCTGAAAATGTCAACCCCTATTTTGAACCCCTTAGAGGTGACCGACAGTAAAGTCGAGCTTCGAGGACCAACTAGACCCCGAACGGAACCTATAACCCGAAGTTCATCAATTTTGTTTCATGGTAACTAAGAAAAGTGGTCAGTATGGCTTACGGTGTACGGCGGACAGACAGAAATATTTTTATTGCAATTTCGGATTCTACATACCTTGAAACGTAAACTATCAAATTTTGTGGGGGGGTAAGAATTTTTTGTTTTCATGCTCGATTCCAATGGTTCATTATTGAAAATAATAAACCAAAATACGACGTAAAAGTCTGAAGTTGTTTTAAATCATTTAGGAAGATATTTGCAGTTCCTACCTACTACCAATTTAAATAAATTTTTATCAAAGTAGAGATGGTGATTGGGGTGGGCACATACAATCAATATCTAGTTTCAATTTGAACAGGTTGGCAGATATCTACAGGTAGGTCTACCTAAACAAATTTGCAATACGCATATATATAATTTGAAATACCGTTATTTCGTAGGTACCTACCTTCAACTTCAGAATGTACAACATCCACTAGATTGAATAAACATCCCCCTAACCCATTTTTGAGCTAGCTACAGAATTTATTATTTCTTCAATTTAAACCGTGTTTCCATTTTTTTTGAATTTCTGTTGGTTTCATTGGCTACCTATGAAAAAGAGCTCAATGGTGCCGTTACTTCAAATAACTCTCCTGGCTATACTTAGACGTATTTATATAACATCGATCCTTCTGGGTGTTACTGGACCTGGGCTATGAGATGAACATTTCAAGTTTCGCCAAAATGTGATAAGTTTTGGAAATGGCAAATGAAAGATGTGCAATGTGTAATAAAAAACGCTGCAAAGTCCTTGTCAAATGGGTTTATTATTCCATTGGACATACCTACCTACAGAGATGTTGGCTGTTTATTTATTGTTTCTTTCATATAAAATAATTGAAATAGCTATTTCTGGTGGTTTCCACCAATTTTGGCCCCCAAAACACGAATAAGGTACGCGCCTTCTTTTTTTTAAATAAATTATCTCTGATCATTGATAGTACCATTTAATCGTCTTGATCCACCTGTTGACACTTTTTCCAGTGTTATTCTACAAATTGATGGTGATTTCAGACGATTTCGCAGGTTTTTGACTCATAAAAATTCAATTTCGGGAGCTGAACATCTGGTAGAACCTCAATTTTCTACTCTTTAGTCAAAACCGACTTCATATTCGGTCTTCTCGTCCCCAAAAACATGAAAAACGATACCTTAAAAGCTCATGTTACCAACATGTTGCTAAAACGCAAAAATTACCTATTTTTATACACATTTTCACTCATAACACCCCTGGGTATATTCCGATCGGGCTGAAAAGTTTCGGGACACAACTAGGGCCCAAATGGAGCATGTGTGCGAAAGAACGAATTTTTTAGACCGAAAATGAAGCCTGTACACGTGATACGTCGGACGGCGGACGGCGTACGGCGGACGGCGGACGGCGTACGGCGGACGGACATTGCATTTTTGGAATCTACGTACCTTGAAACGGAAAAGAAAAAATTTTGAGGGGGTGTTATAAAAATTTTTTGCTGAGCGATTACATAGGTGTATTATTCACAGAATAATAAACCAAAAGTGGGCAAAATCTGAGTTTTGTAAGATTTTAATAAAATTGATAAGAACTGCTAAAAATCTGTATAAATTCACCAAAAGTGGTATGAAATAGTGAATCGAGGCAAAAGAAATTGTAATTTAATAATCGAAAATTTCCACACTAAAATGAAGTCAAATATGATTTTTTTGAGGGTGAACATTTGCAGAACTCAAGTTTATGTGGAGCTTAATGGGTTGGACTCAGTTAGAAGTACCAGTGACTTCTGTTTATATTACTTTCCCGTTTTCAAAGGAAAGTAGGTTCAATTCTAAGCATTTTGAGACCGACCGCGCTCTCCTGCAATGAATAGTTCTTTTTCTATGAGCTAACAATATGTATCGGCAACGAGTGTGACGTCACTCGTTGCCGAAACTTTGAAAGCTCACAGGTAAAGAACTATTCATTGTAGGGGAATGCGGTTGATCTAAAAATTCATAGAATGGAACCTACTTTCATTTTTTTACGCTAAACTGAGGAATTTTTTGAGACCAGCCGCAGTATTGTACGACCAGCCGTTCGTTTGCACCAAAAAGCTTCGTCAACACGATCGTGAATCAAACGGTATGAATCCGACCCGGATATCATCGCTAGGGAGCACCTGATTATAATCAAGGATGGCTGTATGAAGTCGAGTTGGTTGTTCTGTGATATTATTTAAATAGAAACGCTGCAAAGTCCTTGTCACATGGGGTTTATTATTCTACAGAAATGTTGGCTGTACATTTATTGTTTGTTTCATGTGAAATAATTGAAATAGCTATTTCTGATGGTTTCCACCAATTTTGGCCCCCAAAACACAAATTAGGTAGGTACGATCTTTTTTTTTTCAAATAGTGCCATTTAATCGTCTTGATCCACGTGTTGACACTTTTTCTAGTGTTATTCTACAAACTGATGGTGATTTCAGACGATTTCGCAGGTTTTTGACTCATACAAAATCAATTTTGGGAGCTGAACATCTGGTACAACCTCAATTTTCCACTCCTTGGCTAAAATCGACCTCATATTCGATCTTCTCGTCCCCAAAAACATGGAAAACGATACCTCAAAAGCTCATGTTACCAACATGTTGCTAAAACGCAAAAAGTACCTATTTTTACACACATTTTCACTCACAACACCCCTGGGAATATTCCGATCGGGCTGAAAAGTTTCGGGACACAACTAGGGCCCAAATGGAGCATGTGTGCGAAAGAACGACTTTTTTAGACCGAAAATGAAGCCTGTACACGTGATACGGCGGACGGCGTACGGCGGACGGCGTACGGCGTACGGCGGACGGCGGACGAACATTGCATTTTTTGAATCTACGCACCTTGAAATGGAAAAGAAAAAAGTTTGAGAGGGGGGTTATAAAAATTTTTTGCTGAGCGATTACATAGGTGTATTATTCAGAGAATAATAAACCAAAAATGATGGATGTTTTGAATTTTTTTGATAGGTACTTTTGCACCTTGAACAGACGCTATGCTTCATGAATAACGAAAAAAAATTAATTATTGATTTTTTTGAAACTGTAATTCTCGGGCTGGCCCCAGTACTCGATTTAGGGCTTTCCTAGGGGGAGCTCGAGGGTAGGTATTGACGATAGAAAACAGTGATCTGCGCAGAAGAGGCATCTATACAGGTAAATAATAAACCGCTGTGTAATCATTTGCAGCGTTTTTTAATTGAGGGTGAATAAAAGTAAAAATGCGGCACAATATTACGCATCAAGTCTATTGACATCTGATTGGCTGTTGGCACAACATTAGAAATGGCAAACCTTCTCAGCAACCTCAAGAACCTTTGCCGTGACTTTCCCCTTGGTTTGATTTTGAGGTGTTTTTTTAAAAGAAAAACGGAGTTAGGTATTGAAAAGTTGTCTATTTTCACTAGTACCTACACGAAAAAACGCGAAAAATACACTGTTTTATACATTTAAAAGCGTAGACAACTTTTCAATAACTATGTTTTTCTTTGAAACGGGTTTCCACGACTTTTTTGCGTGTGATTTAATTCGTGTTTTTTAAATATATTTATAAATTTGCGGTTCCATCCATCCATTGCTGTTCACCGTTTAAGTGATGCACTAGCGCTCTCAGCGGGATTTGAGTTGATCTTCCCGCCAATTTTCCTGATACGTCATTTCTAGCAGGAACTCGGAAATTCAAATCTCACACTCGTTTTCTACCTAGAATTTCCGACATAAACACCTCATAATGTGGTCAGTAAGAGTTAATTACCGTTACTGAACAGAATTTTGCAAAAAAAGGAGAATTTGCAACCCACGAAATTGCCGAATGCTAGAATTGCAAGGAGTGTCAAGGTTAAATTGGTTCTGAATAGATATTTATATAGGCAGAGGGCAGGTTGATTTTACTATGTAAATGCCCATACAGGTACTTACATATTGATTTATACCTAGGACCTACGTGTAGTATGGTGTAAGGGAATCGGCATCAAACTCAACAGGTTTCAAGACGCACTGATTACAAACAAAACTCGTGAGAATGTAGCAAATGACACGATCAAATTTGTGCATTTTGTTCTTGACGCTCCTCACAACTATTTTGATCTTACGATAATAAATAATTATCATACGAGGGAATAGGTTACCTATACATTACAGTGTTCCTAATGATGTGTAGGTACGTGTTAGTGTGTTGTGTAGGTAAACGTGTCAAGTATGTTCTGTACAAAACGTATTCTCATCAAGAACATGTAAAATAAGGTCAACTTACTTCGTCCTCAAATACCTACCACAAGGATGCAAGGAAGCTGGTGGGATCCAGTAAATAACTGAGTGACAAGTAAAGTAACATTCAGTTCTCCCAGGGACTGCATAAAAACAAACAGCAGTCACAGCGTATTTGAATCCACAACATGAATTTTACGATCATTGGAAAGTAAATTACGTAAATATTTGGAGTTTGCACAGTTTGAGGTTTGATATAAAAGAATTTCATAGGTATTTACACAAGGGCTCACGCTCCGAATGGTTAATATAGATGAAATTTGCGATGGATGGCGCGTTGAATCCGACGAATCGTTTGTGGGATATGGTCGTTGGTCCAGTTTATGTTATAATTAGTTCACAAGGTAACGCCATCCGCCGATATCCTCAAAATTCGAGCGTACTTGGACAAGTAATTAGGGCACAGTTAGGACGTCCAGTAAATAAATGCGCTATCCGATTAAAATTAACTGTACGGGGCCGTTTGTTTAAATGCTTAAGGTTTTGAAAAATTCGTCGAGTAAAGTTGTTGTCGGGACGGGAAAACCATTTATATCCACAATGAACTGTCCAGGCTTGTCATAGGCTTCCAAAAAGAGGAAAGGTACAAACAAAAAATACGTTATAAATAGGGCAATGCACATAATAATTGTGTTATAATGATTGTACCTAACAAAGTTACGGATTTTGGTAGCGATTTGTTACCTATGTTGTTTCTTTTTTTTTTTCGTTCATTAACATTAAATTCATACATGACAGGTAGGTAGGTACAACATCGAGATGAAATTGTATACATGAGAAATACGTGAGAAATGAGCTATTTATAATATAAATAGCTCATGCAGCATGGCTATAAGAGCGAATTTTCAAAGAATTATTGGTGCTATTGCGTAAAAAGATGATATAGCAAGACCACTTTCCGTCAACTTATTCATTTGTTCGTGATTTCTGTCGTTAATCACCATCCCACACAACGTAAGGTGAATTACTATTTATTTTAGCCCTTAATACCTGCTTTTCCCCAAAAAAATTCAAATTTGACTCCTATTCTGCAGGAAAAACAACTGAAATTGTGTTTTTCTCTCTTTACTCATCACTTTCAGAGATTTTTTTGATCAACTGTTCGAAATTTTTGCCGTTTTTACCCATTTTGACCCCTAAAAACTCAAATTTGACCCCCTTATAATTTCTTAAAGTTGCTCATCTTCGAACTTGCTGTAAGGCAATACGAAAATTTTAACGAAATTTGGCATTTTGATCATGTACCTAAGGTCAAATAAGGTCAATAATAACATTATTATAATAATAATTGTTCTTATTATAAGTCACTCCAGACCACACCTGACCTTAGGTAGATGATGAAAATGCCAAATTTCGCTATAGCTTTCTTTGAAAATTCGCTAAAATTTTGAAATAATAAGCGCAATAAAAAGCACGCCTACCTACACAATAATTGTAAGATCGGAATTATTATGAAAGTCATTATGAACCATCCGTGTCCAAAAAAGTGTAAATTCAAAACTTGAAATGCAACTTCTTGCTGACAATTTATTACATTGGAAAATCTGATGGCAGAGGTTTATTTCAATATTTATTGGACCAGCAATTTGAGAGCAAGAATATTTTCGTTCAGAAGGGTAATCAAGGGCAATTAATCATCAATGAATGTGCATTGCCCTTTGAAACTAAGCTTTGGTTACCTCTGGTAGTCGAACAAGGAGATCATGAAATCGGTTGGGTTGGTTTGGGGCTGTGTGCTCAACGAAGGTTCGCAGGCAGGTCATGTAGCGCTCTTGAATGGCTTCCAGTTCTGTCGTGCCCCCTCGCGCTGCAACAAAATACAACAATGCATATATATGTCATTTCCAAATTATTAAATACGCCTGTAAGGTGCAGCACGTAGCCAAATTTGATTCCAAGGTCAGCCAAAAAGTATTACTAGTTAGTGCCAACCAGTGGGGTATTCCAGTCTTTCTTTTTTGGTTTATTATTCTGTGAATAGTTGTACACCTATGTATTCGCTCAGCAAAAAATTTTTATAGCACCCCCTCAAATTTTTTTCTTTTCCGTTTCAAGGTGCGTAGATTCCAAAAATTCAATGTCCGTCCGCCGTCCGCCGTCCGCCGTATCACGTGTACAGGCTTCATTTTCGGTCTAAAAAAATCGTTCTTTCGCACACATGCTCCATTTGGGCTCTAGTTGTGTCCCGAAACTTTTCAGCCCGATCGGAATATACCCAGGGGTGTTATGAGTGAAAATGTGTGTAAAAATAGGTACTTTTTGCGTTTTAGCAACATGTTGGTAACATGAGCTTTTAAGGTATCGTTTTTCATGTTTTTGGGGACGAGATGACCGAATATGAACTCGATTTTGACCAAAGAATAGAAAATTGAGGTTCTACCAGATGTTCAGCTCCCGAAATTGATTTTTTATGAGTCAAAAACCTGGGAAATCGTCTGAAATCACCATCAATTTGTAGAATAACACTGGAAAAAGTGTCAACAGGTGGATCAAGACGATAAAATGGTACTTCCAATGATCAGAGATAATTTATTAAAAAAAAAAAAAAAGCGTAGGTACCTTATTCGTGTTTTGGGGGCCAAAATTGGTGGAAACCACCAGAGATAGCTATTTCAATTATTTTATATGAAAGAAACAATAAATAAACAGCCAACATTTCTGTAGGTACTTATGTCCAATAGAATAATAAACCCATGTGACAAGGACTTTGCAGCGTTTTTTTTCACCCGAAAGTATATCAGTTGGGGTAAACGAAAATCGGGTCTGTTCGTCGAGAAAATTGACATAAAATTGGAGAAGCAAGAAATTGAGAATTTGAAAAAAAGGCGGGCGTGATGTACAGGGCCGACCAGGGGGGGGGGGGATCCCCGGGGCCCTATTTGTACGGCTATTGTGCAAACTAAAAATTTCCCTTTTATAAATGAGCTCAATTACTTCCTCAGTAAATAAGGGTAGAACAGTACGTCCAGCAGTCCTGTTTATAAATTATAAATTGGTGTGGGGAGGGGCCCAATCAGAATTTATCCCCGGGGCCCTTCCCAGCTCTGGGGGGCCCTGGTGATGTAGAGATAATTCACTGCCTCCTCAAGCTTCACGAAAAGCACAGAGTATCAGGGACTAATTAAAACAAGATCGAGATGGAAATAATAATGCTGAAGTTTCCTCTAACGTTACTTGACTAGTTTTCAGTGATCTAGTAACCTTAGACTGAATGTTTGGAGACCTTGATTGCCAAGATCCCTATGGATACTATAATGCACTACCTACTGCTTTTACAAGCACACACGCACGCATAGCCTGGCCATGACGTAGACGTAGGACCCACGCTTTTTCAGCATCCAATATCTTTCACATTTCCTTCCTTATATTACCTACATAATTACCACCTTCTCCCACACTACGTCCTTTTCACAGTTGCTTGAACTAGAATATTCCAAAAATCATACTATTTTTTAGAGTCACTGGAATCCCATTGAATGAATTAGTAGCAATCACCGAAACGTAAGTAGGTACATTATTGGGAAGTGATGGAAACTGAAAAATCACACACACTAAACGGGAAGAACTTGTATCGATCGTCTTTCGGACTTCGGATCAGCACCTTCTGTTGAATTGGCTGTAAATATTATGATGAGTTTGTGGAGTTTTCTTGCATTTACCTGCGGACGACTGACCTGAGTTGAGCATGATGATGACTTTGAGACAGACGTACTCGTGCATCGTAAGCTTGATGCGCCGGAACATCAGCGTCACGTGGGTGATTTTCTCGACCATGAGACCAACGTCCTGCCGCAGTTGGTCCATTGTAATGGGCCGCCCCATCATCGACGTCAGGCACGTTTGGAGAGTGCACAAGTTGTTGGACACCTGCACCGTTCAAACAAAATTGTAATTGGGTAAAGTACTAAATATTGTTGAATTGCTGAAGAAGGTAGACTCAATAGATAATGCCGAACTGCTGACTGAATTCGTTACAGGACGCCTTGCCATAATGCATTAGTAAAACGATGGGAACGATCTCTTATGTTGTTGATATGTGTGTAAAACCAGTATCCAACAAGCATGAATTTAATATACAAATAATTCATCATACAAATCGATTGACACCTTAAGACATAGGTGCAAGCAGGGGGCCTATTCACTAAGCCCAAGATGCATCTCTTTTCGGTCCGACTCTCTTTTGGCAGGAGATTTGTATAGCATCCATGACAGGGTTATTCAGTAACTTCTAACAGAGAGAGTTGGTGGCCATCTTGGCATTTTTTATACCTTTCAGAGAGACACCTAATTAGGTGTCTTTTCTTGAAAGAGAGAGTCACTTTCTCATTCTTGTTTGTTCGATAGTGATCGTGTACCATCCTTTGTTCATCAGCTACCGTACCGGTCATTTTGATTTATGTTTTTTCATATCTTAAAGGTAAGACGATTGTTCATTAAAAATGTTTACATATCATTGATTCATGAGTAAAAACGTCTAAGTAGTTACGGGTTGAGAGGTATTCAGTAAAATAGACGAACCTGGGAGACACTGAAAGAGCCTGTCTCCAGAGGGAGGACTCCTAGGACATAGGCACCTACCCTATCATGTGCAAAGCCTGTTGGCAAGAATGGGCTGTTTGCATGAATTTAAAAAAAAAATCCAATGTACATTGCTAAAGTAACGTGAAAAAGAAGACTGCTCATTAAAACAATCACTGTTCGATTTACTGTAAACCAAATAAAATCTGAAAATCAAAAAAGGTTTGTGATTACACACGAAGTTCTGAGCACGCTTATTGACTAGAGCTGCAGGTCCCCCTTCAGTGACCACGCAAGCTCAGTGGCGTCGCAAGCTCAGCACCAACTTTTTGAATGCTACGATTTCCAGCCTGCTTCTACTCAAGACACACAAATCCTACACACAAATTAAAGGAGACGCTCGGGACAGCAAAGGTATCGAAAACGAGCTTGTTCCGTCATAAACAGATATTTGCATTCCTTGACGAACTTGTTACTGGTTCCATTACCCTCGATAAATAGCCACCAGCTGCGGCAAAAATTCTCAGAGCAGCTTCAGGCACTGCTCAGATTCCGCCAACACACGAAACACAATCGAGTGACGGAAGAACTCTGTCAGGATAATAATATGGTTTTTCTGAACCCATATTTACCTATACGTTTCACAAGTGTACCTATGTATGTACATGTATATAAGTATGCATGGATGAACCTATGTAAATCGTGTACAAATGTAGGTAAGTAGGTATGTATGTTAATGTGTACCTTAATTCAAGATCTGGCTACAACAGTTATAAAACAGCTTGTTAACTAGCACACTAAGGGGTGGAAAAAATCAAAATAGGTGAAAAAGCCGTTCATTTTTAGTGGTTATTGTTAAATTAACATGGTTACTCTCAAGGGGTACAGATTATAATATACAATACCCCTCATGCCCAGAAAAACGTGGCACCCACAAAGGCCTCAGAACTTCGAATAGGTACCTACCTAGTAATTTTACTTGATTCACTCAAGTAAAATGTTCAATAGCTGTTTTCTTTATGCTGGTTTATTAGGGTTTTTCCTCCTCTAAATACGAGTCATGGTTAACTTTTCCAACTATAGTGGCCCTACAGGTGCCCTAGGTACCTGTCATGCACGTTAGGTATGAAGTAATGAGCACATTTCAGGGTAGATAGTTAGGCAATGTATTGTAGATGGTTCCATAAGAAAGGTTGCCATGTACCTGCCTAATAGGTATTCAAACTAGAAATCAAATTCAAGGAGGTGCCTACCTATTTGCGTTTCGAAGATTACGAAAGATGGCGCAGTGTTACTTAAAAATTGTAAGAAGTTGACAATTATGAGAGTTCATGTGAAAATTTCCCCATATTTATGATCATGCTGCGTGACCAGAACTTATTAACGTTTATTTATGTATTAATTAAAATTTTAACCGTTTGAGCCAATTAGACTAATTAGTACAAATCAATAATGATATTCACTAGTAATGGTACTAGTACATGGTAGCACTTCAGAAGTCCCATTACAAATCAAAACAAATCAAAGAACACACTTCGAATGAAAAACTGTGAAAATATACCACAAACACCGGCGGAAACGCACAGCACACTAGCACAGACGCAGTTGATCAGGGACACAACTAGCTGAACAGAGAAATAGAACTAGGGAACTGTTCCAGAACGAACGGTTGAACCGCTCATCGGCGCTCTACTGCGCAGACTCCGACTAGATACCTTTGCTGTTCCGAGCCTCTCCTACAAATTAACCAGTTATTCCGAATTTTATTTTTCATACAAATAGCCCGTTATTCTAACTCAATTAGTGGGCCTTGCCAGAAAGCGGTAAAGCTGGGAGGGAAATGTAAAACGTTCCTTGTCCAGTATAATATGTCTCCTCTTTGAACACGTCTAATAATTAGACGTTTGGAGCTTTTTTAGCCAGGCTCCTTCAATTAATGAACGAAGTGGGGTAGGAGATTCTCCTCTTTACCACTCGTTCATTTAGGCCAACTTTTTCTACTGCAATTTCATCTTTCCGCATTGGTTTATGTAGAGCGATTATTAATACAGTACAGTACAGCGAGTATTAATAGGTACACCTAATCTTATCTCTTATCAGTATTGAACAGCTGATATGGGAGAGTTCTTGAATAGTATGTGGAGCAGATAGACAAGCTTTCAATTTGAAAACAATCTAAGTCGCCCACTGTAGCTACACACAAGTGGAAGTAAGCAAGGTGGGATACGAACCTCTTGTGTAAAATGGACTTCAGTGCCATCAGATGCCACGCTCCCAGGCTTGTTAGCACCGTGAATAGCTTGGTAGGCTGAAGTGGTAAGTACCAGCAGCTCGTGCCACTTGTGGGTTAATAATTTCGTGTGCACCTGAAACCAGAAATGTAAAACTTAAAGAAACGACATGTAAAATTTCATTTAAAATATTATGAAGATTGGTGCCCACCTACTAGTATCCACTTTCACCTACATGTCACCTATCTAGCTACCTACTCAAGTAAGATGGTAATAACTTGTAAGACATCAACCAACCACAATCTACATAATCGAGGTTCTAGCCCTGTCTTTATTTGCACATAGGATGATGAATGAACCTCTTGTTGAGCATGGAAGAGTTTAGAACACTACCTAATCTATCGGCTAGCTGGAAGTATATCCGAAATTATTTATATCTGTTTGATGATTATAAATCAATTTTTCCCCTACGAGCTCTCCTCTTTACCAGAGACCTGGTAAACTTTGGTAAATAACTTCTTACTAAGTACTGAACCCATGAAGCCTTAGAAGCAGACACCTAAAAAACAAATGATTCTCCGATAGAACTTACTTCGACCGGCAGCTCCAGGTAGAATGGTAACCGTTTGGTCCACTGAACTAGTTTGTACACGATCGAGTCACCAATCTGCATCAACTTGTCAGACAGATCTGATTTGTTGTCCAAGAGATCTTCAAGGTTCTGCAATCAAGCAATGTAGGTAATCAATACTAATGAATAGGTGGTATCGACTCAGGTGGGTGACACTAGCATGGCACAACATTAAGGGAGGCGCAACATTAAGGCAGGCGCAACATGAAGAGAGCCACCCATTTTGAACCGGCTGCCCAATTTAATTCTAGCCTACAATCGCTTGAAATCAACATTATGTAGGTATCAAGATTTCACATATCTAGGAATAGATTAATATTTATAATGTTTCTGTTTGGGGCCCATCAAGTGCCTTAAACCAGAACTAATAACTTTGTTCAGCTTGTGATCCTGGCAGCACTGATGACTGTGTTGGTGCTGTGTTGGCCTAATTTACTTGTCCGATTGTGCATTTGTGCGAGCAGTAAAACTTTTTCGTTCTTTTCTTTAAGTTACAATTATATTGCAGTAGTTGCTTTATTTATGGTGAGCACAGGATGAAACAGTTTCCTTATTATATTATAACACTATCGGATATCGACCTGCTGTGCTATGAAGGAAGACATTTGTATTTGTGAAGGGGTCGACTCTTATGTGCTGGAGCCAGGGAACGATGTAATGAACATTTCAAATGTGACGAGAGAAGATTTACCTAGCGAATTATCTAGTGGTCGGGTGCGATTTCATACTGAAGCAACTAAAAAGCCCTTGAAGCGTGTGATTTTTTGAGATCAACACTTATAAAGAAGGTCACCACGAAGATAATATTGCCACAACAATTTCTGGCGTTTGGATTAGTAGAAACTCGAATGCCCACTAGTAAGGTCGGAGAAAGAATTAGGTCACATTATTTTATTTTTTGAGTTAGAACTCCTTGCCAAATAATAGAATCTACAATGCCTAGGAAATTACTTAATCTACAGTAATATCTACAGAATCCTCAGTTGGAAAATAGTCTCCACGGGGAGGAATCCTTGCTAACCCATCTCTCACCAATCAGCCCATTTCCTTTTTTGTGTATTAGGTAGTAGGAATTTATTTTTTGACTGTGGGTATCTACTCTGCCGACTTGGATATTTATCATTTTCAAGGGTATGAGAATGCCCTGCTTCGCTCGATTTTTTTCTTAACTTTTTTGATTGATCACTCAAATGATTTACGATCGATGGCAGGCCAAACAGTCTCACACTCCCTTCTTGATGCCATTTGCTCGAATAATTGTACACTGTTCATATGGGCATCATGTTTGCACTTCACAAAACAAACAGGAGGAAAATTCGTTCGTTTCTTTAGAAACTCATTCAACCAAGGCTGAACAACAACGCTGACCTGGAACATAAAGGCGGATGTCTCTTGCCGGCCTTGCTGCTACGATCATGACGTCACACCAATACCACCTACAAGCAGTTAGTTAAGCTTTTTGCTATAACTGATGTCCCCATGGTAACTAAGAGTATTTCAAGTGTCATGGTGATTCTGAATCCATGGATTATAAATAATATGTTTCTTCAATATAAATAATTATTTGAGCAGATGTGTCAGTTGGTATTTCGAAGTTATTTATGGTCACCAACCTCGAACCGTCTATCATGTGCTTCTAATGCATTTTTCCTTCCGTGAAAAATACCATGAAAAACTGGCGAGTTGGAAGCGAGTTATTATGAGTGAACGACTGCACATTCAGTTCGGATATAACAAACTCATAACTATAAGTACCTATGAAGACACTGATACTTACCCTCAGAGTAGCAATGTCTTGAAACTCATCACAGTCTATTAAGGTCTGAATCATAGAGAGAGTGGCATCTATTGGCAGTGTTCGGTCACGTGAAGAGCTCACAGCGTTGTCTAACCTCTGTCGCAGATAAACAACCTGTAACATTCAACATTACATAGTAATTGTGATAAGTAATTGAATTGTAAGCTACCTAACCCAATAGAGAATAAATATAATATTATTATGCTACATAAGCAGCGAGCTTTTTCAAAACCCAATAAGTACTACTTACTACACAATACATGTGCCGATTGTCAAAACGCCTGGCGACGGAGGTTGATTTCACGAAACCCAAGACATAGCAGTAGTGCGTTTAGTATCCTAAACGCCTCTCTATCCCTGTAACTTATTATTTTTGTAACGACTACCTAGGTAACTGTGATTAATGATTAGTAGGTATGTGATCTGTTTTGTTTTTTCAGTAGAATAATAAAAAACATACCTAGTGAATTCAAATAGAAAAATAGATATGCAGTAATTATAAATCGAAAATAAGATGGGAACCGTGGGGAGGGGGGGGGGGGGGGGGAGAATAATTCTGTACCCAATGAAATTTATAAAACAATTTTGTTTGCTCGCTATATAAGATGTCATGCTAGTGTGTAAGTCGTGTCACAATCAAAAGTTTCATCTGCTGAGATATACGTAACTACTTCTAACTCAACTAGACTGTACCTTAACAAGTATTATTATAGCACCAGAAAAGAACAAGTATTTGACCTTTTCAGTAGCTCACATATTTCTACTGTTAAGTACAATGTATTAACAAACTATCATAAAGCTATGTGCAAATTGTAGGTACAAATAAAATGGTATTTTTCACCTAAAATTTTTATTCATGACCTCCAAGTCACCAGTGGTGTTTCTCATGGGAAAAACGCTGCAAAGTCCTTGTCACATGGGTTTATTATTCTACTGGACATACCTACAGTAATGC
This sequence comes from Leptopterna dolabrata, assembly GCA_954871275.1. Classification (NCBI taxonomy): domain Eukaryota; kingdom Metazoa; phylum Arthropoda; class Insecta; order Hemiptera; family Miridae; genus Leptopterna; species Leptopterna dolabrata. Next base: position 51,679,215 of record OX940980.1, read on the forward strand.
TGGGTGTTAATTTATTGTTTCTTTCATGTGAAATTATTAAAATGGCTATTTTTTATGGTTTCCGCCAATTTTGGCACCCAAAAACACGAATTAGGCTCGGTTTTTTTTTTTACCGATTATTTTTGATCATTGATAGTACCATTTAATTGACTTGATTCACCTGTTGATACTACTTCTAGTGTTATTATACAAATCCATGGTGATTTCACTCAATTTCCCAGGTTTTTGGCTAGTAAAAAATGAATTTCGGGAGCTTAACCTTCGTTACAACATCAATTCTTCACTTTTCGGTCAAAATCAACCTAATATTCGGTCTTCCCGCCCTAAAAAACATGGAAAACGATACCTCAAAAGCTCATGTTCACTAAAACCTCAAAAACCCCTCGAAAACCCCTATTTTTACACTCATTTTTCTCCCATATCACCCCTGGGTGTATGCCGATCGGGCTGCCGTGTTTCAGAGCACGACTAGGACCAAAATGTGTTCCCAAATGGGGAACACAAACTTTGTGCGGAAGAACGACGATTTTAGCCCTAAATTTAATGTAAGTTTAAGGCTGAAACTTCGTAAGAACCTCAATTTTTCCACTCTTTGGTCAAAATCGAATTCATATTCGGTCTTCACGGCCCAAAAACATGGAAATAATACCTCAAAAGCTCATGTTACTACAACACAAAAGGTAGCTTTTTTTATACCCATTTTTACTCATAACACCCCTGGGTATATTCCGCTCGGGCTACAAAGTTTCGGGACACAACTAGAGCCCAAATGGAGCACGTGTGCGAAAGAACGAATTTTTTAGACCGAAAATGAAGCCGGTATGCGTGATACGGCGGACGGCGTATGGCGTACGGCGGATGGACATCGCATTTTTGGAATCTACGCACCTTGAAATGTAAAAGAAAAAATTTTGAGGGGGTGCTATGAAACTTTTTTGCTGAGCGAATGATTCACAGAATAATAAATCAAAATTCTGAGGGGGTGTTATAAAAATGTTTTGCTGAGCGAATGCACAGACGTGTATTATTCACAGAATAATAAACCAAAAGGCCTCCGAGTATTTTGGTTTGATGACTCATCGCATCCTCCATTTGATTTTGAGGTGCGGCAGTCCAATGAATTTGAAATAGAAAAACCTTATTAATTAACTTGGGTACCTGTAGGAAGTGAACTTACTTCGCTGGGGTTGGTGAGTGCAGTCTTGAGTATCGTCCCATTGACGAGGTGAGGGGGAATGCCGTGTTCCGGGCTCGAGGACAGCTTCCCCTTTTCAGGGTTCATCCCTTTTATCTGCCCATTTCGAACGGACTTCTTGTGCTTTTTGTACTTCACCTACAGAAAACAGTAAATGGAAACAATCAAATTAAATTATTGAAAGTTACGATGCAGTTTTCACTTGCCGAATCGAGCTAAATAACTGCACATTCAGCACATTTTTCGGTCATTATTTCATGTAGAATGGGTAGAACAGTGGGCGGGTAGGTAGTGGATTAGCTCAGATTGTTCATTCACCGTTCTAGTGGTTACGTACCTACCGCTAGGTCATCACTAGAGTTCGGATCGATATGCAAAAAAAATAGCTGAAATTGGCAACAAAAGTTAGCAAAATATTCAAAAACATGCAAAAAATTCAAAATAATATGCAGGTTGAAATTTTGGTCCAATTTTTTCTGTTTTCAAGTTTTTATTGAGAAGTCTAATACGGGAATGAGCAATGTAGGTAACCCCAAACTCTTAATCATTCATCTATATTTTATAAAATGACAGCAAATAAAACTGTACAATATTAAATAAAATTTACAATGATTAAAATTTCAATGTGTAGGTGTAGGTACAGATTAATTTCCCTGGACTATCAACACTTTTTCAAGGTTTTCGACTGTGAAATTCCTCCGTCCGTCTGATAGATTCATTTTCAGCGCGGAAAAGGATCTTTCAACATCGCAGCTGACAACGGGAAGGAATTTTAACTTGGCAATTTCTCCAGGAGTGAGATATCCCGGAGAGATCGAAAGGGCAGTCATACAAAGACACGTATAAGACCTTTCACATGACCGGAGATCAGAAATTTCAGTGTAGGTACGCAGATATTTCTTAGAAAAAATATGCCATTTATATGCAAAACTCTGTAACATATGCAGATGCATATAATATGCAAAAAACAGCAAAATATGCACGAATATGCAATTTTAAATTCCATTTTAAATGTCCAAAACATCTCCAAATACCTTAATTCGGATAAGTATGACACTTTCTATTGAAAAAACCTGATATGCAAAATATGCAAAATCCGAACTCTAGTCATCACACTCAGCGTAGATGCATTGGTATATACCTAACGGCTAAAGAGCACAGACAATCATCTGCATTTCAAAATGCCATATTTAATGAGAAACCTCCCCGACAACTTGAAAACACCTCACGCCCACAATAGAGACCAGTATAAAAAGTTAGTATTCACTTGGCTTATATCCCTAGGTGCCAAAAATTGTGAGAAAGTAGCAAAAATAGTGTTTATTTTTGAATGTTCTTGTATTCCTTTCCTATAACTGCAGAAATATGTTTTTCTTTTGATTAAATTAATGGCTTTGATGCATACAGGTATGGGAATGTGTAATTATGTTTAGCACCTTCTTTTACCTTTTTTTTATACTATAGAATACACCATAAAAATGTTCCTCGCCTGGTAAAAATAATACTGGCTGTTATTATTGAACTGGTACTCCCCCATCCAGCATGGGCACGTCCACGGGATGGTGGTATTCCACGTTAATAAAGAGTATTTATTATAGATTCTACCGGTGTATCATTCTGTGTCCTGATTATGTTTTTTTCCCTTATAATGTGGACATTTAAAAAATATTTCATTTCATTTCAAATTTCAACTGCATTATTTGCATAAGTTTTTCAGTAAACATCACAAATAACAATGCAAAGCTGTTCGTTGATGAGAAAAATCGATTCGGTTCGCCGGAGTAACATAACATTTGTTTATTTTTCAAAATTTACGTGTAAAGCAACAACGACGTCAGTGCCGCACATAATTTCCGGTGTGGAGACTGCCACACAATACCTCCGTGTTCTTCAGGGGCAGGCCATTTCGGCATGACATGCTACCGTTGCGGCCCGATTGGCTGCTCATGTTGGCCTGACAGGCCGATCATGAGAATATTCAATACTGAGCATAGAAATATAATTATGCTTGCATAGAAACCTCACTTTCAACCACTTTCTGACACCATGACATATTTTTTGCTGTCAATTAGCCAAATCAAACGCGATCGAGCTCAAAATCAATTGGCACAATCTAAACATCCTACCGGACTTTTTGGCACCAACCACCCAATTTTGGCCAGTTTTTACGGCAGTTACCTATAGTTAAAAATAGAAAAATTAGAAAATCCGTTAAAACTCACTTATCTTTCCGCCTAGAAAGCTAATTCTCATCTCAAATTGAAGAATTTAACGAGCTGAACAAAACCCAAAAAGAATATCTGAAAAGACAGTATTTTGAAAAAGCAAAAAGCAGGGAAGGTGCTTTTTGGGGACTACTTGAAATTCCGAAATCAAGCGGAAAACCGTGTGGAAACTCAATTTGAGCACTTCTGAACAAGATTCCATGGTTTTCTAGAAAAGTTATTTTAAGTAAAGTGAAAAATTAACTACTCGCGTCTCGTCCACATCAGAAATATGCCGTAGCATCTCATCTCAGTGTCTACTTTCAAATAAAAATTAAAAATTAAAAATACTTGGGTATTTCTCCATTGCTGGAGAGTTTTAAAATTGCAGTGTTCATGTGAGGTTATTCAGATTCTAGGAAGATTATTCTAATTGAATTTCGGGGTTCTATTAAATCCCCGAGGTACTTCCGAGACTAATTACATTTCTGGTACCAAGCTCCTATAGTTTGATTAGGTGCTGTACAAACAACACCTAATACTAAGGCTACAAGTTTTTGGCAAGTGCCCTCAATTTATCATTTATTGATAATCTTCCACATTTTATGATGACTAATGTTCTTATGAATACGAAATAGACGTTGGAACGGGAGAGAATCTAACGAATTAGGTCGTGTAAATATTGCCAACGCAAATAGATACCTTCTGCCGAAACACTTGAATCAAATGGAGTGTTTCCATACAACCGTCAATAGTTAACTACCGAAAGAATAGCAAAAATGTATATACCAATTTGAAATCCCTGCAGTACTTAAAAATCAGTAGGTTTAAAATTAGATTATAGAAACCATCATTATCATGATTATTAAAAATGCTCTCGTATATGTATTAATTAAGAAGACGTTCGCTTTGCCATCGCTACACCTTTGTCGGGCAAATGGACATTTTGCTATTTTGTAAAAATTCAGTTAGTAGGTACGAGTACAACAGGCAGCATTATGTTGTAAAGTACAAAATTGTGCCTAATGACAGATGTTGAAAACCACTCATACAACAAGTTTACAAGTTTGGTAAATGTTGAAAACTCGACTTCAGCATACCTTGTACAAATTGTACACAGCTCCCGAATTTCGACCACCGGGCATCCTGTCTTCCCGTACCGCTGGAAAACAAAAGACATGAATGTTAAGAATTTGAATAAAGTGGATGGATATTCACTATCGTGATTCTGATTAATCGAATACAGTGGAAGGCAACTTTTCTGAAGTAGTAAGTAGTTCTTTACAAGGGTTTTGAATAGGAAAAGGACGAAATTTTAATGAAGCCTTAGATTCGTGATTGAGTAAAAAAATGTACCTATGTCCTCCAAAATGAAAATTTCCACTACCCCTTTGCGTTTCAGACATCGAGGAACATTTTTGGTTCCATGTCTGGCTGTCTTTCTGTCTGTCCGTGTGTCTGCCTGCCTGTCTGTGGTAATTCTTGTAGCGCCCACAACTATCCGAAATAATGGTCGAAATAGGCTGAAATTTGGAGAATAGGTGCGGGTTGGGTCACAGATGGTTCCATACCAAATTTATTGAAAAAGTACGCTAACTTTCGTCAGCGCATGCGCAAACGTGAAATACTTGAAACGCCCATAACTACCTTAAATATCGTTGCAATTAAGTTCAAACTTCGAGGGTCGATCAGGAATAACACTTTGATAGTTCAATACGAACTGCATTGGAATTGTACTGTAACTGTCGTCTGCGCATGCGCGAACATGAAATGTTGACTATTTCCTTGTAAAGCTGTTAACTACGCGAAAAATAGTCGTAGAAAGCTGACATTTTGAGGGCGTACGCGGGTTGGATCGCAGATAGTCCCTCATCAAAATCATTGAAATTGTACTGTAACTTTCGTCTGCACATGCGTGAACTTGTATGATGAAAAATGTTGATATGTCCTATTACGCACGTTAGGCAATTTATTACTACTCTATTTATTGATATTCAATCATTTTGACGCTTTTTTTTTTACCCGTGGACGTGATTCTACACGTCCATGTTACAAGAAGTGAGGGAGCTATAATACAGCCCACCCAACTTGGCAGACGTTTTTCCACACCAAAGGGCGATGAGCCAATAAGGTGTGCGATCAATTGAACTTTACCTAGTTACGCCTTCTGTAATGTATGTAAGCCATAAGTAATATTTCAATTAACATAAATAAAGCCTCTTATAAGTCAGTGTAAGGTCGAAGTCATCAGCCGGAACACTAATTTCTACGCACCTTACAGAAATTAGGAGAACAATGAAGGTAACATTGTTCTGTAGCTGCTTTACTAACTAAATGTAAGTTCCGTCCCTGTCTTTCACTGTAAATCCTTTCCTTAACTTAAGCTTCATCACTCGTATTTATCCAAGCCCTTAATGTGTTTATCTCTGCCAGTAGTATACGTTTTATATTGTATGATGAAAATCCTTTTGCAACCAAGCTTTTGTAATCGGACCTCCTGATCTCCGGGCAATTTTCTAAATTTTGGAACTGCCAATGACTCCTACTGCTAATAATATCGTATCAAATAATTATACTTATAAATTATTATTGCACTACGCTAATTATTATTGTATATTATGCTTTCTCGTCTTGTGAATAGAGGCTTTAAACAAAACAAAAAATCCATCTTTGATCCATCTTTGGAAGTGTTGTCGACATCTATCGACTAGCCTGCAGGTTCACATCTGCCGGTAGCTTACGGCATTTGGAGTAAACCGCCGGATTAGATAGAAAAGGTATGTTCTGGCACAGGGGCCAGCCTTCGAGACCTGTGTTATTAAACCCGCACGGCACAACACCCGCAGCACATTACGATTTTTTCGAAAAAATTTACGCAATTTTCGTAGATTTTGTTATCAGCTTCAAAAATGTATGAAAAAAGTTACGGAAATTACGTTCGTTTTTCAAAAAATTTCAAGATTTACGAAATTTTCAAAAAATTTACGAGATTTCATAAATTGTTTGAAACTTTTTGTAAGGTAACAAATATTTTTAAGTTTTGAAATTTTCGAAGGTAACAACAAAAATTTTCGATAAAAAATCTACGAAATTTTCAAAAAATGTACGAAACTGTCGAAAACTTCTATCACCTTCGAAAATTTCAAAACTTCAAAAATTTCGTTACCTTCAGAAAAGTTTTGAAAAAAAATTACGAAACCGTACATTTCTTGAAAATTTCGTAAATTTTGAAAATTGTTGAAAAAACGAACGAAATTTCCGTAAATTTTTCAAATATTTTTGAAGCTAATTAAAAAATTTACGAAAATTACGTAAATTTTTTCGAAAAATTCGTAATGTGCTGCGGGTGTTGTGCCGTGCGTGTTTAATAACACAGGTCTCGAAGGCTGGCCCCTGTGCGAGAACATACCTTTTCTATCTACTCACCGAGCATAAACACACTGATTCAGCACCTAATCAGTTTTAATCTCGTGTGTCGGGGAAGAAGACGTTGTTGATAGAGTATTTACCTTGTAAAACCATCCCCTGCTCGATGCATTTCTTGAATCTGCAGTACTGACACCTGTTGCGCTGCGCTTTCGTTATTTCGCACACTCCGTCTGCCACGCACGTGTAAACTCTTCGGTTTTGGACTGTCCGCTTGAAGAAACCTTTGCACCTGAATAAAGAGACAGCAATCATAAGACGATGTCGGTAAGTGAAGGGATACACAAGTGCACGGAAGTACAATTAATGTGTGAAATATATCTTAAGAAGGGGCTACAAAATTAAAGTAGATGTTTTCGCGAGGGCAACCGCCCAAGGACATGTCCACATTTTTGAAGAACCCAGGATCGTTCTTCTCGTGAGCCCCTCCGGGAACCACTCCACCGTAGAAATTAAGTTCTCGCTAACATTTTCCGCAAACTTGAGTTCCCGTAAATATACAGTATGAGTGGGGAGACAGGTCGCAGGACCCGAGTGCGCAACCTGGCCAGGGGTTGGAGGGAGAAAGCCTCCCTGGCTATAAAAACTCGAATCCTGCGCCCTTCTAGTCATTCGACACTTCCTCTAACCAGCTCTCTCTTCTCTCCTCCTACCTTGCTCTCTCTCCTCCTCTAAAAGATCCTAGACGTCGGTGGTGGTGAGCCCATAACCGCCTAGGCAAACCTCCTCTAAAAAGATTCCAGATGTCGGTGGTGATTCGCTCATAACCGCCTGGACACCTACCCTCCAAAAGATCCTAGATGTGGGTGGTGATTCGCTCATAACCGCCTAGGCAAATTCAACCAAAACCTTTCCAAAAAAGATCCCAGACGTCGGTGGTGATTCGCTCATAACCGCCTGGGCAATTTCCCTCACACCACCGTGATGCCAATTTTAAATCCATCACAGTTCTTTACCCCTTGTTTTGGAGGATTTACTTAATAACAAGAGGCAATTTAAATTCTATGTCTTCGTTTTCTATCTTAAGCCTTTGACATTAGAAGGAACCCACCATGGGAGGCCACCCAACCTCTCATTCTTCATTTTTGGAACCAAGCGTCTGGAAAAATCCACGCTGTCTCTCATCAGCTGACAGATGCCCACCAAGAAGCCAATAGTGAATGTACCAAAGCCAGAAATCCAATCGAGTTGTAAAAACCAGAGATCAACACAGAAATCATGATTCGGAGCAAAATTGCACGACATGCCTACCTACTTCATTTTTGGGGTAACTCCTTTGTTACAAATTGAAGTACCAGCCTTCGGTAGGTACATTTATTCGATAGCTAGTGTTGTTTTTATTTTGTATAAAATTAGTCCAGTTACCGTGTAGGTACCTTTTACCTTGAAAAAATGGCGAATTCAACGAAACTTTGGGATGTTCATTGTGGGTGTTCAGTAGGTAGTTTTACACATAATTTAAAAAAAATCCATGGAAAACTGGAGAGGGGGGGAGACCGCAACATTTTTGCACTTTCGTCCGTTTTTCGCATGTTTCGCAACCACCGGTTCGAGCCAAAACACCGGTAATAGAGGGTAAAACCTACAACTTCACATTTCCGGGATATAGTCACTGCTTACCTACTGTCAGGTATTGCTATATAGGTTTCGGTACCAAGACAAAGCCAATTAGTGGCGCCAAAAAATTCAAAAACAGCCAATTTGTCGTACGTATGCGTTGTATTCGTTTTACTGGAGGCACACGAGGCTACTGGTCAGCGGACCCACCAGTTTCATGCTCTTTCTGTTTAGTATGAACATCCTGCAGAGGAGGAGTAGGTGCTGGGGGCGGCTGATTGACATTAACAGTGAAGGATACCATAACGCCATTAATTAATATGTTATAATATGGAAAATACATAAATATAGCGAAAACAAGCCTTTTTAGCAGTTTATGGTTTATTATTCTAGGAATGATACTCAGCTATGTATTCGCTCAGCAAAGAATTGTTCTAACACCCTCTCAACATTTTGGTTTATTGTTTTCAATAATGAACCTTTGGAATCGAGCATGAAAAAAAGTTAACCCCCCCCTCAAAATTTGATGATTTCCGTTTCAAGATATGTAAAATCCGAAATTGCAATAAAAAAAATTCTGTCTGATCCGCCGTACGCTGTACTTCGCACTTTTCTTAGTTACCATGAGCCAAAATTGACGAAATTCGGTTTACCCCATTTGGGGTCTAGTTGGTCCTCGAAGCTCGGCGTAAATGTCAGTCATCTCTAAGGGGTGAAAAATCGGGGTTGAAATCTCCAGGACGCCGTTATCTCGAATTCGTTTACGTTTTTAAATAGTTCTCGAACTTGGGAATTTTTTGAGACCACCCGGAGCATTGCGGCACCGACAGGCTTCTTCAACAGGAGGGTAAATGGAATTGTACACATTCAGCCCAAATATCATCAATAGGGAGGCGCTGACATTCGGGAATTGGCCCGAGATAATCATTGCTAGGGAGCACCTGATTATAATCACGGAGTATGAAGTCGAGTTGGTTGTTCTGTGATATTATTTCGTTTGAAAAATGATGGCTCTTTTGGATTTTGTTGATAGGTACTTTTATAACTTGAAAAAACGTTGAAGTATTATTGGGTAAATTATTACACAACGTCAAATTATTACTTAACGGTTTATTATACTATACACGCAGAAGGGGAATCTATATAGGTATTTTTTCTTTTGCGTTTCAAGGTGCGTAGATTCCAAAAATGAAATGTCCGCCCGACGTATCATCCATACCAAATTTCAATGAGAAATAGTGCACTTATTCGAAGCCCTATATCTCGGTACTTATGCGGTCAATAAAAAAGTTTGACCAGTGAAAGTTCAAGGAAATTTGATCCTCTACAAATTACAAATCTAAATTTTTCCGGTAAAATCAACCATTTTTGAAATATTTTGAACAGAAAAATTGCACACATTTTGCTCCCTCCCCTCCCCCCTCATTTGTTCGAGAAATTGAGTGTGGCTCTATTCAACACCCACAAACGGCATCCCAAAGTTTCGTTAAATTCGGAATTAAGCTGAATGTATAATTTTGTATTGCTCGAATTATTTCTAAGGATTTCTGCGTAGGATTGAAATTTTAAAATCGTGGCCCAGTTGAAAAACGCTGTGTCAGCGATGACGGCTTCTGACTCTCGAGAGGAGATCACAGCGAGTGGGTCTGATTTGGAAACGGTCCGCCTGGAATTGAAATCGGAATAATTCATGCGGCCATCCGTCACGGAAACTGCTTTCTAATCATTCACTGCTTTCACCTCCATAGACAGTCGCCCATTGTGATTGTGGGACGGCCGATAGTCAGAAAGGAGGATTCGTCAGCTGATGACTAACGGCGATGACGGACAAGGTTGCACCGGGGACCATCCTTCTGAATATGTGACCTCGACGATATCTCGGAGGGATTTTTCAATTTTTCGGCGGTCGGTCTGGCGTTGGCGAAAATGTGCAGTACGTACGGGACATCCATAGAGTGAATATGCGTAAATGTTTTATTGTGGAACGTATGCTATGAGTTTGTACACGCGCGGATATGAGGAAAATGGAACAACTCGTCACTATACACACGTGGTTGTACATAAAACTGGTGCACTATAAAGTTTTAATTTAATGTACTGTTATATTTATGTTGGCCAAAAAGTGCTTTAAATATGCGATTCGCCGACTATGACCGAACCCTGCTAAACGAAGTTTCATTCAACGTCACATACCACAGGCACACAGAACTGTTCGAATGGTGTTCGAATTCAGCTCACACGAGGTTTGGCCATTTGGATTTGTACTCAAGTAGGATATTTAATGAGCGTTTTCGTGTACTTATAGGCGAAACCAATTATAGCTTTTTCCGTTAGTACAAACGGACCTCAGAAATCAGATTCCTCACAACAGCTCCTCAATTAGCACGTTTTTTCGTCGTAGCTGCTCGCACACACGCACAATGGATTGTGGTGAGTTTAGCCTTGAGTCCTACTTCGACTCGATTCGCTCGAAACATTGTCCATCCTAAATGTAGTCGTTGACAAGCGATCGAAAAATGGACGAAAACGAATCGGAAACGCCGACAATCATTGGAAATGCGATTCTTGCCAAGGTCCTGGTTCGTCCGAATTTGAATCTCGCATCGACCGATTTGCTGCAGAGATCATCATGATGAAATCACGAGCAAAATCATGATGGAAAACAGTGAGCTGACGGCGAGAATCATAGTTCTGGAAACGACCACGTAAAAACGCTGCGAAGTCCTTGTCAGATGGGTTTATTATTCTACTGACACACTTGCGGAAATGTTGGCTGTTCATTTATTGTTCCTCTCATGTGCAATAATTGAAATGGATATTTTTGATGGTTTCCACCAATTTTGGCCCCCAAAAACATGAATTAGGTTCTTACTTTTTTTGGAAGATGATGGATAATGCCATTTAATCGTCTTGATTCACCTGTTGATACTAATTGCAGTGTTATTATACAAATTTATGGCGATTTCAGACAATTTCTCAGGTTTTTGACTCATAAAAAATGAAGTTCGGGAGCTTAACCTTCGTTACAACCTCAATTCTTCACTCTTTGTTCAAAATCAACTATGTATTCGGTCTTCCCGCCATAAAAAAACATGGAAAACGATACCTCACAAGTTCATGTTCACTAAAACTTCAAAAAACCTTTGGAAACCCCTATTTTTACGCCAATTTTTCCCCCATAACACCCCTGGGTGTATTCCGATCGGGCTGCCGAGCTTTGGAACGACGATTTTGGACAAAAATTTAACGTAAATTCAAGGCTGAAACTTCGTTAGAACCTCAATTCTTCGCTCGCTGGTCAAAATCGACTTCATGTTCAGTCTCCTCGCCCTATAAAACATGGAAAACGATACCTCACAAGCTCATGTTACTTATAACACCAAAAACCACTAGTTTTACGCCCATTTTTCACCCGTAACAGCCTTGGGTTAATTCCGATCGGGCTGCGAAGTTTCGGGGCAGCGAACGAACGAATTTTTTATAGCGAATATAAAGTAGATACCTAACTATGGTAACAGATAGTTGTGAAGATACCACGATCGGTAACAGACAATCCGTGTACGCTTATAAAATTCCTTGATAAACTCCGCCTTCTGACCGGGGTGAATCCCATTCAGTTTAAACCGACGTCCCAGCGGTTGGGAACATATCAAAAACGCTGCAAAGTCACATGGGGTTTATTATTCTACAGAAATGTTGGCTGTACATTTATTGTTTGTTTCATGTGAAATAATTGAAATAACTATTTCTGATGGTTTCCACCAATTTTGGCCCCCAAAACACAAATTAGGTAGGTACGATCTTTTTTTTTTCAAATTAACTTTGATCATTGGTAGTGCCATTTAATCGTCTTGATCCACGTGTTGACACTTTTTCTAGCGTTATTCTACAAACTGATGGTGATTTCAGACGATTTCGCAGGTTTTTGACTCATACAAAATCAATTTTGGGAGCTGAACATCTGGTACAACCTCAATTTTCCACTCCTTGGCCAAAATGGACCTCATATTCGATCTTCTCGTCCCCAAAAACATGGAAAACGATACCTCAAAAGCTCATGTTACCAACATGTTGCTAAAACGCAAAAAGTACCTATTTTTACACACATTTTCACTCACAACACCCCTGGGAATATTCCGATCGGGCTGAAAAGTTTCGGGACACAACTAGGGCCCAAATGGAGCATGTGTGCGAAAGAACGACTTTTTTAGACCGAAAATGAAGCCTGTACACGTGATACGGCGGACGGACATTGCATTTTTTGAATCTACGCACCTTGAAATGGAAAAGAAAAAAGTTTGAGGGGGGGTTATAAAAATTTTTTGCTGAGCGATTACATAGGTGTATTATTCAGAGAATAATAATCCAAAAACTTCAGTGTTGCTCCGACTCGCGACTTCAAATAAACATTTACGACGTTCCTGATCATTTAAAGGCCAATAATTACCATAGCTGTCCAACCCGCCTGGAAATGTAAGCCGAACAGCCCCGATGCTTGTAATGTTTGATTCTCGAAGGGGTACCCCAGAAATATCATCTGGCGAATGGAGCAAAGGCTTAAAATGATCCGCGGCGGAGGATCCACCAGTTAAAACACGGAACAGGTGGTGACAAAACAGTTAAATCCTGCCAAGACTCTCGAGCCAAGTAGTTCCGTGTGTACCGCATAGAAGACTTGTCAATACCTTTTAGAAATTACGGGGCGGTTTAAGAACGGCATCACACATTTTGGTTTATTATTCTGTGAATAATACACCTATGTATTCGCTCAGCAAAAAATTTTTATAACACCCCCTCAAAATTTTTTCTTTTCCGTTTCAAGGTGCGTAGATTCCAAAAATGCAATGTCCGTACGCCGTCCGCCGTATCACGTGTACCGGCTTCATTTTCGGTCTAAAAAAATCGTTCTTTCGCACACATGCTCCATTTGGGCCCTAGTTGTGTCCCGAAACTCTTCAGCCCGATCGGAATATACCCAGGGGTGTTATGAGTGAAAATGTGTATAAAAATATGTACTTTTTGTGTTTTAATAACATGTTAGTAAAATTAGCTTTTGACTTATCGTTTTCCATGTTTTTTGCGATGAGAAGACCAAATATGAAGTCGATTTTGACCAAAGAGTGGAAAATCGAGGTTCTACCAAATGTTCGCTCCCAAAATTGATTTTTTATGAGTCAAAAACCTGGGAAATCGTCTGAAATCACCATCAATTTGTATAATAACACTGGAAGTAGTATCAACACGTGGATCAAGACGATTAAATGGCACTAGCAATGATCAAAGATAAATTGAAAAAAAAAAGAGCTTACCTGATTTGTGTTTTAGGGGCCAAAAATGGTGAAAACCATCAGAAATAGCTATTTCAATTATTTCACATGAAATAATCAATAAATAAACAGCCAACATTTCTGTAGGTGTATCCATTAGAATAATAAACCCATGTGACAAGGACTTTGCAGCGTTTTTACGAATGATTTGCGCTGAAAGGCCTACCAATTCGATGAGAACCAGGTGGGGATAACACGAAGTATTCCTGCCAACATTTTCACTGGGCAATTATTTACTCCACAACCTGCACCAGAACATGGTCGAGAGACAGCTCCAGAATATTCGAACTATTTTATTGAGTCGATCATAATATGAATTACACAGGGTTGCTCAATTCGAAATGTAGACGTCAGACCGGTGAAAATTATGTAGCCAGTGAGCGGCTACTGCTTCACTAATTTTTATTCTAGTTGTTCCATAGCCTACATTCATATAGTCCTACAGGTTCCTACAAACTAAATAATTATCTAGAGATTCATGACAGCCAAACTTTTTCAGAAGTTCAAAAATTCAAAAGTTCAAAAACGGTCGTTCCCGTTGACCGAAATTTGTTCAGCGCATTCATAATGAAGTTACCTATAATATAACGGAAATATTATTAAGATCATTCTAGCCCACCACGTCTCGAACACCTTACGTTTATATAACGTCTGAACACAGGCATAAGGCAGGAAAAAATGTATATTCGTACAGCAAGCAAGGAAAAGAAGGTCGAGGATCAATGTCGATAAAAATTTCTAGATTAAAAATTGAGAAAGTAAATATAGCTGTAAACAACCACTCGACGATGAATCTAGGTCAGGAGGAGATAATGAACTTAAGACAGCTTCTGACAAGAATAATAAGATAACACCTATTACCTTTATCGTTCGCGGAGAGAGGTTAAAAACTCCACGAGTGAACCACGCAATTCAACGATGTTTTAAGGAAAGAATAGGACCTTCTACCAGTGTATATCAATTACCACTTGTATACTGGCACAATTTTGTATTATAACTAAAAGCAGTATCGTATAAATTTAGATTTGAAGACATCCAAACCTTCAAGTTGAAAACTCGAGCATCAAATAATGAAGTTTATTTATTTATTTATTTATTGATATTATACGGGCAAAGATTGCCTAATTTACAAAGTATTAATAACTATTCACGTTGTTCCAAATAATAGGTACACCTTATTTATAAAAGAAAAGAAAATTTGTGTTCTAAATAATAATAATTTGGCCTGTCTCTTGAAAACATTTTCACTTGAACAAAGTAGGTTCACTCCTGACAAACTTGCTAAGTTTGAATATAAATTTACGCTAAGATCCAGAATATTTAAATTACCGCTATATAGGCACGTGGGAGCGTGTCCTTTTGAAATCCTGTATCAAAATGGAAAAATGCGTTGAAATTTAGAGGGAATATGAGAGATCAACGTATTTAATTCGCCTCCAATACTTCTGTCTATGGTTCATCCGAAAAAACTTCAATCTCGGTATGGCAACAGCAGGAAACTGGCTCATGGGCAATCCCGTTAAAATGAAAACTGAAAATATTTGTCATATTTTGAGATTTCCAATTGTCGAAAATTCAGTGTCATACTTGATCTCTTGATGAAGGTACTTATTCCTCGAGTTTATTTCAGATTGAGCCATATTATATATAGTCGACATCTACTCGTATATTAACGAACATCTACTCTCCTTCAACATCATACAAATCGGAAGTTTCATCAACCAAAATAAGCTTATCAAGTAGTGTATAGTGCAGGAGGTTCGCTATTTTGTAAGGCAATTGGCTCAGCTTTCGGTTGGCACAGTTTGATTCCTCTTTGAAAATTTTGAGGCGTCAGTTCAAACGGCTGAGGTGAAGTAGCTCCGGGGTGCTTAGAGATGATACCAGAATCGCATAATTTTTGAAATCGACCATGAAAAAAAAAAAACGCTGCAAATCCCTGCACAACGGTTTATTATTTTGTATAGAATACCCTTCTGTTACAGATCACAGCTCTATGTATAGATAACCCGTCTATATAATATGAAATGTACTATTCTATACATATTATGTAGATCGCAGACCCTCCGTAGGTTAGTACCTAACCCCGTACTCGTTACTAGGTACCTACCTAAATCGCGAGTTAAATGTTGCTAAAATAGTTCTGCCGATGACAAACAGTACCTAACAAAAAGAAACACACATAATGAAGTTCTGAAAAGAAATTGTTGATGAGGAGTAGTACCTACCTACCAACTTCTACGTAGATGGTATAATGAACCGTTGTGTAATAATTTACCGTTGAGTAATGATTTACCGTAGTAATAATTTACCCATCAATAATACTTCAACGTTTGTTCAAGTTTCATACCAACAAACTCCAAAAGAGCCATCATTTTTCAAATTAAATAATATCACAGAACAACCAACTCGACTTCATACTCCGCCAATATAATCAGGTGATCCCTACCAATGATTCTATCTCCGCCAAATTTCCTATTGTGGGCGCGTCTCTGGTTACGAGATTTGGTTTGAATTGTATACAATTTCATTCACACTGGAGTCGAAAATGCCTGTCGGTGCAAACTTCGGGGCCTTACTGTGAACGAACGGCTGGACGTACGATGCTCCGGATGGTCTTAAAAAACTCGCAAGTTCAAGAACTATTTAAAACCGTAAAAATATTCACGTAAAAAAATGGTATAGGCGTTTTGAAAATTTCAACCCCTATTTTGAACCCCTTAGAGATGACTCACAGTAACGTCGAGCTTCGAGGACCAACTAGACGCCGAACGGAACCTATAACCCGAATTTCATCAATTTTTTTTCATGGTAACTAAGAAAAGTGGCGCGTCTCTGGTTACGAGATTTGGTTTGAATTGTATACATTTCATTCACACTGGAGTCGAAAATGCCTGTCGGTGCAAACTTCGGGGCCTTACTGTGAACGAACGGCTGGACGTACGATGCTCCGGATGGTCTTAAAAAACTCGCAAGTTCAAGAACTATTTAAAACCGTAAAAATATTTACGTAAAAAAATGGTATAGGCGTTTTGAAAATTTCAACCCCTATTTTGAACCCCTTAGAGATGACTCACAGTAACGTCGAGCTTCGAGGACCAACTAGACGCGGAACGGAACCTATAACCCGAATTTCATCAATTTTTTTTCATGGTAACTAAGAAAAGTGGCCCGTACGGCGTACGGCGTACGGTGTACGGCGTACGGCGTACGGCGTACGGCGGACAGACAGAAATATTTTTATTGCAGTTTTGGATTCTACATATCTTGAAACGTAAACCATCAAATTTTGAGGGGGGGTAAGAATTTTTTTTTTTCATGCTCGATTCCAATGGTTCATTATTGAAAATAATAAACCAAAATTCTTACCCCCCCTCAAAATTTGATGGTTTACGTTTCAAGGTATGTAGAATCCAAAACTGCAATAAAAATATTTCTGTCTGTCCGCCGTACGCCGTACGCCGTACGGGCCACTTTTCTTAGTTACCATGAAAAAAAATTGATGAAATTCGGGTTATAGGTTCCGTTCGGCGTCTAGTTGGTCCTCGAAGCTCGACGTTACTGTGAGTAATCTCTAAGGGGTTCAAAATAGGGGTTGAAATTTTCAAAACGCCTATACAATTTTTTTACGTAAAGATTTTTACGGTTTTAGATAGTTCTTGAACTTGCGAGTTTTTTAAGACCATCCGGAGCGTCGTACGTCCAGCCGTTCGTTCACAGTAAAGCCCCGAAGTTTGCACCGACAGGCATTTTCGACTCCAGTGTGAATGAAATTGTATACAATTCAAACCAAATCTCGTAACCAGAGACGCGCCCACAATAGGAATTTGTGAATATGGCCAATCACTGGTAGGGATCACCTGATTATATTGGCGGAGTATGAAGTCGAGTTGGTTGTTCTGTGATATTATTTCATTTGAAAAATGATGGCTCTTTTGGAGTTTGTTGGTAGGTAGTGAAACTTGAACAAACGTTGAAGTATTATTGATGGGTAAATTATTACTACGGTAAATCATTACTCAACGGTAAATTATTACACAACGGTTCATTATACCATCTACGTAGAAGGGGCTGGAGTTTGTTGGTAGGTACTTTTGCAACTTTTTTCACTCCTCATCAACAATTTCTTTTCAGAACTTCATTATGTGTGTTTCTTTTTGTTAGGTACTGTTTGTCATCGGCAGAATTATTTTAGCAACATTTAACTCGTGATTTAGGTAGGTACCTAGTAACGAGTACGGGGTTAGGTACTAACCTACGGAGGATCTGCGATCTACATAATATGTATAGAATAGTACATATTATATTATATAGACGGGTTATCTATACATAGAGCTGTGATCTGTATCACAAGGGTATTCTATACAAAATAATAAACCGTTGTGCAGGGATTTGCAGCGTTTTGCAGTTTTGGATTCTACATACCTTGAAACGTAAACCATCAAATTTTGAGGGGGGGTAAGAATTTTTTTTTCTTGCTCGATTCCAATGGTTCATTATTGAAAATAATAAACCAAAAGGGAAAAAACTCCCCCCCCCCCCTTCCACAAAATTGGCTGGTTTACGTTTCAAGAGACGTAGAATACGAATATCGAACAAAAATATTTCCGTCCGTCCGCCGTACGCCGTCCGCGGCTTTTTCCTTACTTGCCGTGAACCAAAATCCACGAAATTTGGTATACGGGTCCCGTTTGGATTCTAGTTGGTCCTCGGAGCTCGTCGTGCATCAACTCTAAGGGGTGAAAAATAGGGGTTGAAATGTCCAGAGTATCCCTGTCTCGGGAAATTGTATTTTGAGGTGTGGGTTTTCTCGCATTTTTAAATAGTTTGATTTTTTTTTTCTGAATTTTTGAGACCATCCGGAGCATTCTACGATGTTGCCGTAAAACTTGCTATACATTTTGCCGTAGAGCAGGGTGTATGCAGACATCAACCTGCGTTGAGAGCGCACATTACTACTCTCCTCGTATAGCTGGACGGTGGTGTAGCTCAGTGGTTTAACTGACGAACTGATACCCTGAAGTTCCCGAGATCGAAACAATACCGGGACGGAGAATTTTGTCACTCCACATCAACAATTTCCCTCCAGAACTTCATTATTTGCGTTTCTTTTTGTCATTTTAGCCACGGGGTTAGGTAGTAAGGTACGGAGTGTCTGCGGTCTACATAATATGTATAGAATAGTACATATATTATGTGGAAGGGTTATCTTTACAGAGAGCTGTGATCTGTACAAAATAATAAACCTTTGTGTAGGGATTTGCGGCGTTTTAATATTGGGGACGGACAGGATATCTGTTTGGTTGATGCAAAGAGAGCAAAGAAAATAACGAAAAGTAATCCAATTAGTTTCTTCGCATATATTGAACGGACGACTTCCAGCTGGTGAAGTGCTGCTGCAGTGTAGCAGGGATGCAGGTTACAGTATGGCTACAGTACAGTACAGACAGAACATATGCAGGGGTCCAAGATGATGTAGGGGAGCCTACTTCCTGAGGAGGAGAAGAAGAAGAAAACAGCATTTTGTTAGGATTGAAGTTTGAACAGTCAGTGGTGAGCACACTGTTCCTAATATTATGTACTTGTCAGGGGCGATATCAAAGTTTCATATCTAGGAAAAAGACAGTTTTCATGCAAGACATAATTTGGCAAATTCGGGATCAGCGCGAAATTTCTACAACAATCCTTTATAAAATAATTTTGCCAACCTACGGTAAGATTTTCATTTCGGACTGAATGCCTTTTTTATTGATGCCTCAAACAGATTTGAATGCCTTTTTCATTGAGGTTAAATTTCTGGTTCCCAAAAGATTAGACAGGGTTCTACAGACATTACCTACGGACATTTACGGGGCCAGGGAAAGAAGGGAAGGTTCATCTAATCTTCGCTAGATAGCGCTCGGGCCGTTCCACCACACTCTTCTTCTAGATGCTCCTCTGGTACTTGTACACATCACATGACTATCAAGCAACTCAAAACTGCAGATGAACAAGATGGTGGTGACAGTGGGTTTCCGAAAGACGGAATATTCCGTCACCAGCTGCCTTTGAAACATTTTACGAAGATTTTTACGATGTTTTCACGGAGTTGCGGTCTCAGTGGGTTAGAAAGAAGGGGCAACCAGCGATGAAGGGGGTCGGCGGAGTCAACGTCCAGCCTTGAGCTCGCTACTCGGTGGCAGCCTTGACCAAAATACAAAATGCCAACACTAGCTGAGGCCTTCCACTGAAAACGCCCGGCTTCGTCTAGCTCTCCTTAGCCGCTCCAGGATCCTTTGTGTGTCCCGCGGATTGATTTACAAACCCTTTGTCGCCGCCCGTCTTTTATTCCGAGGGGTTATTGAGTGTAAAATTCCTTATAATACACCGTATTTCCAAGAGGGTTGATTAACATTCAAACACCATATCGGCACTGTCAACGCCCTACGCAGCTTTCCTAGAAGTTTTGTTGTCCACCAAGTTCACAACAATTCGAAGTATGGACTCGTACGTAGTAGTAGTTCCCAAAATTCTATCAGTCTCTAGACAGCAACTTGAACCGATTAGCAGCGTCAAGTAAAAACAGTCAATACTGACTAAAACGCTGCAAATTATTACACAACGGTTTATTATTTACCTGTATAGGTGACCCTTCTGCGTGGATCATTGTTTTCTGTGGTCCATACCCTCGAGCTCCCCCCAGGAAAGCCCTAAATCGAGTACCTACTCGAGCCGGCCCGGGAATTACTGTATCACAAAAACCAGTATGTAAAATGGCAAATTTCAGATGTAGTTCTGAAGGTAAAATTGTTGATGAGGAGTGAAAAATATTTTTTTGGTCAAATTTTACAACTGTAAATACGAATAAAACTAATATTGTAATCTTTAGAAAATCTGGGGTTGGTTAAAGAATTACCAGTTCTGCCATGGAAATATACGTTCAAGTTGTGTTAGTAAGTAGTACCTGCTGTTATTTAGGGGTTAATTTCTAAGGGTTATGTCGTGATTCCCAATCAGAATCCACTCCTGTAATATCGTGTGATTTTACCGAATAAACGCACCGGTGTGAACGCGGAGAACGCCGAGTCGGTAAACAACCCGGGGTTTCCCCAACCGCCATCCGCCTCAGCCGACTTTAAAGGTCGATAGTGGACCGGGGACGGGTGGAAAAGTCCCTATAAATACTCGCCCTTCTGGCCCAGCATGCGACTTGCGACTTCTCTCTCGACCCTCTCTCTCGTCCTCCCTCCTATATCCTAAAAGATCTGCTGCTGTTGGTGAAAACCGCGGGGAGCACCCCATAAAAAGATCTTCTGCTGTTGGTGAAAACCGCGGGGAACACATCCGTTAAAGATCTCCTGGTGTTGGTGAAAACCGCGGGGAGCACACCCTAAAAAGATCTTCTGCTGTTGGTGAAAACCGCGGGGAGCACACCCTAAAAAGATCTTCTGCTGTTGGTGAAAACCGTGGGGAGCACGCCTTTCATAGACTATAGTAATTATTACCCTACGAGGTTGGCAACACTGTACTGATGAATCCCCCCCCCCCCCCCACACACACACAAGATGTAATGTCAATTTTTATCTTGCTTCAATATACCAGGTTACCTCTCGACGTGAAGTCCCAAATTATTATCCTTTTCATCCAAGTCTTTATTTTATTTATTGTAATTTATTACAATTGGCGGCGAGGATGGGATTATTTTATGAGGGTTATAGGGTAATCATACCACCTAAATACCGTCCACAGATTCTTCGAGAGCTCCATGGTACCCATTTGGGAATTTCAAAGATGAAGGCAATGTCTCGTTCATATTTTTGGTGGACACGGTTGGACCAAGACATCACGCAACTGGGCAAAAATTGTAGTTTGTCTCGAGTCAAGGACCGGGCCTCCAAAAACTTTGATTAGTAACTGGCCAGCCACTAGTAAACCGTTCGACCGGATAAATTTAGATTTTGCAGGGCCAGTATTCAAAAAAAAAAAATGTTCCTCATTATCATTGACGCCCACACTAAGTGGCCAGAAGTATTTGAAGTGCCAAAAGCGGATGCTTATCATACCTTGGTTGCTAAGAGAAGTACCGGCCAGATTTGGTCTATCGAAAATACTAGTAACAGATAATGATTCTACCTTTGTATAAAAAACCTTTGAAGATTTTTGTTTGTGTAATGGCATTACTCACCTTACTTCACCGTCGTATCATCCTGCTAGCAATGGTACAGCAGAGAATTTTGTAGAAAATTTTAAATATTCTCTTACAAAAATGTTGAAAGAGTCTAGCACTTCCACTTTGGAAACTAGACCCCAGAAATTGATATACTTATGTCTATCGTAATGCTCCGCATACGATAACTAATGTATCTCCAGCTGAGATGATGTTTAATCGTAAAATAACACTGTTCGTGTCGATCTACTTCGTAAAGGTAAAACTAAAAATGTCCAACATTACAGCCGTTTAAATCCATTCACTCAAAATAAAGTATTGATGGTAGAATGTTCAAGCAACACACAGATCAGATGATACCAAATTAATCTTCCGACAAGTGACAAGGCCAACTTTTTCCAAGTCAAATTCAACTTTTTCCATTTCAAGTTCAACTTTTGGTTTATTATTTTCAATAATGAACCATTGGAATCGAGCATGAAAAAAAAAATTCTTACCCCCCCTCAAAATTTGATGGTTTACGTTTCAAGGTATGTAGAATCCAAAACTGCAATAAAAATATTTCTGTCTGTCCGCCGTACGCCGTACGCCGTACGGGCCACTTTTCTTAGTTACCATGAAAAAAAATTGATGAAATTCGGGTTATAGGTTCCGTTCGGCGTCTAGTTGGTCCTCGAAGCTCGACGTTACTGTGAGTCATCTCTAAGGGGTTCAAAATAGGGGTTGAAATTTTCAAAACGCCTATACCATTTTTTTACGTAAATATTTTTACGGTTTTAAATAGTTCTTGAACTTGCGAGTTTTTCAAGACCATCCGGAGCATCGTACGTCCAGCCGTTCGTTCACAGTAAGGCCCCGAAGTTTGCACCGACAGGCATTTTCGACTCCAGTGTGAATGAAATTGTATACAATTCAAACCAAATCTCGTAACCAGAGACGCGCCCACAATAGGAATTTGTGAATACGGCCAATCATTGGTAGGGATCACCTGATTATATTGGCGGAGTATGAAGTCGAGTTGGTTGTTCTGTGATATTATTTCGCTTGAAAAATGATGGCTCTTTTGGAGTTTGTTGGTAGGTAGTGAAACTTGAACAAACGTTGAAGTATTATTGATGGGTAAATTATTACTACGGTAAATCATTACTCAACGGTAAATTATTACACAACGGTTCATTATACCATCTACGTAGAAGGGGCTGGAGTTTGTTGGTAGGTACTTTTGCAACTTTTTTCACTCCTCATCAACAATTTCTTTTCAGAACTTCATTATGTGTGTTTCTTTTTGTTAGGTACTGTTTGTCATCGGCAGAATTATTTTAGCAACATTTAACTCGTGATTTAGGTAGGTACCTAGTAACGAGTACGGGGTTAGGTACTAACCTACGGAGGGTCTGCGATCTAAATAATTATGCGTAGAATAGTACATATCATATTATATAGACGGGTTATCTATACATAGAGCTGTGATCTGTAACAGAAGGGTATTCTATACAAAATAATAAACCGTTGTGCAGGGATTTGCAGCGTTTTCCATTTCAAGTTCAATTTTTCCATTTCAAATTCAACCCGACTTCATCAAAAAATATAAATTGCGATAAACTGAATTGCGAACCCCATTAATAACTATTTGTTGCATTATTTAAGGCTTAGATTAAACAACGCTATAGTGGTTCAGTGCAGGTACCTACTAGGTAAGTGTGTTTTTTATTTTTATTTTCTTGTTAAAATTTAAAATTTTCTTTTTGTAAACCTTCAACTGAAGTAAGGAACATGACTTTGGTGTTCGCAAATTCTTCGTGTTTTACTAAGAAAATTACTTCTTTAGTGCCTATTTCGTTGCCCATCAAACCTTCTGATTAATCGAACGCACCTCATCTGATGCCATACGAAATAGCGAGGGATTTTACACTCCTACCTGATGTCATACGAAAGTCAAGTTAAGCCTTAAGTAGTGCAACAAAAAGTTAGTACCTAATGGGGTTCACAAATTCAGTTCATTAAAATTTATATTTTCTGCTGAAGTAGGGGAAGGTTGAATTTGGCTTGGAAAAAGTTGAATTTAACTTGGAAAAAGTTGAATTTCGTTTGGAAAAGGTAGAATTTGAAATGGAAGTTGAATTTGACTTCGAAAAAGTTGAATTTGACTCGGAAAAAGTTAAATTTGGTTTGGAAAAGGTTGAATTTGAGTTGGAAATGCTATATAAAAGTAGATAATCACTGCGAACTGTCCAGCGCCTATCAGATAGCCGTCACTGGCAGGACGTGGGAGGACAAAGTCCACTCACCCTTCGCAGGTGATGATGCCGTAGTGGAGGCCGGTGGCTTTGTCCTCGCAGATCATGCAGATCATCGGCTGGTCGTCCTCGTCCGGATCTTCGGGTTTGGCCGGCGCCTGTTTCGCCCACGACAGGTTCAGCGCCGTTATCTGCTGAGCCCCCGGCAACTGACTCAGGTCCCCCGCCCACAGGCGCTCCATGTTGAGGGCTCTGCAGCTTCCCGGGCCGCTGCTGACCGCAGCGCCGCCTCCGCTGCTCCCGATGCCGCCGCTGATCGGCGTCGTCCGCCCGTTCGAGTTTCCGCTGCCCTCTTGACCTGCGCATGCGGAATAGTCACCTAAGTCCGGAAAAAAGGTTTGTAGAAAAATATCGCTATGACGTAAATATCCTTAATTATAATAATCAGGCCACGCCGATGCTTAATCGGTTGAGACCGTTCAATGGTCAAAAATATTAGAACAAGCGAATATTTCCAAACTTTTCTCTTATTATCAGCAACCCTCAACTAAAGAGAGAGAGAGAGAGAGAGAGAGAGAGAGAGGGAGAGAGAGAGGGAGAGAGAGATTTACTCAGAAAAACAAAAAATCTCAAGATAACAATAAATTATAAATTATGAATAATGTAGCCCGTCCTTAGACAAAGCCTTTACTGAAGCGGTAGAGTCGCTTTGACAGAAACAAGATTTTTAAATAAAAAGAAACACCTCTCTTTGTACTAAATAAAATGAAATAAACTTCACTCTATGTACCAAGCAAAATTTAGCATGAGGAAAAAATTAAAGAACACTTCTCATTGTATACTGTATATTAATATTAATTCTACGTAGCTAGCAAAATTAAACATAAATGCCACTTAGGATACGTTTGGCATTCTCCGGTCCTAAGATTATAAGCCAAGTAATATGAGCCTCTTGCAGGCAGAGCGGGTAATATTACGTGGGTCCCTAAGAGGTGTGGGCAAAGAATTATGTGCAAGATAAATTAAGTACTGCTGGCTTCTAGAAGTGAGTCGAGAGTGAACTAAAAACCTACAACTCGTTCATTTTTTTTTTTTTTTTTTTTTAGTTAAGTTGAAAGTATATTATTAGGTACTATAATTATTATGGGTTGGGGCGCGAACAGAGATATACCGAAATCAGCATGTGAAGTGGAAGGAACACGTACAAAGTCCAGTAGCAACGATTAGGAAAACATTCCAACTCTTCGTCTTATTGACATGACAAGCTGGCTTAGCCGGAAAAATCCACGTATGGTTTTCTATGTTTATGTTTATAGCATATTGATTATACAGGGTGATCCGCTCGTAGATGCAAAAACATTTGCGTAGAATTACATCAAAAATGCCGCCAACCGCATATTTTTATCTCAATCCGTTCTCGATAATTATATGATTTTTTAAAGGTTTTTTCAGGAAAACCGTGTTTTTTTCCTTTCTGAAATTTTCCGCTTTATCTCATTTAATTTTACTTTTTGACCTCATTCTCGGAATCAGCGTTAAATTTTTCATACGCATGGCGTACTTTAAGTCTTGAAAAGTACCATCTAGAGACCATAACAACAGCTCAAACATTAGACGAATTTGAAAAAATAAAATTTCTGAAATTTTAAAAACTTTATTACTCCTCCGAAAAAAATCCTGGAAACTGGCAAATCTCTTGAAAACTTCTTAATTTAATAAACTTTCCAATGATATGGTCAACTTTGCGATTATCTTGTTTCTTTGATGAAAAATTCAAGTTTAAATGCAAGAAAACGTTAGGCACCTCAAAGGGGGAAGTTGATCAGAGGGTAGAAAAAATGTAAAAAAAGTTTTTAATGGAAAAATTGAGTGAATGGTGCCAATTTAATTAGTTTAAATGCAAGAAAACGTTAGGAGATTTTACAGTTGTTTGTCATGTAAAAAAATTAAAAACATTTTTTACATTATTTTTTCTACCCTCTTATCAAATTCCCCCTTTGAGGTGAATAACGTTTTCTTGCATTTAAACTTGAATTTTTCATCAAAGAAACTAGATAATCGCAAAGATGACCATACCATTGGAAAGCTTATTAAATGAAGAAGTTTTCAAGAGATTTGCCAGTTTCCAGGATTTTTTTCGGAGGAGAAGTAGGTAACGTTTTTAAAATTTCAGAAATTTTATTTTTTCAAATTCATCTAATGTTTGAGCTGTTGTTGTGGTCTCTAGATGGTACTTTTTAAGACTTTAAATACACCACGCGTATGGAAAATTTAACACTGATTCCGAAAATGAGGTCAAAAAGTAAAATTAAATGAGGTAAAGCGGAGAAATTTCAGTTTAAAAGGAAAAAAACACGGTTTTCTTGAAAAAACCTTTAAAAGATCATATCTCGAGAACGGATTGAGATAAAAATATGCGCTAGGCGGCGTTTTACTCCATTTTTGATGAAATTTTACGCAAATTTTTGTTGCATCTACGAGCGGATCTCCCTGTATGCTATACCCATTTGGTTTACCCACAGATCTATGGTATACCCATTTGGGGAGGTGCTTGCGCGAGCAGTTTTGGTAACCTAAGTTTGGTTGTGAACACTGCGTTACGTACAGCCACGAAATCACACAGGCGCACCCGAATTGCAAAACTTTACGAGGATTTTGAAGTGATTAATCCAAGAATTACGTATGTTTACAGACTGGCTTTGTATGTGCATAAATCCCTCGGCCTGCTCAAGAAAAGAAGTGATGTGTGACCTACCACAAAAGACAAAGTATTTTATTAATAGCCCACCCAAGCAATTACTTCTACACCAGGCAGTTTGCCTTGGCCTTGCACCCTCGGTTTTCGAAAATCTACTATCAGCAATTAAAACAACTAGTTCTGTATCAATATTCAAAAACCTGATATTTCAACACTTGATGAGTCAAACAAATGCAAAATCCATCATCCTTGAATTTAAAATTTGAATAACAGATATGTACTTTCATAATGACCCTCCACAAAATCCGTCATCCCTAGATTTAAATTCTGAATAACAGAAATTTACTATCGTCTCGACCTTCATTAGACATTGAGTATACTGGATTTAGATTTAAGTATACTAAATTTAAGTTTGTTACAATTAAGAGATTTAAGAAGTTGGTATAATTTATAAGAAAAACAAGCTATAAATGTATTACCGAACGAACGCATACACAAGCTGAGCTGGTAGAGAGACGAGCCAGGACAGGTCACTGACCTTAGGCTCAGGCAATAAACAGAGGAACATTGCGTTTATACAAAATGCGCAAACAAACGATTTATTATTATTTTTCTAAATAGACCCAAAGAAAGGTTTATTAAATTCAATTAAAATACGGAAACACGGAGAGAAACCTTCGATGAAACTCGAATTCACTATTGCTTTTGGCGAAGGATGCGCGTAGGTTCTCCCTTTTTTTCTTTTCATTTTTTATTTATTTTTTAGTTTTAATTTTTACTTTAGATTTGTTTGATTCTGTTTTAAGTAGCCACACAGAAGGGAATGTGTTTTTCGATTGAGGTCTGGACGAGCTCCACCTGAGAGCACAAGTTCTGACGAACTTATTCTCATGGCGGCCAATGACGGAGATCCCTCTTATACCTATTAGTGTATAATATGTATAATACATATATAAATATTTATAAATAAATATAATAATTTATAAATATATATATATATGTATGTGTATATATATACAATGAGTGAATGAGTATATATTTATACAAATTATAGAATGGAGAAACTTACACATTTATGTATTTTTTTTAAACATTTATATCACGAGAAATATTTTCTTTGTGTATAGAAACGTATATAAAATGTGTATGTGTTATCCTGTTATTGCCAGAAATATAATGAATTTGAATTTGAACCAGTAGCAGCTTGGCAAAAGTCATCAAACTTACCCAACGTGAGGAGGAGCTGAGCAGCGGTCTCATCCTGATTGGAGGGCGGAGGTTGCGTCCCTGTAGTCGACGCGGGCCACGACGACGACGACGACGATGACGACGACGTCGAAGATGCGGGCGGCTGCTCGGGGGGAGGCGGCTGGCTCCAGACCATCGTCCGAACGCCGCCCGCCTCGCCCATTATGACGGTGGGCGCAGGGCGAGGAGTCGGCGCCTGCGGCGGCCGCATCTCCCCGCCGATCAGCTCCGGGCGGACGCCGTTGATCCGGATCGGAGGCGGCGGCCAGAAGGAGCCGGACGACGGGCCTCCGCCGTCGAAGATGAGTTCCTCCTTGACCCGGACGTCGTTGCGACGGTCTTCCTGATCCGGCGACGCTGCCCTGCAACATTTGAGAACAAATCCAACGGTTTACCCAACCTGAAGCAGGATAACAGTGTTTAACCAAAAGACAAAGGTTAATAAGGTAAACGGTAGAGCGGCTGACGTTAATTACAATACATAAAGAATTACGTTGCGGAAGTTTGTGCAGTCACAAACAAGGAATTACAAGAGCTGACAGTTGGTTAGTTCAGACGCCATTTAGGCTGACAAAAAGCGGCCAAAGTAGTTACGACTATAACAGAGAAGCAAAACTGTTTAACGCCCTAATGGTGTAAATTAGAAAACGGGAAAAAACAATATTCAGGTATAAAATTAAAAAATTATACGCTAAGAAAGAAAATTAAGTTAATGTTGAACTGTAATACCTAGGTAAGATATTAAACATAGAAATTAATCTTAACGAAGAGGTTTGCGAGAAAAGCTATGCTTAAGTCAACCCTACTATAAATTACGAATATTAATTTAACAATATAAGTATAAGCAACATTACGAAATTGCAAGAAACTGTAAATTTATAATATCATGTATCGATACAAGTGGCTCCACCATTCAGCATAAGTTTATGAAGAGGGGTGAACGCATTATGAAGAACAATTCTTGTTAGTTTTTTTTGTTTATAAAGAGGGCTGTATATAAAGAGGGTTGTTTATAAAGAGGGGTGTTTATAAAGATGGGTGTTTGTAAAGAGGAGTGTTTATACAGAGGGGTGTTTATAAAGAGGGGTGTTTATAAAGAGGGGTGTTTATAAAAAGGGGTGTTTATAAAGAGGGTTGTTTATAAAAGAGGGATGTTTATAAAGAGGGATGTTTATAAAAGAGGGATGTTTATAAAGAGGGATGTTTATAAAGAGGGATGTTTATAAAGAGGGATGTTTATAAAGAGGGGGTTTATAAAGAGGGTTGTTTATAAAGAGGGGTGTTTATAAAGAGGTGTGCTTATAAAGAGGGGTGTTTATAAAGAGGGTTGTTTATAAAGAGGGTTGTTTATAAAGAGGGGTATTTATAAGAGGGTTGTTTATAAAGAGGGGTGTTTATAAAGAGGGGTGTTTATAAAGAGGGGTGTTTATAAAGAGGGTTGTTTATAAAAGAGGGATGTTTATAAAGAGGGATGTTTATAAAGAGGGATGTTTATAAAGAGGGGGTTTATAAAGAGGGGTGTTTATAAAGAGGGTTGTTTATAAAGAGGGGTGTTTATAAAGAGGGGTGCTTATAAAGAGGGGTGTTTATAAAGAGGGTTGTTTATAAAGTTTATTTTATTTTTAAGTTTATTTTTATAGTTTATTAAGTTAATGTTGAACTGTAATACCTAGGTAAGATATTAAACATAGAAATTAATCTTAACGAAGAGGTTTGCGAGAAAAGCTATGCTTAAGTCAACCCTACTATAAATTACGAATATTAATTTAACAATATAAGTATAAGCAACATTACGAAATTGCAAGAAACTGTAAATTTATAATATGATGTATCGATACAAGTGGCTCCACCATTCAGCATAAGTTTATGAAGAGGGGTGAACGCATTATGAAGAACAATTCTTGTTAGTTTTTTTTGTTTATAAAGAGGGCTGTTTATAAAGAACGTTGTTTATAAAGAGGGTTGAATATAAAGAGGGTTGTTTATAAAGAGGGTGTTTATAAAGATGGGTGTTTGTAAAGAGGGGTGTTTATACAGAGGGGTGTTTATAAAGAGGGGTGTTTATAAAGAGGGGTGTTTATAAAGAGGGGTGTTTATAAAAAGGGGTGTTTATAGAGGGTTGTTTATAAAAGAGGGATGTTTATAAAGAGGGATGTTTATAAAGAGGGGTGTTTATAAAGAGGGTTGTTTATAAAGAGGGGTGTTTATAAAGAGGGGTGCTTATAAAGAGGGGTGTTTATAAAGAGGGTTGTTTATAAAGAGGGTTGTTTATAAAGAGGGGTGTTTATAAAGAGGGGTGTTTATAAAGAGGGTTGTTTATAAAGAGGGGTGTTTATAAAGAGGGGTGTTTATAAAGAGGGGTGTTTATAAAGAGGGGTGTTTATAAAGAGGGTTGTTTATAAAGAGGGGTGTTTATAAAGAGGGGTGTTTATAAGAGGGTTGTTTATAAAGAGGGGTGTTTATAAAGAGGGTTGTTTATAAAGAGGGGTGTTTACAAAGAGGGTTGTTTATAAAAGAGGGATGTTTATAAAGAGGGGTGTTTACAAAGAGGGTTGTTTATAAAAGAGGGATGTTTATAAAGAGGGATGTTTATAAAGAGGGGTGTTTATAAAGAGGGGTGTTTATAAAGAGGGTTGTTTATAAAGAGGGTTGTTTATAAAGAGGGGTGTTTATGGCGAGGGTTGTTTATAAAGAGGGTTGTTTATAAAGAGGGGTGTTTATAAAGAGGGGTGTTTATAAAGAGGGTTGTTTATAAAGAGGGGTGTTTATAAAGAGGGTTGTTTATAAAGAGGGGTGTTTATAAAGAGGGTTGTTTATAGAGAGGGTTGTTTATAAAGAGGGTTGTTTATAAAGAGGATTGTTTATAAAGAGGGTTGTTTATAAAGAGGGTTGTTTATAAAGAGGGTTGTTTATAAAGAGGGGTGTTTATGAAGAGGGGTGTTTATGAAGAGGTTGTTTATAAAGAGGGGTGTTTATGGCGAGGGTTGTTTATAAAGAGGGTTGTACATAAAGACAGGTGTTGATAAAGAGGGGTGTTTATTTATTTTGTTTTTGTTGCTTATAAAGAGGGGTAAACGCATTATGAAGAATTTTTTTTGCGGAAATCATTGTAAATATTGAGTAATAAATGCAATTTAAAATAAATTTAAAAAATACTGAAATTCTCATCTCACTAGTGTTTATTCCTTTCACCCCTGGTGGGACCCCCCAAAAATCAAAATTTGACACCTATTCTGCATCAAAACCAAATTAAATTGTATTTTCTGTCTTTACTCGCCCTTCCATACCACTTTCAGCGACTTTATATAAATTGTTTTCGGTTTTAGCCGTTTTTACCGATTTTTGACACCTAAAAACTCAAAACTGACACTCTTACATTTTTTGAACATTGCTGTTCTTCGACCTGTCAATTTTGTTCAGCAATACGAACCTTTTGGCGAAATTTGGGATTTTTATCATGTAGGTACCCAAGGTCATATACCTATCGTCCGGAGTGACACATTATATACATTTCTATATTGGATTTGCTCTAACTGGATATACTGTAGCTAAAAGGGAGCAACTTACGGGAATCTGCCTAGGACCGCGCAAAACTTAAATCCGCCACTGATTATTATACGCACTTTGAATATTGTCACTATGAAGGGAGGACAATGGTATCGGTATCTTAGAGCCATCTTGATTTCGGGACTTCGATTCTGTTTGATTTCAACCCAGATATCGCATTTCCCTAGTCTCATCTGCCTAAACGTCATCAACCCTCCTCCGAACTGTCACTCGATCCCCCTCCCTCTTGCAGGAGGTGTGGAGTTGCTATCACGTTTCCTTATCAACTTTACACGGGGAGTTGTGTCAAAAGACAACTACCTAAACCCCTTCTAGCGCTCAGGACGCTATCACAACTTCAATCTGTTCCTCAGAAGAACAACCCAGCATCAAGAATTCGAGAAATTACAACGGGGAAGTGTAATAACTCCACCTTGGAGGAAAATGAGCACCGTTGGGCTTGAACAAAGAACTGAAACAGACCCTACACCATATTGCCCATCGAATAGCCCGTAATGATTGAAACGGACTGTAACGAGCCATTAGATGAATGCCTGAAGCATTCCTTGTCACAATTTTGCGTCACAACAGTTCTCTGTCGTTCAGATGAAGTCCGTTTTAGAAATGGACGTTGGTCGGCTCGAATTACATCAGTTACCAAATACCTACATTCTGAAAACCAAAGAAACCACTTCAATCAACCACAGAGTATCAACAATTTCAGACGAGCGCAAATGCAATTTCACGACCAGAAACGAACTAGAGGGCAGTAGCGGTGCGTGGGCTCTGAAAATGGTGGAGCACCGAACGAACAGATTTTTGTACAAAATATACAGAATACCCCAAGGCAACCTTCCACGCGAACTAAATGACTCGCGAAGAAAATCCTAAAAACCCGTTTCAAAGAAAAAATAAATTTTATTAGAAGAAAATTTGCATTAGTGGAAATAGACAACTTTTCAGTAACTCCGTTTTTCTTTGAAACACTCTTCCCATTTGTCGTGGTACCCTTAAAATATACCACTCCGAATTGTACGTGTAAGATTGCTACCAATAAAGACAAGGCGAGCTGCGCGACGCAAGGGGCACAGCCAGGTAGCTCTCCCTCCAACGATCCCTCAACGGCTTTAAACGGTCGTTGGAGGACCCGGGGAGGGAGAGGCGCCTTTAAAAGGTGGCTGCCTTGTCCAGCTCGCCATTCTACCGATCTCACTCAAACCAGAGCCTTCTATCTCTCTCACCTTACCCTTCTCCTCTACCTCTCTCACACAAAATATCCCAGCTTGGTGATAAAAAAAAGGTAGTGGTTCTGTAGAACGCATACCTAAGCGTTACTGATCGGTAGAGCGCGTGCTCGCTTCGGTAGAGCGCATATCGAAACAGCACCAACCTTTCTGGGCACATCCTCTATAGTATCCAACGTGGTGATAAACCTTTCTGGACACATCCTCTAGTGTCCAACGTCATGATAAACCTTTCTGGCGCAAGCCATTGTTGTGGTGAAGCTATCTGGATATTAGCTTCCTAATACCCGAAATCTCCTTCTCAAACCTCATTTTTCCAACCTCACCTACCTCACTCTAAATTAGCCACCGAATTCATGTGGTACAAAAATATAGAAAACTGGAATACAACGAAACAAGGACCCGTCGGCAGGTACCTACCCTAATGGAGCAGGTAATGACTAGAAGCTAGCCTACTTATCTGTGTGTTATGAGGCCGATCAATCCACAAGATAAAAAGCAGCAAACAGGACAAAACGCACGCAAGTACCAAAATCCAAATCTGTCACCAGAATCGGACCGACCAGAGATGGAAAACTGACAACAGACTCGACAGAGAAAGCGAATGTGATTCACGAGACAAAAAAAATCGAAAGACATAAAGATCTTGTATTGAAGGGATCGAATCGATTGTGAACAGGAAGGATTTTAGGGTGGAAATCAGATTCCAGGGACTGGGCCCAAAAATGGCGTGGCGAACAACATTTTTACTCGACCGAGCATGCGCGGACGGGCCAATTTTCTCAACAATAGGTCTCAGGGGCTGCCATTTCAGGAGCCTATGTTTCGATTGCAGGACACCGATTGCTGTTGCTATATTCCGACAACATGCTTGGCCATGAAGGAACTACCTATGGATGCTCTACTAGAATATTTAATATCCATAGCAGAGAAATTAATGGGTCGCTGTTTTTTTTTGTTTTTTTTGCTCCTGGTGTTTATGGGTGTCAGGGCAGTGGCCCAAGTGGCCTTATGGACGCAAAGCCCCTGCTAGAAGGAAACGCCAGTAACCATAAATAACCTCAGATTTCCACTGATTGGGATTCTTTAGACTCTTGGTCTAACTGATACCAGCTACCCTTATCATGTCGGCTTTGCGGGATGAACGCACAAAAATAACATGGACTCGTCAGAATAATCTGGAACAGGTTTTTTTTGGATCAAAGTAGCGGTGTGTACAGAAATGTGCCGTATAGAAAGCCACTCTTCGCTGTCTGTGGCATTAAGATTGGTATTTATGTGGAATTTCATTCGCAACTCCGGCGCTTCATCAAGCGAAACCTTTCTTGTCCATGAAATAACTTGGGAAGTCGAGGTGGCCGCCTTGAGGGGTGCACCGACCCCGCTCGACCCTGGGACCCGGCGATGGCGATTCGGTTCCATTCCCACCGTATTTGACGTGACAGAGAATACAAAAGAGCAAGGTTAAGGGGTCCCATGCTTATCGAGGGAGGGCGTCTTTTTTTCCCCTATGGAGTCTTTTTTTCCCCGAATGCAGGATTTCCAATGACTTGTTGGGCACCTCGAGATGGGAAAACGAGGCGGAAATGGGAGAAACTTCGAATGTATCACAGATAAATTACAACAGTTACTTCATATTATCTGGCAACACATGGTTTACCTATTCAATCACAAACCAAGCAGAATTTGGTCGACCTCATTTGTTGATTATAGCCCTAAAACTACTTTTAGTCTAAAACATTTTCGCATACCTATACAAATAAAGCGTTACGTTTTTTGCTCTTAAAAATGCGTCTCGCAAAATTTGGTTGACCCCCAGCGATAAGACATATCCATGTCAATAATTTGAGAAATTAACCCGTGCCGCATTGAGGTTGAAGATCAGAAAAAAACGCTTGCATACGAGTCTGCAACGCATTGGGACATTTTCATGTCTTTACCTATTGCTTTTGACATTATTAATATTAAGAGGTAGGTACCTAATTTCAATAAAATAGACGATTCCGGATTAATTATCTTCTACACTCACGATCATTAGTTTGTAAACAAAATATGAGAACAGTTATGCCCATAGCTCCGCTATTCGTATAGTCAATATGTTATGGAGAACATGAAAATGTTCGTTAAATCGAGAGCTTTCCAACGAGTGGTGAACGATTTTTGTGGGTTAAAAAGTGTAGAAAATGAACAAACCTAACAACGGGGTCGTTGTAAGCGGAAATCATTATAAAGGCACTGTAACACAATTTCGTTACGCAATTTCGTGACAGTTTTTTGTGCTATGTGCCAGGGCAAAGACATGAAAATGTCAAAAACACTGCAAAGTCCTTGTCACGTGGGTTTATTATTCTACTGGGCTTACCAACAGAAATTTTGGCTGTTCATTTATTGTTTCCCAAAAACACGGATTAGGCTCCTGTTTTTTTGACAAATTATATTTGATCAATGATAGTGCCATTTAATTGGCTTGATTCACCTGCTGATACTACTTCTAGTGTTATTACACAAATTTATCGTGATTCCAAACAATTACCCAGGTGTTTATCCATAAACAATGAATATTGGGAGCCGAACCTACGTTACAACCTCAATTCTTCACTCTTTGGTCAAAATCGACTTCATATTCGATCTTGTCGCCCTAAAAAACATGGAAAACGATACCTCACAAGCTCATGTTAACTAAAACCTCAGAAAAAACCCTCGAAAAACCCTTTTTTACACCCATTTTTCCCGCCATAGCACTCCTGGGTGTATTTCGAACGGATGTCCGAGCTCCGGAGCACATATTGAAACCAAATGTGTTCCAAAAGTTGGACCCGAACTGTGTGTGGAAAAACGACGATTTTAGACCTAAATTTAAGGCTGAAACTTCGTTCGAACCTCAATTTTCCACTCTTTGGTCAAAATCGACTTCATATTCGGTCTCCTCGTCCTAAAAAACATGGAAAACGATCCCTTACAATCTCGTGTTACTAAAACACCAAATTACCTACACCCATTTTTCACCCATAATACCCTTGGGTTAATTCCGATCGGGCTGCCAAGTTTCGGGACAAAATTAGGGCCGAAATGGAGCATGTGTGAGAATGAACGAATTTTATAGACCGAAAATGAAGTAGATATATGTATGGTACGGCGTACGGCGGACGGACATTGGAATTTTGGAATCTACGCACCTTGAAACGTAAAAGAAACAATTTTAAAGGGGATGTTATTAAAAAAATTCGCCGAGCGAATACATATAGGTGTATTATTCACAGAATAATTAACCAAAAGCTTCGAAACTGATGAAATACTTGAGATGGTTGATTTGAGTGTTTTGAGTTCAGCAATAATAATGAAATAACAATTGAACATGGATATAGCGAAAAATAACCGCGAGACGATGTCCGCAAAAAAAGTTACTTGTATGTAATATATTACGTACGTACTTGATATGAACAGCAAAATATCAACATCTTGCTCCCTCGCAGTCATAAGTACGTCACTTTGTGGTCAAGTATTCCCTTTTTGTGGTTTCTAATCTTATTCACAATCCAGCACTTCCTAGATTTTGCGTGAAACCCATTATTATTAATTTTATTCATTGAAATGAAGGACTCTCCGTTTCTGGTAGAAAGTGGAGCACTCGGGCATTCTAACAATGTCACAAAACTTCCCACAGCCGATTTCAGGCATTTTACAACACAAAAAAACCTCGCCGTTCGTAGCTGGTGCTATACATTTCACTTCAAAATTGTAAAGTAGGTAAGTATATTTGAACAGCAGCAGCAGTTTCTGGTTAGTAGAGTTTACATGACCACATAAATTACGATGATGAACACCAGTACACAATTAATAGAGAGGCGCCGAATGCAGGTTTTTGACATTTTATGTCTTTACTTTGCTACATAAACTCGAAAATGAAACGCGGGACATGCAACGGAGACATGCAACGGAAACAACGTCACGAAAATATTTCTGATGATTTTCGCTTACAACCGATTCGATGCTACGGAACTTTATCTTCGCCAGTTATCATCGTACAAAAATCGTTCACCACTCGTTGGATAGCTCTCGATTTACCTAACCATACTACGTTAACCACTGCGGACTGCGTGGCCAACAAGCTGCGGTATGAGCGTGATTGTTTAAATGAATGTTTACGTACATAATACAGTGGAGTCCGGCTAATCCGAACTAATTGGGACTGAAGGCTGTTCGGACTAGGTACCATTCGTTGGAAATCTTGACCAAAACAATTAAGTACGAAGTACTTGGTGTGGGTGCGGGAGGGGGCGCTAAGACATAAAATGTCCCTCGTGGTTGCGTACTTGTACGGAAGCTGTACCCACCGTTTGTGTTTTGCTTGATTTAAATTGAAACGTGATTCTTTGTCATTTGTGACCGCCCAAGGACAGAGTTTACCATTCGTTGGAAATCTTGACCAAAACAATTAAGTACGAAGTACTTGGTGTGGGTGCGGGAGGGGGCGCTAAGACATAAAATGTCCCTCGTGGTTGTTTCAATCCGTTGCACAGCAGTGCATCAATATACATAATAGGCGTATCAAATTGGTTCCTATTAAACCCCCGCAGAAATACTACTGGCCGTAGGCCTCCAAAGGAGAAATACATACAACATAACTACAGGGCATTAATAATTTATTGTAAATAAACTTCTTGGAATTTCGAACGTGAATTTATCAACCCCGATTTTTTTATACACATTTTCACTCATAACTCCCCTGGGTATATTCCGATCGGGCTGAAAAGTTTCGGGACACAACTAGGGCCCAAATGGAGCATCTGTTTCAAAATATCGAATACCGAATATTCGGACAAATTTCTGACCGAATAACCGAACATTCGGCGTAATTATTCGACCTGCAGTTTTCACCGAATAACCGAATCACAACAGACTCACAAACAAGCCTATTATTCCCCACAACAATCCCTAAGGGAACCTTTGTGAATAAATTGATTGACTGATAGATTGAATAACCGAATATTCGGTGTAATTATTCGGTTGGATTTTTTGGTTTATTATTCTGTGTATAATACACCTATGTAATCGCTCAGCAAAAAATTTTTATAACACCCCCTCAAAATTTTTTCTTTTCCGTTTCAAGGTACGTAGATTCCAAAAATGCAATGTCCGTCCGCCGTCCGCCGTATCACGTGTACAGGCTTCATTTTCGGTCTAAAAAAATCGTTCTTTCGCACACATGCTCCATTTGGGCTTTTCAGCCCGATCGGAATATACCCAGGGGTGTTATGAGTGAAAATGTGTATAAAAATAGGTACTTATTGCGTTTTAGCAACATGTTGGGACCATGAGGTTTTGAGGTATCGTTTTTCATGTTTTTGGGGACGAGAAGACCGAATATGAAGTCGATTTTGACCAAAGACGCGGAAATTGAGGTTTTACCAAAGGTTCAGCTCCCAAAATGGTTTTTTTATGAGTCAAAAACCTGGAAAACTGTCTGAAATCACCATCAATGTGTATAATAACATTAGAAAATGTGTAAACATGTGAATCAAGACCATTAAATGGCACTACCAATGATCAAAGATGATCTGGAAAAAAAAGCGTACCTATTTCATGTTTTGGGGGCCAAAATTGGTGGAAATCATCATAAATAGCTATTTCAATCATTCCTAGCGAAAACCAGCGTATCTCCACTCGTTTTTGGGACAAGAAGACCGAATATGAAGTCGGTTTTGTCCAAAGAGTGGAAAAATTTAGGTTCTATCAAATGTTCAGCTCTCAAAATTGATTGTTTTGAGTCAAAAACCTGGGAAATCGTCTGAAATCACCAGAAATTTGTATAATAACACTAGAACAAGTGGATCAAGACGATTAAATGGCACTACCAATGATCAAAGATAATTTGGGGGAAAAAAAGAAAAGGAGCGTATCTAATTCGTGTTTTGGGGGCCAAATTTGGTAGAAACCATCATAAATAGCTATTTCAATTGTTTTACATTAAAGAAACAATAAATGAACAGCCAACATTACTGTAGGTATGTCCAAGAGAATAATAAACCCATGTGACAAGGACTTTGCAGCGTTTTTGAATTTCTCAAGCTAGGTTCACATGGAGACGCAATTCCAGACGGCAATCCGGCAGGGCATCGTATTTGCCGGAATTTTTGCCGCAGAGGCGTTCACATGGCAGCGGAATCATAACAAAACGCAATCGCAAAAAATAAACAATTGCTCGAACTCGAAAACGCAAAATCAACCACATTATGTCGAATTTCAATATGGCTGAACAACCAAACAAGAAAGGTGTGCGCAGTAACCTCTGCGCAGATACGGCAACGGATCCGACAGCGGAAAATATCTGGAGATTTTGATATAGTATCCAAGGCACTGCGTTGCAATAATCCATTTTGCGTTGGCCAATAGAACTGCAGAACGCATAGCCCTGCCGGACTGCCGTCCGGAAGTGCGTCTCCATGTGAGCTTCAGAGACATACGTCTTACGATAAGTAGCTACATGCGCCTTTATAATACGAATCCAACGGTTCCAATCAACTCAAAATCGAAAAAATGGCGCTTACGATATTTTGCCTTTTAGGGGACTATGTGCACACAAAAATTTCATGCTCGATTCCGATGGTTCATCATTGGAAATAATAAACCAAAAATCAATAATTCATCTGAGGTCATTGATAGGTAGGAACCTAATAGCTGAAGACATCGTGCAGTATGACCTAATGAACGAATTTCCTAATTATAGCTTGTGGCCTTCAACTGCGGCGTTCCAGGTTCGGAAGTCGATTCTCCGGTTCGGTCTGTCGGCTAAGTGTCAGCTGGTTCCGCTGACTATGAGAAGATGTGCTGCTGACCTCACTTTCCTGCATAAATTGTTGAACGCCTGTCAGGACTGCCCGGAGCTGCTCGCAGGGATCCTTTTCCAGCTGACACGGTATTCTCCCCGTTCATCAGCCCTATTTCTTCATATTCCATTTTCTGCGACTAATTATTTGCTGCACCGCCCTCTCATTCGACTTCCCCGCACGGCCACCTTGCTACTCTGCGCCCATCCGGAATTCGACTTTTTCTCAGACTCAGTGGCTTCCTTAAAATGATTAATATTTGCCTCGTCGGATTTTTTTTGTAATTAATATTGAACATGGACATTTATTCATTTTATTAATAAGTTTATTAACCTGCAGTATTGTTTTCATCAAGTATCATTTTCAAAATGTTTTTTTATTTTCTTTCTTGATTCATCTATTTTGTAATTTCACCATGTAATTGGGCTTGCCCGTAAATAAATAAATAAATAAATAAATAGCTACCCATTTCCTACTAATCGCTCTCAAAACAAATGCATGAATGCAGGTGTTACGCATGAACATTTCCGTTATAATGGATTTTCCCGGCATATCACACGAACCGGAGGGTCCCCTGCTAAACCACCGGTGAAGTGCGGCGGTGTGGGGGGGAGGGGGGTGTTATGAAAGTGAGTGACGCACTTGTCAAGTGTCGCCAATCCTCAGTCGCGCTTGGCCTCGACCTGGTTGGGTATCTCCCGGCCACTTGACTCTCTCCAGGGCAGCGCCCCGTCGTCACCGCCGGAAGGATTCCAGAACCGCTCGTTGTGGTTCAACATTTTCAATAATCGACCATTGGAATCGACCACGAAACATTTTGTTAACCCCCCCCCCCCCCCCCCCCCATGAAAATTTCATGGTTTACGTTTCAAGGGACGCAGAACACGAATATCGAATAAAAATAATCCCATCCGTCCGCCGTACGCGGCTTTTGGTTTGTTATTCTGTGAATAACACACCTAAGTATTCGCTCAGCCAAAAATTTTTATAAAACCCCCTCAAAATTTTTGGTCTATTATTTTCAATAATGAACCATTGGAATCGAGCATGAAAAAAAAAAATTCTAACCCTCAAAATTTGATGGTTTACGTTTCAAGGTAAGTATGTAGAATCCAAAACTGCAATAAACAAATTTCTGTCTGTCCGCCGTACGCCGTACTGGCCACTTTTCTTAGTTGCCATGAACCAAAATTAATGAAATTTGGTTTTTTGGCCCCATTTGGGGTCTGGTTGGTCCTCGAAGCTCGGCGTTACTGTCAGTCATCTCTAAGGGGTGAAAAACAGGGGACGCAATTTTCAGAACACCGCAGCTCCAAGACTCAATAGAAGGGGTTTTTTAACTTTTTTAAATTGATCTTGAAATACAGAATTTTTAGAGACCACCAGCCGTTCGATAGCACCGAAAAGCTTCGTCAACATGATCGCAAATCAAACGGTATGAATCCGGCCCAGACATCATCGCTAGGGAGCACCT
This sequence comes from Leptopterna dolabrata, assembly GCA_954871275.1. Classification (NCBI taxonomy): domain Eukaryota; kingdom Metazoa; phylum Arthropoda; class Insecta; order Hemiptera; family Miridae; genus Leptopterna; species Leptopterna dolabrata. The sequence goes on from OX940980.1 coordinate 51,720,344, forward strand.
GATTATAATCACGGATGGCTGTATGAAGTCGAGTTGGTTGTTCCGTGATATTATTTCATCTGAAAAATGATGGATCTTTTGGATTTTGTTGATAGGTACCTACTTTTGCAACTTGAACAAACGTTGAAGTATTATTGATGGGTAAATTATTACACAATCGTAAATTATTACACAATGGTTTATTATTTTTTATTATTATTATTGATAACTACAAATAATTAATGATTGACTTATTGAATCCCGCGCGTTTGTATGAAACTCCTATCCTGGGGCCGGCTCCAGTTCTTGATTTAGGGCTTCCTGGCGGGAGGGAGGGGCTTGAGCCACAGAAAACAGTGATCTACGCAGAAGGGGCATCTATACAGGTAAATAATAAACCTTTGTGTAATAATTTGTAGCGTTTTTAATAATGTACTGAATATTTGGAACTTTTACATTTTGAAGGAGAAAAAAGTCCCTTGTGAAGTTTATCAGATATTTTCGTCATGTTCACGAAGGAAAAAAAAACATCGCTACGGGGTCCTTGCAAGGATTTTTATTCGGCAAGAGCACGATGTGACTCCAGATACGGCTTCTTACCCTCAGGCAAAAAGCAAGTTGCAAAACGCCAGGTTACTCTGGAAATCCATCACACGTTCTCAGCCTGATGAGAACGGTGAAGGTTTCGATCAGTGCGGGGTTTCCTACGTCGCTATTGCGTTGTACAGGTTAGGTTCCTCGTGCCGACTCTTATCCGTCACCGTCAACTACACATAACTAGAATCGATTCTTAATTTGACCCATACCAGTCAGTTTTCGATATAATGGTGACCATCGCCCAAGGAGTGGGGAGTAGCACGTAATATAATATACAAGTGTATGACTGTAGAAGTTGATGCATATGCAATGGAATACAGCGCAGTAACAGATACAAGATACGGTAGGCACCGGATCAGTAGGTACCTACTGAATATTCCTGGCAACCGTTTTGCTTCCTCACTACCGAAGGTGGGGAAGCCTTGGATTCGTTATTGAGGGAAAAAAAAAATTATGTCCTCCAAAATGAACATTTCCACTACCATTTTGCGTTTTAAACATCCAGGAACATTTTTGGTTCAGTGTCTGTCTGTCCTTGTAACGCCCATAACTATCCGAAATAATGGTCGAATTGGGCTGAAATTTAGAGGGTAGGTGCGAGTTGGGTCACAGATGGTCTCATACCAAAATCATCTAAAAAGTACGGTAACTTTCTTCTGCGCATGCGCAAACGTGGAATAAGGTTTTTGGTTTCGATTATCACCCGTATCAGTCGTTTGTCATTTTCTGGTGTGATGATGATGAATGATGGTGACTGATACTCTAATATTCATTGGGAGATGTTTTCTATGCATGACGGTATTTCAATATTCAATAATTATAGCGGATGACAATGGCAAGGGGAGTGAAGAGGTTAACAAAAGCAGATGAAAGAAGAGATGATGAGGTTTTCAAAATGCTGGTTAAGTTAGTCAACTGGTGGGGAGATTATTAACATTATTAACACTGACGACTTTGCTGCATTACTTTGGTACTGCTACAGCCATCAGTCATTTTTTGATTCAGCGATTGATATTTCTCTATGTTGAGGTGAAAAGCGAACGTCCTGGGAGTTTTAGTATATTTTCCATGGCTACTACCACCAACAACAAGTGTTAGTTAGTTTACAATGAAAAGATGCAGCAGAATCAGGTATTTTTCGGAAAACAAAAACCTGAATAGTCGTCAAAACTGGAGAAAACTGGCTGCGCACTGTTCGGATCTTCGTGGTGACATGGGATGTGAACTACCTTACTCAGCCACTGACAGAACCACTGGAAACGGATATTTGTAGAGAAATTATTCAAGGAAGAAGATAATTTTCCGTTTGACGACAGCGAAATCCCAGCTCAAACACCTCAGGTGAACCTACCTTTTTGAAACCTCTGAATTCGACGAAGAACCCGCCACTTGACCTGGAAAACTCTATAAAATAATATTTCGTTTCGCACTGAACGCCGAGCGGTGACATAATTGAAATGTCCAGTTGTTATTGCAACTCGACCTGTTCTCGATTGGTCGTTAAATTAAGGCCCATGAGTTGGATATAAGCCCGAGATCCACCGCATACTGGGTCGAGGACGTTAGCTGCAAGTCTAGTGCACCTCTCGAGTGCATCTTCGGTTATTTAGGTTAACGTTATTTGCTCGAAACTGAGGTAAATATACCTGATGGGTTTGTGAATAATAGTGGAAAAAACCACCTGCGATGTTGGGGAAGGTTTATCAGGGGTTTAAATTGCATTGTATTTTCTGCACTCGAGTGTCTCCAGGGCTTCGGTGCTGTGATAGTCACGAATAGGTACTTATAATTCGATAACCTATACGTATCTGTCTGGAGAAGGATCACTTCCACTGACCATTCACTCATTTCGAATTTGTAACAATAAATCTTCCATGTTGTTGGCCACGCGGTTGGTAGGTTGGTGCCCGCTATTTGAATCAGTTCAACAAAATGTCCACCACTCGAGCGGAAAAAACTGTATATCAAGAAAAACAAGTGGTTTGCCGGATTCTTGATGAAATTGAACTTGAATGAACCAAATGTATCTCTTTAAGTATCCCCTTAATTTCCCTCGAACTGTTGACCTTTTAGGGGAGACGACACGATACAAATCGCCTCTTGGACCTCCACCCCGAACTTGATTATTTCTTCTCATCTTCAGTAAATACTTTCAAATTTAAATGGCATCTTCCTCGACCTATTAAACTTCAGCGCAAATATTTATTTAGTTTTGTATTAATATCAATTGACATCTATTTACTTCTATGATTTTTCGACTTTTGCGTCTCATGCATACTGCGTACTTTTTTCCTTCAACTCTCTCTTCTCCCTCTTTCTCTTATTTTGTTTATTACTATCAATGTAACTCTCGTGTAATAGAACGCTGCAAAGTCCTTCTCACACGGGACTTTTGGTATACCTACAGAAATTTTGGCTGTTCATTTAATTTTTCTTCCATGTGCAATAATTTAAATAGCTAATTGTAATGGTTTCCACCAATTTTGCCCCCCCCCCCCCCCCCCCCAAAAAATTAGGCTCTTTTTTTTCAACTTATTTTTGATCATTCAATTGTCTTGATTCACCTGTTGACACTTTTCTAGTGATATTATACAAATTGATGGTAATTTCAAACAGTTTTCCCAGGTTTTTGGTTCATAAAAAAACTAAATTTTGGAAGCTGAACCTTCGTTAGAACCTCAATTTTTCACACTCAAAAAACACAAAAAATACCTATTTTATACCCATGTTTCACTCATAACACCCTTGGATATATTCCGATCGGGCTGAAAAGTTTCGGGACACAACTAGGGGCCAAATGGAGCATGTGTGCGAAAGAACGACTTTTTTAGACCGAAAATGAAGCCGGTATGCATGATACGGCGGACGGACATTGCATTTTCTGAATCTACGCACCTTAAAACGGGAGAGAAAAAATTTTCAGGGGTGTTATAAAAATTTTTTGCTAAGCGAATACATAGGTGTATTATTCGCAGAATAATTAACCAAAATAAATTAAATAAATAGTTTCACAGTTCTGACAAAATTTATTAGACCCAAGCTATCCACACAATGTATGAGAAATCATATGGTAGGGTCATTCCTACAGTTGCGAACTTTTAGATGTGGTGGTTGCCTGACTATGTATGGTCCAATCCCATATACCTTCTAATCAAATCAAATGTACCTACTATTTGTTCGACGCTTAGTGGATACCGCTCGTTGAGTGGATACACACTCAACGAGATGGACAACATGATTCAATAGAGTGGTCGTTGAATCGTGCGGATGTTCAGGTCACGATACAAAAACGCTGCAAATTATTACACAGCGGATGGTTACTTATCTCTATAGATGCCCCTTCTGCGTAGATCACTGTTTTCTTTGGTCAATACCCTCGTGCTGCCTACAGGAAAGCCCTAAATCGAGTACTGGAGCCGGCCCCGGAATTAAAGTTTTCTACAAATGCGCGGGACTCAATAATTCAATAATTAATCGTTATTTTGTTGTTATTCATGAAGTGTAACGTTTGTTCAAGTTGAAAAAGTACCTATCAACAATACCCAGAACAGCCATCATTTTTCAAATGAAACAATATCACAGAAAAACCAACTCGACTTCAAACAGCTAGCCGTGATTATAATCAGGCTATCCCTAGCAATGATATCAGGGCCCGATTTATGCCGTGTCATTCACGATCATGTTGACGGAGCTTTTCGTTGCAAACGAACGGCTGGTCGTTCAACGCTCCGGGTGGGCTCAAAAAATTCTTTATTTCAAGATCAATTTAAACACGTTAAAAAACCCCTTCTATTGAAAGTCTTCGAGCTGCGGCGTTCTGAAAATTGCGACCCCTGTTTTTCACCCCTTAGAGATGACTGACAGTAACGTCGAGCTTCGAGGACCAACCAGACCTCAAACGGGACCGAAAAACCAAATTTCATTAATTTTGGTTCATGGCAACTAAGAAAACGTGCGAAGTACCACGTACGGCGGACTGACAGAAATTTTTTTATTACATCTTCGGATTCTACATACCTTGAAACGTAAACCATCAGATTTTGAGGGATGGTTGAACAAAATTTTTCGTGCTCGATTCCAAAGATTCATTATTGAAAATAATAAACCAAAATCTGATTGCCAACTCATCGAAAATGGTGGAGAAGAGAACAATATCGGTACACCGTACGACCTCAAAATGTGTTTTATGTTAGGTATTCAAAATCGAGGAGAGATTTCATAAATTAGATAGCTAGGTTTTGATGAATGGCTGGTTGTTGTAAGATGGTTTCCGTTCCAAATGGCTTGTGTGTTACTGACGTATGACGTACGTGAAATGAATTAGTTTAAACTTCGGTATGTTGTCAACCCAAAGTGGGTTGGATTTGTGGAGGGGAAAAAACTGATAAACCTCACTCATTAGGTCATACTTTGCTTTTGAATAACAATTTGTTAGGGTTATTGAGCAAATAGTGCGGCAGGCGAGAGCGGTATAGAGAGGGAGAACAAACGTCTGAGTAGGTCGAGGTCGAGGGGTCGGTGTACCGCGCCAGGGCCGCCCCTGAGCGCGCGTGGGCCAAGCTACAACACTGCGAGAAGGTTTGCACAGAGACAGCTACGACGCTGTCAACGCCCGTAACGGTTAAATAGACACACAGAAACCCAAGAAGTATCGCAGGTAGTACTTCGAGTGCCTGAGGGGTCTGCGAATTCGAGTAGGCAGTACAGCTTCCTCACTTGAATCGCATGAACGTATAGAATAGTTGGGTAGGTTCATTTTGATACTGGACCATCTACGATCCAACCAGCGTGTACCCTCAAGATTTCAGCTCTCTACGACTATTTTCCGCGTGGTTGGAAGCGTTACAAGGAAACGGTCAACATTTCGTTTGCGCATGCGCAGACGAATGAAAGTCATACGCAATAATCGGAGTGTTATTCCTGATCGACCCTCCAAATCTGAACTCATTTCAACGATATTTAAGGTAGTTACGGGCGTTTAAAGTATTTCACGTTTGGCAATGCGCAAACGGGTCGATTTCCATGATTTTGAAATGGGACCATCTGCAATCAACCCCGCGTGTACCCTCAAAATGTCAGCTTTCTACGACAATTTTTCACACACGACTCTGCACGACTAGGACCCAAACGTGTTCCCAAATGGGGACCCAAAGTGTCTACGGAAGAACGAAGATTTTAGACCAAAATTTACCCGAAATTTAAGGTTGAAACTTCCGTCGAACCACAATTTTCCACTCTTTGGTCAAAATTGGCTTCATATTCGGTCTTTTCGTCCTAAAAAAAACTTGGAAAACGACACCTCACAAGCTCATGTTACTAAAACCACCCCAAAAACGCTGCAAAGTCCTTGTCACATGGGTTTATTATTCAATTGGACATACGTACAGAAATGTTGGCTGTTCATTATTGTTTCTTTCGTGTGCAATAAATTATTGCAATGGCTATTTTCTGATAAAAGATAATTTGAAAAAATAAATTAATTAATTAAAAAAAGAAGCGTACCTAATTGAAGTTCGGAGGCCAAAATTGGTGGAAACCACCAGAAATAGCTATTTCAATTATTTTACATGAAAGCAACAATAAATGAACAGCCAGCATTTCTGTAGGTATGTCCAGTAGAATAATAAACCCATGTGACAAGGACTTCGCAGCGTTTTTGGAATCTACGCACCTTGAAACGTAAAAGAACAAATTTTGAGGGGGTGTTATAAAAATGTGTTGCTGAGTGAATACATAGGTGTATTATTCAGAGATAAACCAAAAGACGAAGTAAACATAGTTTTTTCTGGGTATTTGAGAGGTTTAAGTTATTTGGGCTCAGGAAAAAAACAACTGATGCGTTCTGAATGTGAGCAGAATTTAAAATAAAACGATTTATTTTCGCGTTTTTCGCTCGTTGTGACGAATCGGATCCGCTAAACTGTGACCTGGGGAGGCGGTGGGACACGTGGCACCGACCTCGCGACCCCGACCCACTGAGCCGCCCGCCTCCGCCTCCTGTCGGCCTCCACGTGGGAGCCGCCTCCAACTCATCTCCAGCCGCCCCCGACCTCCTCCAGCCGCCCCCGCGGGTTCACGGACTTGTCGGCCTCGGGGATCACGAAATCGATGCCTCGATTTCCCCGACGTAAGGTCAGAACCCACGGAGGCTGAGGCTCGAAATTCGCCACAATCCAAATCCGCCAGCCTTTGATTCCCACGGAAATTGTCGATCTTCAGCCCGAAAAACCTTCTACTACCAAACTTACAATTCGAGTTGTCGACCTTTAAATTTAATTTTCCTACTTACAAGCATTCTTCAAAATTACGATCAACAACATCTAAACGTCCAATACAAGTTGTCGACATTTAAATTTAATAATTTTCCTACTAACAAATATTCTTCTAAATTACGTTCAAAAACTTCCAAACGTAGGTACCTACAATTCAAGTTTTAGACATTTAAATTTTAATTGCCCTACTTACAAATATTCTTAAAAATTACGTTCTAAAACTTCCAAACGTACAATTCAAGTTTTAGACATTTAAATTTAATAATTTTCCTACTTACAAATATTCTTGAAAATTACGTTCTAAAACTTCCAAACGTACAATTCAAGTTGTCGACATTTAAATTTAATTTTCCTACTAAAAAATATTCTTCAAAATTACGTTCAAAAACTTCCAAACGTACAATTCAAGTTGTTGACATTAAAATTTAATTTTCCTACTAACAAATAATATTCTTCAAAATTACGTTCAAAAACTTCCAAACGTACAATTCAAGTTGTCGGCATTTAAATTTAATTTTCCTACTGAAAAATATGATTCGAAATTACGTTCAAAAACTTCCAAACATACAATTCAAGTTGTCGACATTTAAATTTTAATTTTCCTACTAACAAATATTCTCAAAAAATTACGTTCAAAAACTTCCAAACGTACAATTCAAGTTGTCCACATTTAAATTTAATAATTTTCCTACTTCCAAATATGATTCGAAATTACCTAAATCTCCAACATTGGAAATCGCAGACATTCATCATAATGGGGTCAAGTGTACATATTTATATGAGTTCTACCAAATGTTCAGCTCCCAAAATTGATTTTTCATGAGTCAAAAACCTGGGAAATCGTCTGAAATCACCATCTGTTTGTACAGTAACAATGGAAAAATTGTCAACACGTGGATCAAGACGATTAAATGGCACTACCAATGATCGGAGATAATTTGAAAAAAAAAAAGACAGAAATAGCTATTTAAATTATTTCACATGAAAGAAACAATAAATGAACAGCCAACATTTCTGTAGGTATGTCCAATAGAATAATAAACCCATGTGACAAGGACTTTGCAGCGTTTTCTGGAAGCTGTGTACTGTCATCTTGGGTTTATCGAACTAAGTAAAGAACGTGATTTTATATTATAATTGCTGGATTGGGCCCCCAGTGGGACTCGCACCATATTTCGAGGCGACTCCTCTCCCCTCCCCACCGCCACTTCCCCTCCACACCACTTGAAACCAGTTCGTTTCGCCAAAGAGTTGACGGTGACGTGCGCGCGGGTGCTGGGGCCAACTCTCCACTCGCGAGTGGGTCGAGGACGCGGGGTCGTTGCCTGGCCCCAGGGCCGCCAGAGCCCCCACCATCGTTACGACTCGCCGTACAACCGCCTCCGCCGTTCCCCTCCGAGTTATCGCATTTTTTACATCTTTTTAATGACCCCCCCCCCCCCCCCCCGAAACCACCGCACAATCGTCCGTTTCCTACTGACCTGCATAGAAAATGGAAATTATTTTTAAAAGCGACTGCCCGCCAGACGTCACTGAACGAGACCGATTCGAAAATTCAAACGGTAAAAGAGAATCGTAACTGGGCTAAATAAAAGATTTCTGTTTACAAGCGGATCAACAGTTATGTTTGCGCTTCAACACACAGAGTTCAATAAAAACTGAAGCAAATAAATTTCAGGTCGGAAGGCTATGAATGCACCCATCCCAGATTACCGTCACAACTCAAAACGCTGCAAATCCCTGCAAAAAGGTTTATTATTTTGTACAGAATACCCTTCTGTTACATATCACAGCTCTCTGCATAGATAACCCGTCTATATAATATACCTCCTATGTACTATTATATACATATTATGTAGATCGCAGATCCTCCGTAGGTTAGTGCCTAACCCCGTACTCGTTAAAGGTACCTACCAGAATCACGAGTTAAATGTTGCTAAAATAATTCAGTCGATGACAGGCAGTAACTAAAACGGCAAAAAGAAACGCAAATAATGAAGTTCTGAAGGGAAGTTGTTGATTTGGAGTGAAATAGATGCCCCTTCTGCGTATATCACTGTTTTCTGTGGTCAATAGGTACCTATAATGAACCGTTGTGTAATAACTTGCCCATCACTAATACTCCAACGGTTGTTCAACTTGCAAAATTAACGATCAACAAAATCCAGCCCTTCTTGGTTGATGAACCGTTGTGTATTAATTTACCGTTGTGAAATAATTTACCGTTGTGTAATAATTTACCGTTGTGAAATAATTTACCGTTATGTAATAATTTACCGTTATGTAATAATTTACCGTTGTGTAATAATTAGCCTTTGTGTAATAATTTACTATTGTGTAATAATTTACCCATCAACAATAACTTCAACGTTTGTTCAAGTTTCAAAAGTACCGATCAACAAAATCCAGCCCCTTCTTGAACCGTTGTGTAATAATTTACCGTTGAGAAATAATTTACCGTTATTTAATAATTTACCGTTGTGTAATAATTTGCCACTGTGTAATAATTTACCCATCAATAATACTTCAACGTTTGTTCAAGTTTCAGAAGTACCTACCAACAAAATCCAATAGTCCATCACTTATCCAATGAAATAATATCGCAGAATACCACCTCGACTTCATACAGTCATCCTTGATTATAATCAGGTGCTCCCTAGTGATGATTATCTGGGCCAGATTTATACCATTTGATCACGATCATGTTGACGAAGCTTTTTGGTGCACACGAACGGCTGGTCGTTCAATGCTTCGGGTGGTCTCAAAAAATTGTTTAGCTCAAGACAAAATTTTTAACCTGACCTTTCAGGTTTTTGCGAGGGGACCCCCCGCCGAAAAACGACAGGAAAAAGTGAGACCAAATAGTGACAGTGAGACCAAATAGTGAGATAAAAGTAGCACGAAATTTTCTTATGATTTTCACGTACAACCGAGTAGTTGCTAGGGAAATTAAACTTCTTTCATTTTCATCGGACAAAAATCGATTTCCATTCGTTGGAAAGCTCTTGATTTATCACGCATTTATTTCGTATTTGTTCTTGGTATTTATTTCCTAGTTTCATAATATAACTATATAATTGGATGTTATAAATCGATAGTAAACAATGACGCTTGTTTGACCAAATAGTGAGACCAAATAGTGAGATAAAAGTAGCGCGAAATTTTCTTATGATTTTCACGTACAACCGAGTAGTTGCTAGGGAAATGAAACTTCTTTCATTTTCATCGGACAAAAATCGATTTCCATTCGTTGGAAAGCTCTTGATTTATCACGCATTTATTTCGTATTTGTTCTTGGTATTTATTTCCTAGTTTCATAATATAACTATATAAATGGATGTTATAAATCGATAGTAAACAATGACGCTTGTTTGGTTGTCACTTGGTTGTTTCGATGTGTATAAGCGTGGCTAAAGCTTATATAATACAGCGAGGGGGACAAAAACCTGAAGGGTCAGGTACACCACATTTTAGCCGTCAGGCTTTAAGCGGAAGTCATCCGGGGGTGCAGGGGTACCGAGCCCCTTGTCAATGAGACCTAAAAGATCTATTTTGACATCTGTCCCTATTTTCATTTAAGAACCCGGTTGATGGCCTCTTCTCTCACAAAGTGGAGGAGGCTTACGGGTGATTCTCCGGCAACATCGGTGGTGTTAATGAACCCCTTCCCGAAGTGCCGGAATCGTGTTGATGCTACAGCAGGGCACTCACATAGGATGTGCTCTGCTGTTTCCACTGCCTCAGTACAGAGGCGGCAGATATCAGTACTGGCTTTGCCGATGTTTTTAAGGTGGTACCTTAGAGGGCAGTGGCCAGTGAGTAGACCGACGATGGTACGAAGGTCTTTGCGCCTCATTGATAGGAGGGCTTGCGCCCGCTTTTTGGAAAAGCTTATCAGCCGCTTTGATTGTCGCAGCCCAGGGGTGTTGCTCCAGTGAGCGGCCCTTTGTTCGTCTTCCCATTTTTTTACTTGTAGAGCAATAAAGCTCCTGGTGATCCCGAGCTGTGGCTCGGGACCATATGGGATGGACTCCGATGCCTTTTTAGCAATGCAATCAGCGGTCTCGTTGCCCTCGATTCCTTCATGGCCGGGCACCCAGATCAGCGTAAGTTTGTTGCCACGGGCAGCCCCCTTAAGGGAAGTCAGGCAACTCCAGGTCAGCTTAGATGTTATAGAAAAGGACGAAATGGCCTTTAAAGCTGCCTGGCTGTCAGAGAGGATGTAGATCCTTGCGCCTTTGAGTCTTTTCCTGGCAACCTCTTGCGCACAAATTTCTATAGCATGGGTTTCTGCTTGGTAGATAGTAGCTGTGCTGCCAAGGGGCTTGGCCAACCTAAAGTTTGGCCCATGTACCCCGAGCCCAGTCCTACCCCCATCACAGAACCGTCTGTATACCAGACTAGAGAGCCTGGTTCAAATTGAGGCAGGCCTCTTTTCCAGGTCTCGCGATCATTTATAATGACCTAAAGGGAAGGTCGAAGTTCTTTCTTTCCAACATGAAATCGGGAACTGACCGAGTCACTGGGTCTGTCCTGATAGTATCCAGTATACTCAGATGACTCTCTCTGTATACAGGCGTCTTGATCCGTTATTTAATAATTTACCGTTGTGTAATAATTTGCCACTGTGTAATAATTTACGTCAACGTTTGTTCAAGTTTCAGAAGTACCTACCAACAAAATCCAATAGTCCATCACTTATCCAATGAAATAATATCGCAGAATACCACCTCGACTTCATACAGTCATCCTTGATTATAAATCAGGTGTTCCCTAGTGATGATTATCTGGGCCAGATTTATACCATTTGATCACGATCATGTTGACGAAGCTTTTTGGTGCACACGAACGGCTGGTCGTACAATGCTCCGGGTGGTCTCAAAAAATTGTTTAGCTCAAGACAAATTTAATAACGTAAAAAAAACCATACCCTTCTATTGAAAGTATTCGAGCTACGGCGTTCTGAAAATGTCAACCCCTATTTTGAACCCCTTAGAGATGACTGACAGTAAAGTCGAGCTTCGAGGACCAACTAGACCCCGAACGGAACCTATAACCCGAATTTCATCAATTTTGTTTCATGGTAACTAAGAAAAGTGGCCAGTACGGCGTATGGCGGACAGACAGAAATATTTAGTGCAGTTTTGGATTCTGCATACCTTGAAACGTAAACCATCAAATTTTGATGGTTAGAATTTTTTTTTCATGCTCGATTCCAATGGACCATTATTGAAAATAATAAACCAAAAGCCCAATTTTGGTTCATTTTCAATACCTTACGAACCATTGGAATCGAAAAACCCCTCACGCCCACCTCAGAAGTCTGGTGTATTATTCTGTGAATGCCCACACCTGTGTATTCGCTAGCAAAAAATTTTTATAACACCCCTTCAAATTTTTTTTCTTTTGCGTTTCAAGGTGCGTAGATTGCAAAAATGCGACGTCCGTCCGCCGTCCACCGTATCATGCATATCTACTAAATATTCGGTCTAAAATATTCGTTCTTTCGCACACAAGCTCCATAATGGCATATGGGCACTAGTTGTGTCCCGAAACATTGCAGCCCTATCGGAATACGCAGGGGTGTTATGGATGAAAAATTGGTGTAAAAGCCAAAAACCAAGTCGCCAATGAAGAATTACTTTTAATTGCTATGCAATTTTAACGCCGGGGGTCATGTGAAAAAAATGTCCTGTCACAATATCCTGTCACAAAAACGCGTCACGCAAAGAGGAATGTGATGAAGATGAGCACAAAGAGGAATGTGATAAAGATGAGCACAAAGAGGAATGTGATAAAGATGAGCACAAAGAGGAATGTGATAAAGATGAGCACAAAGAGGAACGTGATAAAGATGAGCACAAAGAGGAATGTGATAAAGATGAGCACAAAGAGGAATGTGATAAAGAATTACCAACGTTATCTTTGTTACCTATGAATAACTAGTTACCTACATTCAGAAATAAATGTAAATAAATAACGTTTAAACAGAATCGTTTTATTTTTTTGTGTGTTGGTGGTGTGGGGGGGGGGGGGGGTAAATTGCATAGCAAATTCTCCTTTGTTATACGAAGTATAAGAACACATCCTTCGGGGGTGAGGAACGGCGAAGCCGTTCCGAGGGGGCGGAGCCCCCTTTGGGGGTCCAGGGGGCTTGCCCCCTGGCGAGGCCCGAAGGGCCGAGTATTTTATTATTAGAAATAATATGGTTTCTTGGTGTTTTAGCAACATGAGCTTGTGAGGTGTTTTTTAGGACGAGAAGACCGAATATGACGTCGATTATGACCAAAGAGTGGAGAGCTGAGGTTCGAACGAAGTTTCATCCTTAAATTTAGGTTAAATATTGGGTTAAAATCGTCGTTCTTCCGCACACAGCTTGGGTCCCAGTTTTGTAACACATTTGGGTCATCGTTGTGTCCGAAGCTCGGCACCCCGATCAGAACACACCCAGGGGTGTTGTGGGGGGAAAATGGGTGTAAAAATTGGGGTTTTCGGGTTTTTTGGGGGTTTTAGTGAACATGAGCTTGTGAGGTATCGTTTTCCATGTTTCTTAGGGCAAGAAGACCGAATATGAAGTTGATTTTGACCAGAGTGAAGAATTGAGGTTGTAACGAAGATTCAGCTCCCAAAATTCATTCTTTTATGGGTCAACAACCTGGGTAACTGTCCGAAATCACCATAAATTTGTATAAAAACACTAGCAGTAGTATCAACAGGTGAATCAAGACAATTAAATGGCAATATCAATGATCAAAGATAATTTGACCCAAAAAAAAGCCTAATTTGTGTTTTTGAGAAAAAATAAATGATCAGCCAGCATTTCTGTAGGTATGTCCAATAGAATAATAAGCCCACGTGACAAGGACTTTGCAGCGTTTTTGTGTGTGTGTGTGTGTGTGTGTGTGTTCAAGGTCTACTTAGCTTCCAGAAATGTTATTTAAAAAATCCGTCTGTCCGCGGCACATTGATTACTTGTACGTGGTCTTCGTAGCTCGGCGTTACTGCCCGTCATCTCTCTGGTAAGGAAGGTACTAATACTAGAAGGTTTCTGTGTTTTTGTTATGTGAACGTGATCATAAATAATATGAATTTGTAAATCATTTTGAGTCATGTTTAAATCATGTTTTAGACGTAGGTACATTACATTATTTTGAACAGGAGGCAATCACTTAGGTACCTACTAATTCCGAGGATAACTAGATTGAGATGATAAAATTATTTTAATTGAAAAAAATGATAAAATATATATTTTAAAAAGTTTGTTGCTCTGAGATACTCCTTTGGTTCAAGGAAAGAAGATAGTTTCTTTATGTTGGTAGGTTAAAAAAAGTGAAACAAGTAAAAATTCACGATTGTATTATTATTCATTCGTTGAGGCATAATAAATATATTACCTGTATAAGTAACTACCTGCACTGTACTTTATACATCGAAGGCAGGTATGACAACGGGACATTAAAAAAAATAAAATAAAATATATTATAAACAAAAAGTTTGTTGCTCTGAGATACTCCTTTTTTCCAAGGAAAGAAGATGGTTTCTGTATGTTGGTAGGTAGGAAAAAATATTTAAAAAAAGTAAAAAATTCACGATTTTATTATTATTTATTCGTTGAGGCATAATAAAAAAAATACAAATACTTTATACAGATAGAGTGATGAGAAAAATTTGAGAACCATAGAGATCGAGAACATACAAAGATAAACTAACAACAGAAAAGCACTGTGTATTTTATGTAGTTGAACGGAGTTGTTAAACTGGTTGGGTAATGTTTATCGGTGAGTGGCCGATATTCTGGTGCTAAATATAACCACATTAATGTATAAGTAATGGGAAGTTGGTGCAATCGTAATGGAAAATAGTTTAGACCCAGTACGAACTGCTTCTGAATCACAATCATTTACCATCGGAGGGCCACCCCACGTGCCGTTCCGCGAGGTCCTTGGAGTGAAACCAATGCCTGGGTCGAATTTATCATCTCCGAAACACCCGAAAAGTCTCCTTGATCCGGACCCCCCCACCAGACAGCAATGCGATGGCCCCACGGGCCAGAAACCGTGCCGAGGACGCTGTGTCAACGACACCGACGAACAACAGCTGACCATTCCATACTCTGTTATCTCTTTTTTACGAATAGCCGCGAACTACTGCACCTAATTTTGCCGATTTCGGTGACAAAGAAATAAATATGAACGAATAATCAAAGGGCGAAGCAGCGGTCAGTCATTCATATTTCAAGTAATTTGATTTGAAGCCCATAGCGATAATAAGATATTTTGATACCTACATTTTGGTTTATTATTCTGTGAATAACACACCTATGTAATCATTCAACAACATCCAAAAACGCTGCAAAGCCCTTTTCACATGGGTTTATTAGTCTACTGGACATACTTACAGAAATTTTGGCTTTCCATTTATTGTTTCTTTCATGTACAATAGCTACTCGTATTTTTCATGGTTTCCGCCAATTTTGGCCCCCAAAAACACGAATTAGGCTCCTTTTTTTTACACATATTATCTTTGATAATTGATAGTGACATTTATTAATTGCCCTTATTCACCTGTTGACACTTTTCCTAGTGTTATCATACAAATTGATGGTGATTTCAGACAATTTCCCACATTTTTGACTCATAAAAAATTAATTTTTGGAGCTGAACCTTCGTTACAACCTCAATTCTTCACTCTTTCGTCAAAATCAATTTCATATTTGATCTACTCGCCCTAAAAAACATGGAAAACTATACATCACAAGCTCGTGTTCACAAAAACCTGAACAAACAAATAACTCAAAACCCCCTATTTTTACACCCATTTTTCACTCATAACACCCTTGGGTATATTCCGATCGAGCTGCAAAGTTCCGGGACACAACTAGGGCCCAAATGGAGCATGCTTGCGAAAGAACGCATTTTTTAGACCGAAAATGAAGTAGATATGCGTGATAGGGCGTACGGACATTGCAGTTTTGGAATCTACGCACCTTGAAACGTAAAAGAAAAAATTTTGAGGGGGTGTTATAATAATTTTTACCTGAGCGAACACATAGGTGTATTATTCACAGAATAATAAACCAAAAGGCTTTCAGAAGGTTGTACAAGACATGCCATACGGTGAGGATGTGGTCATTCAAAAACTGGAATGTGTGGTTGGGACACAGAAGAGGATGGGGACAAGACTCCGCTCAATGAAACTGAAAAGCAAAGGGCTGAAGCTTCCTGATGGAAAAGGTCTCGATGGAAGGAATTGTCTCACAAGTGAATGCATAGGCCGAATCCAAAGTTACTACCTATGGATGTGCTGTACGCAAAAATGCTCGCGATCTTTCAAAAATGAAGACAGCTGTGAGGGCCATAGGCCGTCGACAAATTTAAAACGTTCCTAAATCTCCTAAAAAACGCTGCAGTCCTTGTCGCATGGGTTTATTATTCTTTTGGACATACCTACAGAAATTGTGGCTGTTCATTTATGGTTTCGTTCATGCGTAATAATCGAAATAGCTATTTCTGATGGTTTCCGTCAATTTTGGCCCCTAAAACACAAATAAGGTACACTCCTTTTTTTTCAAATTATCTTTGATCATTGGTAGTGCCGTTTAATTGCCTTGATCCACGTGTTGACACTTATTCCAGCGTTATTATACAAACTGATGGTGATTGCAGGCGATTTCCCAGGTTTTTCACTCATAAAAAATCAATTTTGGGAGCTGAACATTTGGTAGAACCTCGATTTCCCACTCTTTGGTCAAAATCGACTTCATATTCGGTCTTCTCGTCCCCAAAAACATGGAAAACGATACGTCAAAAGTCATGTTACTAACACGTTACTAAAACACAAAAAGTACCTATTTTTGTGCACATTTTCACTCACGACATCCCTGGGTATATTCCGATCGGGCTGAAAAGTTTCGGGACACAACTAGGGCTGAAATGGAGCATGTGTGCGAATGAACGACTTTTTTAGACCGAAAATGAAGCCGGCACACGTGTACGGCGGAAGGCGGACGGACATTGCATTTTTGGAATCTAGTACGCACCTTGAAACGGAGAAGAAAAAATTTTGAGGGGGTGTTATTAAAATTGTTTGCTGAGCGAATACATAGGTGTATTATTCGCAGAATAATAAACCAAAACTAAGAGTAGGGCTTGAGATCACCTTAGGTGAGTAATAGGGTGTTTTAAGGGAACATATTCCAATATCTCACGGGTTCAGAATATTTCTAGAACCTCATCCAGAGCTAGTGCACCTTCTTCGGCCTCAAGCTCATCAGTAGGCAATTATCGTTTTTTCATGGCTCTTGATAAGTGACGGACGAAAGTGGCGTAGAATCGAAAAACAATCTGTTTGGTCTTTGACAGGGTTTTGAAGATCCAGATTTCAACAAAGCAGCAGGGGAAAGTGGGATGCTGATTGGGTGACAACTATCATAACAGCGGATTGGGCGGAGCCATTCGCATGGCGGCTACGGTTCATGGGTTATCAAAACGACGCCGACGTAACTTCATCCGCGTCTTTCAAAGTCACAGACCTTAACACTTCATATTTTTAGCCATAGAAGCAAATTTCGTCCCAACTTTTCGTTTTCATCCAATATATGGAAGAATGCGAGTGGAAATTCGGTAACAAATGGGTGAGAGTTGCCCGTTATACCGCAGCTTACGATGTAGAATATCACACGACACGACGTACCCACGTTATGAATAATTTTGAGAAGTTCAAATACTTTACAACTCCCAAGTTCTCGACTAAGGCGCGTCCGCACCGGGCGAGCATCGACGAACAAGTTCGCCTTCCCGTCCACACCAGACGAGCATTCTTATGTTCGGCAGTGTCCCCGCTTTTTCCGGCTGTATCCTCTACACAGTGTTTTCAAAAACCGATGTGGCCATAGCTTCTTTTATTGTTATGAAAATGAAATGAAATGAAAATAAATTTATTCCTCTGCAAAAGAACTACTAAAAACATACAGTAACTACAAACAACAGTATTATTAATACGGATACATAATATTAATAATACTGAGGAACTATCACATACCAAAGAACACAGTTCTGGGCTGGGTGGGGGATTCATCTCTCAACTGCTATAATATTTATTTATTACAAGTTGATTCTGATGACTAGGTTGATGAACACAATTCAGGATTGATGAATGACCAGTCTAATCTTGTTTTTGATGGTTTTTTAAATCCCCACAACGTTTCTACCAAGGATCTGGGTCCTATTCATGTGGATTTGTGGTCCAATATGATAGGTGGATAGGTGTTAATTTCCAATTTGATTCACTGACCAGAGGTAAAGTAACAGATGTTACTTTAAGCAATTTGCTTTTTACCTCTGGTCAGTGAATCAAATTGGAAATTAACACCTATCCACCTATCATACTTACCTTTGGACCACAAATCCACATGAATAGGACCCAGATCCTGGGTAGAAACGTTGTGGGAATTTAAAAAACCATCAAAAGCAAGACTAGACTGGTCATTCCTCAATCCTGAATTGTATTTATTTATTTATATTACAGACTACATCAATTTATTCATTCATTTTTGGAACCTTATTTAATATTAAGTACCTATTTAAAGTACCTATTGGTACATTGTTGCTGGACCTATCAAAATACGTACTCTTCAATAAATTATCGCACACTCGATGTCCTTGTGACGTAAGTCAATTAAAAACAAACTCACAGTTCATTAGGAGTTAGTCCTGATGGGGTGGATACTACATAAGGAGTTTATAGTATCACGGAACGACAGTTCAAAGGAATAAGGAACTAAGTTGTTATCGTTCAGAAACTAAGTTGTTATCGTTCAGAAAATAAGGAGGTATCATTCAGAAACTAAGTTGGTATAGTTCAGGAACTAAGTTGGTGTATCGTTCAGGATCTAAGTAGGTATAGTTCAGGAACTAAGTTGGTATCGTTCAGAAGCTAAGTTGGTATAGTTCAGGAACAAAGTTGGTATCGTTCAGAAGCTAAGTTGGTATAGTTCAGGAACTAAGTTGGTGTATCGTTCAGGATCTAAGTAGGTATAGTTCAGGAACTAAGTTGGTATCGTTCAGGAACTAAGCTGGTATCGTTCAGAAACTAAGTTGGTGTCGTTCAAAAACTAAGTTGGTATCTTTCAGAAACTAAGTTGGTGAATCGTTCAGGATCTAAGTAGGTATAATTCAGGAACTAAGTTGGTATCGTTCAGGAACTAAGTTGGTATCGTTCAGAAGCTAAGTTGGTATCGTTCAGGAACTAAGTTGGTATCGTTCAGGAACTAAGTTGGTATCGTTCAGAAGCTAAGCTGGTATCGTTCAGGAACTAAGTTGGTATCGTTCAGGAACTAAGTTGGTATCGCATATCTTCGTTCTAGTTCAGTGTTTGTGTCGAGAGACTGGAAAAGAAAAGGAACTGAAATGAACTACTGAACTAACTTAAAAGAACGCCTCCTTTCAAGGAGTGAACTAACTGAACTTGAGTCCCTCAAATGAACTGCTCTTACCCACACCACTAATTCCTACCCATCCTGAACAGAGATAACGTTCGTGATGGCGTTCAATTGCGTCCACACGACTGAACCAACTCCAAGCGGGAACACTCGCGAATGTTCGCGAATACGTCCAAGGATCGGCTGCTCGGCTCGTCGATGCTTGCCCTGGGTGGACGCGGCTACATGTGATTGTGAAAGAAATTCCGTGAACTGGCGTTTCTGAAACAAACGAGCTCGCGGCGATCGCCCTTGGTGTGGAAGTGTGTTGAGGTCGAGGAGTCATCGACACCGATTTCTCACAACCTAAGCAGGAACGCACTTCTCCGCAGTTCTACCATCAAAAATGTGACAGCCGCCATCACAAGCTGCAGTTCTTTTGCGCCCATTAAATTCCAACAATTTCCTAAGGACTCACAGTTTTCAGTCCACACAGTAATCAGTACTTGTTAAGATATTGTTGTTAGTAGAACCTCGGTAGTGAGTTTATCGAGCGGGGCCCTAAATCTTACACAGCTCACAGGCTCTGCTCCCAAATGGTACTTTGTGCGTGAGGAAAGGCTGGCTAATCTCTACTAATAATCAACTATAATATTCTATTATGTACTCTTGCAAATGCATTTAGCTTCGATCTTGGTTACCAACAAATAATCAACTTCTCCTCTCTTCAACTTGATTATTCTAAAACGTTTTACTTAATTGAAATATCTGGAGAGGGGTTTTCCGTATAATTTTATACAGAGGGCGTCCAGCTGACGAACACACCCAACACCAAATTTACCTCATCCGCCTCGGAGCTTATACCCAACGACCACGTGCTTTCTTCCCATCCGTTTCCCAGGCTGCATTTTGACCTGAAGCTTAGCATCGAGGATTTCAAGGGGTCTGAATTAGATTTTGAGATCAAAAAACCACAGTCATGCAGCATGGCTATAAGAGCGAATTTTCGAAGAAATAACCACGTTCCTTAATCTTTAAAGTGCTCCAGTTTGAGAACGGAATGAGATATCGCAATTCTGATTTCACCATCGTGTTCAGCCTACAAAAACCTTTAAAATGAGGGGTCACTTGTTAGAAAATAACATTTTGGGGATTTTTGGGTAATTTTTGCGCACTTTAAATGCTCTAATTTGAGAACGGATCAAGATATCTAAAATCCGATTCCACCATCGTGTTCAGCGTGCAAAAACCTTTAAAATGAGGGGTCACTTGTTGGAAAATAACATTTTGGGGATTTTTGGGTAATTTTTGCGCACTTTAAATGCGCCAAAACCCTCCTTAGAGTAGGCCAATTTCGCCCATCTTCGTACTTAGCCTTTCGATTGCCAAGATAGATTTTTTGTGCAAATTTGAGCTGTTTATCTCAATTCTATCGAGAGTTATCGTCTGGAGTGACACATATATATATATATATATACATATAAAAAAGTGTTAAATTTCAGGAATCGTTTTAGAATGGTCTGAAACGGATTTCTATGAAGAAAATTTCCAAAAATTTATATTATTTAAATTTCGAAGCCATTGCAATAGCTTCATTTTCTTTGAAAATTCGCTAAAACGCTGCAAATCCCTGCACAACGGTTTATTATTTTGTATAGAATACCCTTCTGTTACAGATCACAGCTCTCTGTACAGATAACCCGTCTGTATAATATAATATGTACTAGTCTATACATGTTATGTGAATCGCAGACAGCGTTGGCCAATAGAATTGCAGAACCATTTCGAACCATGCCAATGCGCACCATGCCAATTAGACAATTCGAAATGAATTCCAATTCAAATTAATTTGAATTCAAAATTAATTTGAATTGAAATTAATGAATTCCAATTCAATTAATGAATTCCAATTCCATTAATGAATTCCAATTCAAATTAATGAATTCCAATTCGAAATGGATTGAATAAATTGATTGATTGATGGAATCGAACGCTTCCCTGGTGACGAGCGCACAATGCCAATTAGGCAATTCGAAAAAAATTCCAATTCTAATTAAAGTCCAATTCAGTATACCAATATTTACTATTCTAAGTGAATTCCAATTGCAATTGAAATAGTGGTCCAATTGCAATTTCAATATTTTATTAACACAACTTTGCCAATTTTGGCGAATGTGGAGTGTATGTTTATAGGATTAGTGTGTAGGGAATTTAGATGGGGATGTTAGGTAGAGTGGTGAGCAGTGGCCAATTGCAATTGAAAACAACAGACACACAAACAAGCCTATGATTCCCCAATTGCAAACAATAAAGTAATCCAATAATTTACAAACTATTCCAATTTCAATTGAAAATTTTGATTGATTGATTGATCAATTGATTGAATAAATTGATTGATTGACTGAATCCAGCGCGTCCCTGGTGACGAGAGTACACAATTTCATTCACCCTGCTGTCGAAAATGCCTGTCGGTGCAAACTTCGGGACCTTACTGTGAACGAACGGCTGGACGTAAGATGCTCAGGGTGGTCCTAAACAACTCGTAAGTACAACAACTATTTAAAACCGTGAAAAAATTCACGTAAAACAAAGGTATAGGCGTTCTGGAAATTTCAACCCTTATTTTGAACCCCTTAGAGATGACTGACAGTAACGTCGAGCTTCGAGGACCAACTAGACCCCGAACGGGACCCATAACCCGAATTTCATCAATTTTGTTTCATGGTAACTAAGCAAAGTGGCCCGTACGGCGTACGGCGGACAGACAGAAATATTTTGGTTTATTATTGGTTTATTATTTTCAATAATGAACCATTGGAATCGAGCATGAAAAAAAAAATTCTTACCCCCCCTCAAAATTTGATGGTTTACGTTTCAAGATATGTAGAATCCAAAACTGCAATAAAAATATTTCTGTCTGTCCGCCGTACGCCGTACGCCGTACGCCGTACACCGTACGCCGTACGCCGTACGGGCCACTTTTCTTAGTTACCATGAAAAAAAATTGATGAAATTCGGGTTATGGGTTCCGTTCGGCGTCTAGTTGGTCCTCGAAGCTCGACGTTACTGTGAGTCATCTCTAAGGGGTCAAAATAGGGGTTGAAATTTTCAAAACGCCTATACCATTTTTTTACGTAAATATTTTTACGGTTTTAAATAGTTCTTGAACTTGCGAGTTTTTTAAGACCATCCGGAGCATCGTACGTCCAGCCGTTCGTTCACAGTAAGGCCCCGAAGTTTGCACCGACAGGCATTTTCGACTCCAGTGTGAATGAAATTGTATACAATCCAAACCAAATCTCGTAACCAGAGACGCGCCCACAATAGGAATTTGTGAATACGGCCAATCATTGGTAGGGATCACCTGATTATATTGGCGGAGTATGAAGTCGAGTTGGTTGTTCTGTGATATTATTTAATTTGAAAAATGATGGCTCTATTGGAGTTTGTTGGTAGGTAGTGAAACTTGAACAAACGTTGAAGTATTATTGATGGGTAAATTATTACTACGGTAAATCATTACTCAACGGTAAATTATTACACAACGGTAAATTATACCATCTACGTAGAAGGGGCTGGAGTTTGTTGGTAGGTACTTTTGCAACTTTTTTCACTCCTCATCAACAATTTCTTTTCAGAACTTCATTATGTGTGTTTCTTTTTGTTAGGTACTGTTTGTCATCGGCAGAATTATTTTAGCAACATTTAACTCGTGTTTTCAATAATGAACCATTGGAATCGAGCATGAAAACAAAAATTCTCACCCCCCCTCAAAATTTGATGGTTTACGTTTCAAGGTATGTAGAATCCAAAACTGCAATAAAAATATTTCTGTCTGTCCGCCGTACGCCGTACGGGCCACTTTTCTTAGTTACCATGAAAAAAAATTGATGAAATTCGGGTTATAGGTTCCGTTCGGCGTCTAGTTGGTCCTCGAAGCTCGACGTTACTGTGAGTCATCTCTAAGGGGTTCAAAATAGGGGTTGAAATTTTCAAAACGCCTATACCATTTTTTTACGTGAATATTTTTACGGTTTCAAATAGTTCTTGAACTTGCGAGTTTTTTAAGACCATCCG
The DNA here is from genome assembly GCA_954871275.1 of Leptopterna dolabrata. NCBI lineage: Eukaryota > Metazoa > Arthropoda > Insecta > Hemiptera > Miridae > Leptopterna > Leptopterna dolabrata. The sequence continues at coordinate 51,743,687 of OX940980.1, forward strand.
GAGCATCGTACGTCCAGCCGTTCGTTCACAGTAAGGCCCCGAAGTTTGCACCGACAGGCATTTTCGACTCCAGTGTGAATGAAATTGTATACAATTCAAACCAAATCTTGTAACCAGAGACGCGCCCACAATAGGAATTTGTGAATACGGCCAATCATTGGTAGGGATCACCTGATTATATTGGCGGAGTATGAAGTCGAGTTGGTTGTTCTGTGATATTATTTAATTAGAAAAATGATGGCTCTTTTGGAGTTTGTTGGTAGGTAGTGAAACTTGAACAAACGTTGAAGTATTATTGATGGGTAAATTATTACTACGGTAAATCATTACTCAACGGTAAATTATTACACAACGGTTCATTATACCATCTACGTAGAAGGGGCTGGAGTTTGTTGGTAGGTACTTTTGCAACTTTTTTCACTCCTCATCAACAATTTCTTTTCAGAACTTCATTATTTGTGTTTCTTTTTGTTAGGTACTGTTTGTCATCGGCAGAATTATTTTAGCAACATTTAACTCGTGATTTAGGTAGGTACCTAGTAACGAGTACGGGGTTAGGTACTAACCTACGGAGGGTCTGCGATCTACATAATTATGCATAGAATAGTACATATTATATTATATAGACGGGTTATCTATACATAGAGCTGTGATCTGTAACAGAAGGGTATTCTGTACAAAATAATAAACCGTTGTGCAGGGATTTGCAGCGTTTTGGATTCTACATACCTTGAAACGTAAACCATCAAATTTTGAGGGGGGGTTAGAATTTTTTTTTTCATGCTCGATTCCAATGGTTCATTATTGAAAATAATAAACCAAAATAAGCGCGATTCCGAACGAGGTGGTTGTCAAGCTGGTTGACGTCAAAATTAACTAAATTCAAATCTGAAGCTCCGGAAACCAGAACTTGGATAAATAAATTTCGACATTATAACTATGCACTATCATCAGCGTTGCGACAGAGGGCTGCTGCGCAATAGGTTTTAGAACAACTCTTGTCCGCAGAACAACACCATTCATTCCAAGTGAAATGGAACGAGCACTTTTGAAGTAAACACGATGATAAGCAGGTATTCAAATCATACGTACCTATTTATACCTCCAAATATGGATACGCGTTGAACGTAATTTGTAGTACGCCAAACGGATTTTTATAGACTCCAGAAGCAGCTAGTCATTATATTTAAGAAAATTTCTACTATGGTCTTACAAATTTGCTATATGCCAAACTGGTCCACCCTACCACCACCATTACACACTGTATGAAGTAGTATTCTATTGATATGTAGTATGCAATTCTATTAATTTCTAGTAAGCTCAATAATTCCTCCAGTCCCCCTTCAACTCCGAGCGGTCCCCTGTCCACGTGTATTTCTGAAATACTGGAGTTGTCTATGAATAGTTTTGTTATGATGACTTTCCACTTGGTCAAGCCGATTAGGTAAAACCTAAAAATAAATGCGAACAGCCCGGGAGTTCCACGAACGTAACAGGAGACGAGAAAGCAACAGGAAGGCTCTCGAGTAAGGGGCGGCGGTTAGGCAACAAACCAGCAAGCCCTTACGACTGTGCGTGACTGTATCCTCAGCTCCTCCCGTTTCGCCTCAATTCCAAATAATATCCTGTTCTATTCAACAATAAAAACGCTGCAAATCCCTGCACAACGGTTTATTATTTTGTATGGAATACCCTTCTGTTACAGATCACAGCTCTATGTATAGATAACCCGTCTATATAATATAATATGTACTATTCTATGCATAATTATGTAGATCGCAGACCCTCCGTAGGTTAGTACCTAACCCCGTACTCGTTACTAGGTACCTACTTACCTAAATCACGAGTTAAATGTTGCTAAAATAATTCTGCCGATGACAAACAGTACCTAACAAAAGAAACACACATAATGAAGTTCTGAAAAGAAATTGTTGATGAGGAGTGAAAAAAGTTGCAAACGTACCTACCAACAAACTCCAGCCCCTTCTACGTAGATGGTATAATGAACCGTTGTGTAATAATTTACCGTTGAGTAATGATTTACCGTAGTAATAATTTACCCATCAAAAATACTTCACCGTTTGTTCAAGTTTCACTACCTACCAACAAACTCAAAAAGAGCCGTCATTTTAGCGAATTTTCAAAGAAAATGAAGCTATTGCAATGGCTTCGAAATTTAAATAATATAAATTTTTGGAAATTTTCTTCATAGAAATCCGTTTCAGACCATTCTAAAACGATTCCTGAAATTTAACACTTTTTTATATGTATATATATATTTATATATATATGTGTCACTCCAAACGAGTACGGGGTTAGGTACTAACCTACGGAGGGTCTGCGATCTACATAATATGTATAGAATAGTACATATCATATTATATAGACGGGTTATCTATACATCTGTAACACAAGGGTATTCTATACAAAATAATAAACCGTTGTGCAGGGATTTGCAGCGTTTTTCAAATGAAATAATATCACAGACAACCAATTCGACTTCATACTCCGCCAATATAATCAGGTGATCCCTACCAATGATTTTATCTCCGCCAAATTTCCTATTGTGGGCGCGTCTCTGGTTACGACATTTGGTTTGAATTGTATACAATTTCATTCACACTGGAGTCGAAAATGCCTGTCGGTGCAAACTTCGGGGCCTTACTGTGAACGAACGGCTGGACGTACGATGCTCCGGATGGTCTTAAAAACTCGCAAGTTCAAGAACTATTTAAAACCGTAAAAAGATTCACGTAAAAAAATGGTATAGGCGTTTTGAAAATTTCAACCCCTATTTGAACCCCTTAGAGATGACTGACACTAACGTCGAGCTTCGAGGACCAACTAGACGCCGAACGGAACCTATAACCCGAATTTCATCAATTTTTTTTCATGGTAACTAAGAAAAGTGGCCCGCACGGCGTACGGCGTACGGCGGACAGACAGAAATATTTTTATTGCAGTTTTGGATTCTACATACCTTGAAACGTAAACCATCAAATTTGGGGGGGGGGGGGGGGGGGTAAGAATTTTTTTTTTCATGCTCGATTCCTGTCATTATTGAAAATAATAAAACAAAAAACATCGCAACACTTATTGTTTCCTCTATCGACAGATATTTTTTCCAGAACACTTTGCAAAACCTCCACAGTTACCAACCTAAACAACGTTAATCAAAATCCGACAGTAAGTCTCGTCTGTGTATCTGCTAACGCAGGTATCCTTCAAGACGTACCAATATTTTGTGACCAAATGTTGAAGATGATTGGGTGCTGGCTCATTGAAGACCTCATGAAATGTCCAAATGAGTTCCGGCCGTTTCATCACTTTGATTTAGTCTGTATGATTTGTTCTTGGTACCTACCAATATCAGCAAATATGTACTCGTAACCACCATCTGAGCAATGTCCAAAATTACCTTCTTTAATTTCTTTGGATCGTTCCAGTGTCTCAAATCAGGAAACTTCTCAAAAACTAGAAAATTTCTCATTCTAGGAAATTTGCAAGGAAATTTCTCAAAAGCTATGTGTGGTGATCGGCTGATCCCTAACACTATGTAAATAGCGTCGCTTGCATTATAAGCCGCGTCTAACGGCTTCCCAGAGCGGGGTTCCCCTACCCCTCTCTGGGGATGTATCAAGGTGTATAAAAGAAGCTGTGAACTGCCAATAAATTGTCACTTGACCACACAAACCGACTCAAGTAGTCTCGTGTATTTATTTCTACTTTTAGCTCCCGCTGGATCATCACACTATGATTTAACCATGATGATTTGAACCAGCTGACGTATCTCAGTATGACATTTGCGATGAAGTGTTATTCTCTTACACCGAAAACAAGCCTTTTGTAAAAATTTACTCACCAAGAAAACCTCCTCAGCCGCAAAAAAGGATTGCTATCCATTTTTCCCGCCAAAATAGCATGCTCAGTGCTTCGCCTTGCTCTTGGAACGTTACCTGGCGGGGGCATTTTGCCTGGGGGCGAAAACCTGCCCGCCAAACAGCTTTAAAAGAAATGCCAAGGTTCGGGGCGGAGGGAGGGAGGAACAGGTTGCACAAACCAGATCACTACAACCTCAAAAAAACCTGGAAACCCTAGTTTTACACCCATAACACCCCTGGGTGTATTCCGATAGGGATGCCAAGCTTCGGAGCACAGCTAGGGCCCAAATGGAGCCTGTGTGTGAAAGAACGACGATTTTCGACCAAAATTAAACGTAAATTTAAAGCTCAAAACTCTTTTAGAACCTCAATTATTCGCACATTGGTCAAAATCAGCTTCATATTCGGTGAAAAAAATGGAAAACGATACATCACAAGCTCATGTTACTAAAACACCACACAAAAAAACTATTTTTGCACCCATTTTTCTCCCACAATACCTTTAGATATGTTACGATCGTGTTGCAAAGTTTCGGGACACCACTACAGCCCCTATGGTGCCTGCGTGCGAAAAACGAATTTTTTAGACAGAAAATAAAGGTAGATATGATTGATACGGCGTAGGGTGGACGGCCATTGCATTTTTGGATCTATGCTCCTTAAAACGTAAAAGAAATTTTTTTGAGGGAATGTTATAAAACAATTTTTCTGAGAGAATACATAGGTGTATTATTTACAGAATAACAAACCAAAATGAATAGGCATATTATGTATCTTAGTCTTCTTTTAGCTAAACTGTAATATTTTCATTTGTAAAACATTGTAAATAGAATGCGGGAATAGTACTGTATTGATGTTTTTATTGGTTGAAATTTATTGAAATTTACGACTGGTGTAGAGCGTCCTGGAAGAAAATCAATGAGGGGAATTGAGATAATATTATCCGAGTTAAGATCTATACTACTGTTTCACTGTTTTGCAGTACATATTTAACACCACTTTTTGTTGACCTGCGACTATATACTGCAAATGGTTTTGTTTATTGTAAAATCAGTTTTATGAATTTCTTACCTTAGGACAGGGGTTGGCGACGTTGTCACGGGATGATGGTCGATCCCTCTGGTGGGCGATCCAGGACCTGCGAGGTCCGGAGAGGAGGTGCTAGTTTCCGCAATGCTTTCTCCTGTAATAGAAACAATTGCAATGTACATACTACATAATATAAACTCACATTATTTTCATATATCTGATGACTAGAGCCCTTCAAAATATGGCACTTATTTTTGTGAAATAGGGCCCTAAAAAATATGGCAATATGGCACTTATTTTGGCCCAAATATGGCACTTATTTCTCTCAATATGGCACTTATTTTTCAACCCTCTCCGACCATCCCATCTATTCTGAGACGATAATATCACAACGTACAAGTTATTTATGTTGAATAATTTATTTTATTTACAAAGCTTTATACAAATAATTTATTATTATTATTATTATTATTATTATTAAATAACAACATCAGGTGTGCTGCAACGCTTTCCATTGAAAATCCCAGCCGTCGATCACTCACAAGGTATTTAATTTTTGAGAAAGTCCTCTCCACATCAGCTGATGTTGCCGGGGCGCATTTCATAGAGAGGACATCAGCAGGTTCCCAGCCTTCCTTCAGAGTGGCTTCCTCACCAGAGTGGCGGGCCCGTGGAAGCACCCCATTCCAAAAGGGTTGGAGGCATTAGTAATCCATCTACACTAATGTCCTCAGGGTTCGAGAAATCTCATGTCATTCAGAAATTTTCACTTCAAATTTTTTTTAAATTTTTTTGAAGGAGTTTGGCGAAAAAAGGCAAAACATGGCATTTTCCCAAAAATCGGCCGAATATGGCATTTTACAAAAAAATCGGCAGAATATGGCATTTTTGTATGGCGCCATGGCAATATGGCATTTGAATGGCTCTGCTGATGACAGAGAGTACCGGCGTGAGGGGATCAGGAGGTGGGTGAGGAGGCTTACATGTTTCTTTTGCGGCACCGCTATTTTAATTTTTTCGAACGTGCTGCACGCCCGGTTGTTTGCGAATCAATGTTCGTGGCCAATAGATTTGAATTGTGCAATATATACCGCGAATGGCTAAACTAAAAATCTGCAAAATCCGAATACGCAAAAGCAATCAGATGCCACATAATATACCCATCTGGATCGTCCGATTCGAATGAAATTAGAGGCATCGGTAATTCAAAGGCAGGCAGGTAGTTGAGTGTGAAATCTTTGATTATCGGAATTTCAAAAACCAGGCCACGAAGAGATGTGATGGAAGAGGCAATAGAGGAAAATTACCTTATTCAAGCGAATAATCTGAATCGTAATGAAATTATCTCCGAGAGAAAACTCTACAGGAGGAAGAGAACATTTTCATCATAAAACGATAGGTGGTTTAGCTCTACCAAGCACATGCAACTGGTTTAGAATGGGTTTGCGGTGGTTTTTTGTTGTTTGCTTTTTCTATTTTAAAAAAAAATTTTTTGCTAGGTATAACTGCCTAGTTTACATGAGTTTGTAAACGTAAAATAGCTAATAGCTCAATCTAAACAAGACGAACCAATTAATCAGCAAAAACCCCGTCAACTGTATGACTCGCCACGACACTTGGTTAGCTTAGCTAGAAGGTATAATATGCAACAAGTTTATATTAGGTCTTCGGTAGGTACTTTGTTAATATATTCGTTCAAACATCTGGAGGAGGTAAATAACTAGGTAACTCATTTATATATATATATATATATATATATAATTATATATATGCTCCATTCCTTCTTGAGAAACTCAAGGAATCGGTTCTACTCTTCATTTGGAACAAAAATGCTCGGTAGAAATTTTTAGAAAAGTTCTTCGTTTCAAAGATATCCGACAATTTGTGTTTTTCCAACTTTTCATTACCTTACCACATAAAAATGCTAATAAATTCAAAAATATTGGGACTACAACAAATCCGATTACACCGTTTAAAAGAAAGTTAAATTTCCTGTAAGATTCTTCTGTTTTCAATGGTCAGAGTTACTTAAAATGTGTTGGCCAATACCAGTTGGAACATTTGAAATTTTCAAAATTTAAAATTGTGAAAAATATTGTGCGTTCTACTGGGGTTAAAAAAAATACCTATAGCTTGTCGAATTTCACAAAAACGTCTTCATCTAACACGCTTTACAAGTATTGTACTGCTGCAGTTACAGTATCCATACGCGAGCACAATATCTCGGTACATACTCCTGATTTGAAAAATAAAGTGGCACAACAACTACCTTTCCACGAGACACATTAAATTGAACTGGTGGAAGAGAAGCGTTCTGTTGCAGTTCGATAAGATGATTAACCGAGGTTCATAATTTATTATTAAGAAATACTTGTGCAAGCAAAATCACGTTCTAGTGACACCTCCCTGTCCATTCTCGTTGAATGCTGGAACTAATCATTCGTTGCTGTTTGAAGAACTTCGATATATCCCCTTCATATTCCAGCATTATTTTTATTCAACCAGTCAAGGAAGCGTTAGCTTTATTTACGAGGTCTAATTAATCCCCCCCCCCCCCCGCCCAACTTAACCTCTGCTCATGTTTTCAAACGTTCAATTATCGTTTTTTAACTCTACTACAACGTTATTTTTGAATCTAAGTATATCAATGTAAAGCCTATTAGATGAAGAAGTTTTTGTAAAATTTGACAAGTTGTAGGTATTTTTTGTAACCTTAGTAGAACGTACAATCTTTTTCACAATTTTAAATTTTGAAATTTTCAAATGTTCCCACTGATGTTGGCCAACTTTTTAAGTAGCTCTGACCATTGAAAACAGAAGAATCTTACAGGAAATTTAACGTTCATCCAAACTGTAATTTGATTTGGTGTTTATTAGCGTTTTTATGTGGTAAGGTAATGAAAAGTTGGAAAAACACCAATTGTCGCATATCTTTAAAACGAAGAACTTTTCAAAAAATTTCTACTGAGCATTTTTTGTTCCAGACGAAGAGTAGAATCGATTCCCTGAGTTTCTCCAGAAGGAATTGGGACACCCTGTGTATATTATATGTTCTGATTAATTTATATATATTACATAATTATATATATAATGTTAGGTTTTAATGTAAAACACTTAGTAATATAGTAACCATTTCCCGTCAAGTTTGTACATGAACTAAGTGTCGAGATAAGAAGTCAGTGAGGATGCTTTCGAAGTCAGTTAGTCAATTCTTTTATCCGTTGTTGTTCCTGCATTTTTTTTTCTCAGGCGACCTAGAAGTAGGTAAGTGGATAGAGACGGAGTCGCACACCGGAGTCGAAGGGACTGAAAATAGTCGTCTGACGAGATTCAAAGCCGGTCCCAAGGCCGCGAAACAACCATAACATCGGGTTGAACTGGGGAACCCGAGAATGTGCCTGTGTACCAACCTTGAGAAAGGCAAGTGGAATGGAAAAACGATTGAGGCTAGGTCAGGAAACATCTTGCGGTGCGTCCCCTCACTAACCTAACAATTACCTAACGGCAAGAGGTGGTTAAACCGTATTATAAACGGTGAAGGTTTCAGAGAATTAAGTAATGGAATTCCTTCTTCATATGGCATTTCTGTCAGTAAATCACCGCTACCAATCACGCTGGATTCTGATTAATTTGTTATTAGGAAGTCAGAAAAAACGTCTGTCAAGTGGGCGGCCAGGTGATCTTCCTCACATTGCTGGGGGGTTTTTTCCGTGATTTATTTTTTGCAACTGAACATTTAACATAAATTTCATCTAGCAATATTTCATCTCAAAATAATTAATCTCTCTCCAAGGTAGGGTTTCAGCAAACAAAACCTGGCCCGTGTTTGCAGCGGGATCAGTATAGCCAATGGGTTTCACTTGCACTACTACATACAACTAGAACACACATAGAACACACATAGAACACATAGAACTACTACATTGTTTCGTTACAGACATAATAGTAAACTGTTGTAGGTATCAAAAATGTGTAGAAGTGAATATGACACCCCCCCCCCCCCCCCGCCAGCAAAGATAAGTTGTTTAAAAAGACCCCCACCAATCCTTTTAGGAGGAAATTCAGCTGGAAAAAGATAAATTTTTTTAAAAATATAACCCTGGATTTTACCTCTTGGGTATATCCCGGGAGGGACTTTTTTCTCGAACGATATGACTACTAATTATTTCAATATTTAGTCCCTGTAGGCTTCACATGATTATTGTCAGAGGTGAAGAGCTAATCGCTGGTTTGCTGAGCGAATACATAGGTGTATTATTCACAAAATAATAAACCAAAACCACAGTCATGCAGCATGGCTATAAGAGCGAATTTTCGAAGTTTTCGGCATCTTCCTCCTCCGCCTAAAATTTTCTGAAAATTAATTTTCGGCCAATGTTTTCCCAACTTGATACAAAATTAAAACAGGAGTAGTTTTACGCAAAGTAAAATTTGGGGTGGAAGGAGGGGGAGGGGGAAATCAAAAATGTTTTGAATACCAGAAGAGTAGGTATTGGGTACGTAACAAATTTTTTGTTCCATTTTTTGCCGAGTAACACCTCGGTTTGTAGATTTTCCAACGCTGAACACGATGGTGAAGTCAGAATTGCGATATCCCATTCCGTTATCAGATTAGAGCAGACGAACCAGGAAGAACATCTCAAGAAATAACCACGTTCCTTCATCTTCAAAGTGCTCCAGTTTGAGAATGGAATGAGATATCGCAATTCTGATTTCACCATCGTGTTCAGCGTACAAAAACCTTTAAAATGAGGTGTCACTTGTCAGACTTTTTCATTTTGGGAATTTATGGGTAATTTCCCCCCCCCCCTAAAACTCCCCAAAACTCCCCCTTAGGGTGACCCGATTCTGCCCATCTTCGAACTTAGCCTGTCGATTGCCAAGACAGATTTTTCGTGCAAATTTGAACTTTTTATCTCAATTCTTTCGAGAGTTATCGTCTGGAATGACACATACATATATAAATATATATATAAATATATATATATATATATATATATATATTATACATATAATTTTTGGTGTCTTTCGGCAGGGAATTCAGGATAGTCTTAAACGGATTTTGGTATAAAAATCTTTCGGAAATTCGAGTTTTAAAAATTTTGGACCGAGAACAATAGCTTCCTTTTCTTCGAAAATTCGCTAAAAGGAGCTATTGGGTCTGCGCCAGTTCAAACTGTAAGTTGTAGAACGAGTCAACATTGTATAGCTCAGTAGCAGTTAAAAGACTCTTCACCCTCTTCTTGTAGGCACGGAAGGGTAGCTCTCGAATGTGTTGAGTGGGGGCGATTAAATAGATGTGCACCATTTTGCAAAGGGCTGAACCTTAGTCGTTGCGAGCCGGGCTGAAGGAGGATGTAAATTATCGCGATTCCTCGTAGAATAACCGCGGTTGACTCCCCCACTCTTGAAGTCATTTGAGGAGCCATACACGTCTACTAGGCATGAATAAATGAACTGGGATGGTAACGTAAGGATGCCCAAGTCCTTGAAATTCCCACGGCAGCTGTAACTCCAACCCAATTTTTAAATAACCCTGATGGCTTTTTTTTGGAGTCTGAATACACTTCCAGAATCTGAAGAATTGCCCGAAGTATAATACAATATGACAGGCGGCTGTGGAAACAAGCGAAGTACACTGAACGAAGTACAACACAATATACAGAGCCAGATAGTCTGCGCTGCATATATGTAGATCCAAGTTGTCGACCTCCTGGTTGGTACGATATTTACATATTGGTTGGTATATTATACGCATTTTATGATAATGGTTCGTATTGTTTACACATATTAGCTGGTATATTATACACATTTTATGATATTGGTATTATATACACATATTGGTTGGTATAATATTATACACATATTGGTTGGTATATACACATTTTCTGATCAATCTTATCGATCTTGGCATTTATTCTACTGTGTAACTGTTCACAGGTCACTGCAATCCGCAAAATCTTAGTGATAGGTAAGGCAACAACTGGGTAAGTGAATGTTCGTTTTCCCTGGTTTAGTTTAGGCATCTTCCAATCATCGCAAGAGGACATTACGGCTTATGTATCAATTTTTCCACGCCTACTTACCAACAAAAACGCTGCAAATCCCTGCACAACGGTTTATTATTTTGTACAGAATACCCTTCTGTTACAGATCACAGGTCTCCGTATAGAAACTCTTTTCAGTGAGGTAGGGCATAGACTTTTACCACCACCAACTCATCTACTCGTATTTTCTATGCGCTTTTTTATGCCTATTTTTCTTCTCAATTTTACAGTAATGTGCAGACAAGAAGCGTTATTAACTATTTCCTGTCCTGTGATTTTCCTGGTACACATCGAATTAATTGCAGATATTGAGGTGAGCATTCTAATAAGTTGAACTATACCAGGTTTCTATTCACAGAGAGGGCTGTGACATCGTCGAATGTTGTATCTCTTGTAGCATTCATGGAATGCAGACCTCGATTGAATGTTTGACTTTTTATTGTACATCTACCAAAATTAGGGCCCTCTCTACCATTTTGACAGGAAAAAAAAAACTTACATGATTTTAATCAAAGTAAATCAATCTTCAGCTGCGGCTTGATTCGACATAAAGAAAATTATACTGTAGTGCTACACATACTATAAAGGCAAACACAATATTATACTTCTCCATATGAGGTACCTAATCATAATTTCCCAACAATTTATCTTTCAACCTATTTTTAAACATACTTATACTCTGTGAAGTATCGAACAAAACTGGGTCTTCGTTATACATCCTTATAGCTGATACATGAAATGACCGATTATACAGAACCGTACGATGTATGTACAGGAAATCGTAATAATTTCGTGGCATTCCTTGTCCATCTTTCATGTACGTCACTACGTCCATTTACCACTTCACAATCATCAAAGTCAATTTTACTAAGAATTTTGCTATATCCAATAACCAAAACTTTACACATATAAAAATTTATTTTCAATTCATGATTCTGACACCAACTATTGAGTCTGTTCAAATTCTCATTCAAGATACTTATTCCTTAGTTGAAAAAGTTCACATCAGTATCTTATCAACATTTGGAGATTATCAGCGTATAACACGTATTTACACACATTCAGATCAAAACAGGACGAAATGTTATTGATAAACATCACGAACAAGACTGCTGACAGGACAGACCCCTGCGGAATTACACCCCCAACCCTACACCAAGAAGACTCAAAACCATCAGAGTTCTTTACTTTTTGAAATCGACCACTCAACATTGACTCAAACCACATTACCAAAAATTCACTAAAGTTCAATGAACGTAGAATTGCCACAAGTAAACGAGGATTTACTGTATCATATTATGCGGTTCTGGGCAGACTGGCCTTGTTGGGTTGTTTTTCATAGGCCGCTGCTGCTTCCCACGCTGTTGCTTCCTAAGACTGCGTTTGATTTTACTGGGGATCCCGGGGCCTTATTTGATGGCGAAACAGTAATTTCACACATTTTCCATTGCACCTTGCTTGAAAGTCCTGTGGACTCGGTCGTGGGTGCCTCTTCCCACTCCTGCAATGCAGATATTATGTACGCAGAAGACATATTACGTATCTACGTAGTAGACATTTTTACGCCCGACCTCCCTTTCTAAACCGATGTCACAGAGTTGCAATCACAGATTTTACTATCAGCTTAGTTTGACGCCTCAAGGTGGTTTTTCTGTTAGTTAGGTGGGTACTAAACTTTTTTGCGTCATTACCTCCCGACTCTTGAAAACCTCTGAAGTGGGTAGGGACAAATGAGTATTTATGGACGAACGCATCTATCACGGCGTTACGTCCCGCTTTGGCTCGTACAAGGATCGTCGTTTCTCCCGCATAAATCGCGCTCCCCATCTTCATATTCGTACAAAATAACCTCCAAGTCACTCCGTCAGTTGATAGACTACATAACGGGATGCAGATCAAATCAAACAACATAGAAGAATCAGGTTATAAAACTATATGCACCTACGAGCCCAATATTGGGTAGTTGGTTAAAGAGCTGTCGCAACCATTTTCCGAAAAACGCAACTGTAAAACGTAATTTTGTTCTAGGGTGACAAACTCGGATGCTAAATATCCAACGTAAGTTCCGTGAGAAAGTTACGTGTTCACGTAACGCCGGACATCGCTCTTTTCCTTCCCCCGAAACCATGAAATTTCTTTCAACGCTGTGTAACGGGAGCATTTTGCCTGCCGGGGCTTTTTTCGTAAAAATTTTGTTACCAGTAAAAAGGGGGGATTGGGGGGGATGGGAATAACAAACGTGTGTACAGCACTTCAGCTAGACTCGTTATGTCTGTGAGGCTGCAGCCCGTCAGAGAAGAAAAACGTGAACTACAAGAAGAACGTGAAAAACCACAGTCATGCAGCATGGCTATATAAGAGAGAATTTTCGAAGAAATAACTGATTTTATGTAAAACTGTTTTATCTCAAGAAATAACCACGTTCCTTCATCTTCAAAGTGCTCCAGTTTGAGAACGGAATGAGATATCGCAATTCTGATTTCACCATCGTATTCAGCGTACAAAAACCTTTAAAATGAGGTGTCACTTGTCAGACTGTTTCATTTTGGGAATTTATGGGTAATTTCCCCCCCCCCCCCCTAAAACTCCCCCTTAGAGTGACCCGATTCTGCCCATCTACGAACTTAGCCTGTCGATTGCCAAGACAGATTTTTCGTGCAAATTTGAACTTTTTATCTCAATTCTTTCGAGAGTTATCGTCTGGAATGACACATACATTAGGTATATAAAAATATATAAATTTTTTTTTTTAAATATATATACATATAATTTTTGGTGTCTTTCGGCAGTGAATTCAGGATGGTCTGAAACGGATTTTGGTATGAAAATCTTTCGGAAATTCGAGTTTTAAAAATTTTGGACCGAGAACAATATTTTCAAACTTCTATTTTCAAACTTCCATAACTCCGGCATCTGATGGTCACGAGGGTTGAAATTTAATACACGTTTACGAAAAATTAACACCGGAGACCCCCCAGGGAGCCGAGTTACGGAGAGGTAAAAATCCTATTTGTTCTGTCCTGTAAACAGTGTTCTTTCGAGTTTTTCGGTTTTCTTGGCTCCCGCGTCCCTAGGTAATACTTACTTGTTGTTTATTGAAACAGGCCCTAGATGGGCAAAACATAGGTTGATTAAATCGTTTTTAAATTTTTGCTCTCTCGTTACTGTTTACCATTGAAAATATAACAATTATAACTACAATTTTTCTCACAAGTAGAAAATCAGTTCATTCTCTACGTTGCTACGTAAAACTCAACAACGCCGCCCCTAGATTACAGACAAAAAAACGCTGCGAATCCCTGCACAACGGTTTATTATTTTGTATGGAATACCCTTCTGTTACAGATCACAGCTCTATGTATAGATAACCCGTCTATATAATATGATATGTACTATTCTATACATATTATGTAGATCGCAGACCCTAACCCTTAAACCCCGTACTCGTTACTAGGTACCTACCTAAATCACGAGTTAAATGTTGCTAAAATAATTCTGCCGATGACAAACAGTACCCAACAAAAAGAAACACACATAATGAAGTTCTGAAAAGAAATTGTTGATGAGGAGTGAAAAAAGTTGCAAACGTACCTACCAACAAACTCCAGCCCCTTCTACGTAGATGGTATAATGAACCGTTGTGTAATAATTTACCGTTGAGTAATGATTTACCGTAGTAATAATTTACCCATCAATAATACTTCAACGTTTGTTCAAGTCTCACTACCTACCAAAAAACTCTAAAAGAGCCATCATTTTTCAAATTAAATAGTATCACAGAACAACCAACTCGACTTCATACTCCGCCAATATAATCAGGTGATCCCTACCAATGATTTTATCTCCGCCAAATTTCCTATTGTGGGCGCGTCTCTGGTTACGAGATTTGGTTTGAATATTGGTTTATTATTCTCTGAATAATACACCTAAATAATCGCTCAGCAAAAAATTCTTATAACCCCCCCTCAACCTTTTTTCTTTTCCGTTTCAAGGTGCGTAGATTCAAAAAATGCAATGTCCGTCCGCCGTCCGCCGTACGCCGTCCGCCGTATCACGTGTACAGGCTTCATTTTCGGTCTAAAAAAGTCGTTCTTTCGCACACATGCTCTATTTGGGCCCTAGTTGTGTCCCGAAACTTTTCAGCCCGATCGGAATATACCCAGGGGTGTTGTGAGTGAAAATGTGTGTAAAAATAGGTACTTTTTGCGTTTTAGCAACATGTTGGTAACATGAGCTTTTGAGGTATCGTTTTCCATGTTTTTGGGGAAGAGAAGATCGAATATGAGGTCAATTTTGGCCAAGGAGTGGAAAATTGAGGTTGTACCAGATGTTCAGCTCCCAAAATTGATTTTTTATGAGGCAAAAACCTGCGAAATCGTCTGAAATCACCATCAATTTGTAGAATAGCACTAGGAAAAGTTTCAACACGTAGATCAAGACGATTAAGTGGAACTACCAATGATCATGGATAATTTGAAAAAAAAAAAAAAAAAGATCGTACCTACCTAATTTGTGTTTTGGGGGCCAAAATTGGTGGAAACCATCAGAAATAGCTATTTCAATTATTTCACATGAAACAAACAATAAATGTAGGTACAGCCAACATTTCTGTAGAATAATAAACCCCATGTGACAAGGACTTTGCAGCGTTTGTATACAATTTCATTGACACTGGAGTCGAAAATGCCTGTCGGTGCAAACTTCGGGGCCTTACTGTGAACGAACGGCTGGACGTACGATGCTCCGGATGGTCTTAAAAAACTCGCAAGTTCAAGAACTATTTAAAACCGTAAAAATATTTACGTAAAAAAATGGTATAGGCGTTTTGAAAATTTCAACCCCTATTTTGAACCCCTTAGAGATGACTCACAGTAACGTCGAGCTTCGAGGACCAACTAGACGCCGAACGGAACCTATAACCCGAATTTCATCAATTTTTTATCATGGTAACTAAGAAAAGTGGCCCGTACGGCGTACGGCGGACAGACAGAAATATTTTTATTGCAGTTTTGGATACATACCTTGAAACGTAAACCATCAAATTTTGAGGGGGGGTAAGAATTTTTTTTTTCATGTTCGATTCCAATGGTTCATTATTGAAAATAATAAACCAAAAGCTGCGAAGAAACACGAATAAAAAATGAACAACTTTCATGGACTCTTTGTGTCGACGCAATGCTCAGGGGAGCTTGCGCAAAATATATTAAATTACCGTTTTTACCAGCTAAAAGCAGTCGGCTAGACCGTGGATTTATTATTCAAGTCAAGGCCTGTTGAAGGAGTACTAGACGGGACTGTTTCATGATTTATGACATAGGATTCTACTCAAAACAGTGCAGTAAATTAATAGATTACCCATCAAAAAGTCGTTGAACATGTTTGCCGGTTCGCGGTTATATTACGAGAGATGAAGGTAGAGACTCTCACGTGATTGCAAAACCTAGTTGCGACTGCTTTCTACGCATACAAGACATAGCGCTATTGGATAATGATGTTTACGTCCATGAAGCTGTCGTATCTGGTATGAGGAGTCATTTCATGAAACAGGGACGACGTGGTAGTGTGTTAGCAACCCATCATCGATAAAGGTTAAACGAAATCCCGATCAGGACCAGGTAGGTACATAATAATAGGTAAACCGGAAACCAGGACGGTGGCTGTCAGGGACAGGGTGATTGCAACATCAGCGCAATACAAAATTCTACTAGACGACCAGAATATAATGCAAACTGTAGCTCTAAAAATCGCAGCTGTTCTGGAGTTAGAAATTATATTATAGGAGTTCATGAATTTCAGTGAGGCGAACTCACTCCCTCTATTTGTTCTTCGTATCGCCACCTTGCAGTGGGTTGTCATTTTTATTCATCTTTGGGTACACCCCGTAAATCTCTAAGACGACAATTGGGAAAATATGAGGTGCAAAGAATTGTTTTTCAACCGAAATTCGGTGCATTCGGAAAACAGCAGAATGAGGCATTTACTTGCAGGATCTTATTTTAGTTACATTCATTGACAGATGATGGTGAGAGCTTTCTAAAAAATAAGAAGGGCACACCTATCAGATTAAAGAAAACGTCCGAAAATTAGGCTTGACGTGTGGGACCCTTTGCCCACCTGGGGGGGGGGGGGGGGGGGGGGGCCTCCCACCGGTACCTTTTAAGAAGAAACGCGCTCTCAGAAGCCGAAGCTGTGAATCCGAACTGTGAATGGGCGTATGAGGCTGAATCCAATCTTGAGACAAGTTCCTCATTGATTGAACAGATGAGTATCGAGGATTATTTGAACGGTTCGGCACGGAGAACTCAAAACCTGTGAGTGCACAGAATCGGTAAACAGACTCAGTAAACCAGAGTCGCCATCGGAGGGAGAAGTCGCTGCCATACTAAAATTTAATAGGCTGCCTTCTCTACTTGTCTGCACCCGATCGGACATCGCCTGCTCAGTGAACTTCCCGAGTCAGTTCAACAACTGTTACTCCAACCAGAACTGGACAGCCGCAAAGCGGATCCTGCGATACCTGAAGGGGACCCCGGACTTGGGAATTACATACCGCTCGACTTGATAAGATCTGGTCGGGTTCGCGTATAATGACTGCGGAGCCCTGCCTGGATGACATAAGTTCCTTCACGCGGTATTGTTTCATCCTGGTGGGAGCAGCCATAACATGGGAGAGCAGAAAACAGAGGACTGTCGCTCTCTCAACAGTCGAAGCCAAATATACGGCATTCATCGAGTCAGCTAAGGAAGCAATGTTAAAAAGTCGGTTCCCCGATGCAGACGGTGGTCGTCTACAGTGACAACCAGGGTGAGCAGAGTTTGGCGAGAAATCCGAAGCAGCACGCGAGAACGAACCGCACTGATGTCCACCACCACTTCGTCCATCAATCCATCGAAAAAAACCAATTGAGGCTCGCCATCAGAAGACAGATGACATGATTGAGGAGATTCCGGAGGGTTGAAGGGACGAGGCCGTTTCCTAACAAGTGCGCATGCACCAGGGCTTGGTCGATTTTCCTCTCCGCTTCTGGTTAGCTTCTAATCATACTACCTGTAGATCAGCTTCCTTGCGTACCTTTCAAACCATGGTTGAATTCAGCGCTTATTAGCTATCACTTTTGGTTTGTTCGGAGAGACAGTCCTGGACTGGTCCAGGACTGAACTGCTTTCTGAGAAAGAGGGGATAGAACCGTCCAGGAGGGAGTCCAGAACTGTGTCTGTCTGAACGCCCACTGATGATTCCGAATGGACAACTTGAAGCATTGTAACCTTCCACATACTCTGAAGGTAGAAGCACCAAGTGCGCATGTGCATGATCAGCAGTCCTCGAAAAAATCCAGGACTGATAGAACTAGTCCGAACGGTCCTGGACTGTCTGTCCGAACAGCCATCTCTCGATCATGGACCAGTTCTGGCGCTGTCCAAACGCACAGAAAGGGGCGTGGCTTGGATAGAACGGTCCAGGACTGTCTGTCTGAACGAACCTTGTGATTACTTGTCTGTCTTGACCCCAGTGTTAGTTCAAATCTGCCTAAGAAATTCTTTTCTCAATTTATTAAACTGTTCGATGAATTTGATAAATACAGTTAAAAATGTACCGTTTTTCTCAACACATATCCATGACGTAAAATAGTTGTTGACTTTATTCTTCAATGCAAAAACCATCCGCAGGTAAACCTTCTACCATAAGTACAACACTTGTGTCCGACATCACTGCCTTGTATACAATGCTTCCGCCTAGAAAACTGAAAACCTCCATACCTACCTACAGCGACCAAGACTATGTTTACACGACAACATAAGTACCCCCCCCCCCCCTCCCCAAATATCCCGCCCACCTGGGGGTCTCCAGTGTTGGTTTTTCATGCACCCATTCTCTAGGGGCCCTGAGGAAGTGTACTTTAGTGCTAAATTTCAACCCTCAGGACCATCAGTTGCCGGAGTTACGGAAGTTTGAAAATCGTTATTTTTCACGTTTTTCTTCTTACTAGTAGGATACCCTTAGTAGGCAACGGGATTCGTACTGTATCTCCTGTAGGCAAATAAGCTGTCATAAGGATGTCAGCTCTGTCAAATATAAACAAAGTACCTATTCATAATTATACTCGTACGTATATATATATATATATTTTTTTTTTTTTTTTGAAAATGATTTATTGCACCAAGTAACAACTTATTAGCAACATATTTCTGACATATATTTATGTGATTCTGAAATAACGAAACTTGAGTACTGAACTAAGTTCCTGAAGTTTTTGAAAGTTAGAAGTGCTAAGTGTTGCACGTGCGACGTTCCCTGAATTTTCACTGAACGGCTTTAGTTATCGCGAGAACACCCACACTCACTTCCACAGGTCATGAGGCTTCTTTCTCTTGAGACGTCTGAGTAGGTTGTCAACGTCGAGCAACTGGACAGCTTCTTCATTGACGTGAACTTGTAGCCACTTGTGATGGGCTATGGCTTGCGTACGTATATGATAATATGTAATATACCTATATTACGTATGAGGTAAATATACAGTTTCAATGGCAGGAAACTCGAGTATCAGAGTCCATTGTTCTTCAGGTGTGACGTGATCGTTTTTACCTGCAGTTGTGTGGGGAGCGGGATCGGATAGAGGATTAGAAGTTATGCAGCCGTCTATAAGGAGGAATCGGGTAGCTTTTTCAAGACTATCAAACGGTCGGTAAAATAACGAGTGGGGGAAGGAACAAACAGATCTTGAGACTAGTTAAGGCTAGAGAGACCCCCAAGGACGGGGAACCGAAGCCTTCCTCGTCGGCCCGCTGCAGAGGTCGACGGCGGGACAGACTTCAGACGAGCCTGGGATCTGCTCCTGGCAAATGTTCAATAGTGCTGCGTTGCATTTCATCAAGCAAGCGACCTTGGGGAGTGGGGAACGACTGTCTCGCCGAAGATAAGGAAATGAGGGGCTCGAGATTATCCTGAGCGAGCTATAGGCGGACCGTGACATTTAAATGAAGATGGTGGTAGGCCATGGAGGGACACCCGTCCTCTTAGCGGTCCGAGGATCTGTCACAATGCCGTAAATTGTAATTATCTTCAGGTTCTGACGCGCTACAAAAGCTTTATCGGTCTCTATTTCAAATTATTACAATAGGTTCTTATTATTTTCCTTCATAGAAACACCTGCGTAGATCACTGAATTCATATTACCGCAAGACCCTGAATTAGTAGGACTCCTTTTTTTGTAGTGGATATCTACCTAACCACACACGCACACACGACAAAAATGCCATCAGAGTCGAAGTATAAGCTCTCTAACGTTCAGCAATTACAGTTACATAAATATGAATTTTCCCACCGCCCCCATCTCCTGTAACGCGCCATTACGGCCCCACGAATCCCCCGCCAGGTAAATTTTGAAATTCCGATAATCTCTGAACCTAAGTAGGACCATCGACCTGTTCCCAAATTTTCATCTAATTTGGATGATTCGCTTGGCCGTCAGCAACAAACATAACCTACCAAAAAAATCCAAAATAACAATCATTCTTCAAATGGAATGATACCGCAGGGCAACAAACTCGATTCCATAAAGCGTGCTTTTATAATCAGGTGTTTCCTGGCAATAGTATCTTGGCTGTATGATTCACACTCATGCCGCTATTAAATTTTAAACCCAAATTTTTCACACCTCAGATGACTGAAAGTAACGCCGTGCTCGCGGACCAACTAGACCCCAAACAGGACGTAGGTACTAACCAAATTTCATTGATTTTGGTTCATGGAACTAAGGGAAGTGCAAGTACGGCGTACAGGGGACGGTCAGAATTGTTTATTAATATTATTCTTTTGTTTTTTCATTCTCGATTTGGATATAGCGCCCATAAATATCCCCAGTACCAAACGCCTTGTGCAATGACGTCAGAGTTTAAGTATGACGAATTGCGTCTTCAATTATTAAGTAATTTGACTTTTTTTACTCCACCCGGTCATCGGATACCCGCTCAATGGACCCCATACTGCAGCCTTTCGGAAGGCTCTCACAGAGACCTTTCACTCATGATAAAACAGTAAAATCCGCTTAAGACGTATTTAGAGGGACTCAGGCAAAACATACACGGGAAATGTGAAAAATCAACTGTGCATCGATCAAACATGTGTTTATTCTTTTAAAATTGCATTCAGCAGAATGAACGGATTTTCAGCGGAAAAGTTGGTGATATTTGTCTGCTTGCCATTATAAGCTTTCGTACTCAAAAAAGATTCTACTCAACGCAAATCACTTAAGGCCACATCGGAATTTTCCAGAAGAAACCAACTGTCTGACTTTGGAAACACAGTTGATGCCGTCCACAACTGAAATTAGGGGTTCAGGTTCAGGGTCGTCTTGAGGGTCATCTTCGTCTTCAGCAGTTGCTTCTAACGTCTCGTTATCATTGACGATTTTCTCAATTGTTCGAGTCTGGCTGGTAGTCACCTCACCATCAATGCTGGCATATCCGTAGGTAAAAAATAAGATGTTTACTCACTCAGTAAACAAACACTCGATGGGAGAGTGCTCGATGTACCTATGAATACTTTCCCTACTTCTTAACTGTTCGAAAATAGGGCTTGGGACCGTCAAAATTGTACGCTTTAAGCGGGAATACGTCTTAACCGACTGCGTCTTAGCCGGGAAAATTTACGTTAGTTGAGATACTGAAAGTCAGGGGACCGGTAGTTTTGCACGTATTATGCGTGAATACTTCTTAGCAGGAACGTCTTAAGCGGGTTTTACTGTACTTAAAATGAAACCGGCGGACCCTTTGTTCTACTCCCTACTTTGTTCCTGGGTGAATCTGATTCCCCGCAGTAACGGCCCTCTAGTTCTTGCATATATCGCCCTTATCATCACAACAATTAAACCACTTTAGTGCAGGTTCGTTTGGATGAACAAACAGAGGGTCCACGAATGCAAGTCGAACGGTATAATTGTCATGAAAGATGAAGAAACTCAACTTTATGCTATGTTTTGCTAAACGATTCGCGACACAGCACGGTATTACACGAGATGCCTCGTCGGTTCCCTGCCTTCTGAACCCGCTTTTGTCCATAAAGAAACACAGCAAAATACTGATGCTGATGAGCGAAAGGTCAAAGAAAATGACGTGTAGCACTGACAGGCCATGTGACTGCGCCCAAGTTTACCCTTGAGAAATCCCCATCTTTCAGGCGGACTCGTCGAGTTTTCATCAAAGACCATCCTAACCGCAAAGAGAATCTGGTGAGAAATCCGAGACGACCCTGAGTCCCAGGCACTTTCACTCCCTAACGTGATCTTATCGAGTCTGCCGTCGCTATCTGCGCTAAAATCATATACCTATGGCAGAATCATTTGAAGCCTGGAGATCGAGATACCATTTTTATGACTGAAAGTTGAGTTTTAAAAAAAACACCATCCGGGATTTCGTCGAGACAAACAACTTACTACAGTTAATCGAACTAACTTCCTAAATTATAGTGTGTTGACCGTAAAAAACCTACAGCACGAACGAAAATAAGAATTTTCTGTGAACTATTTCGGTTTATTTTCAGCAGCTAGAATGCGAACCTGAATTATTTTGAAACCATAACTTCTTCGACGGCCCCTACGTATACACATAATTGGTATGGACTGGAATTTGCATAATATTGCATATTTGTGTTTTTTATCGTGCCATATCGTTCTAATTTTCCGTTTTAAGGGTATCTGCGTTTTGAGGGTATCTGAAGCGTTTAGCGTGTGTTAAATTGAAATTTAAATAGCATATTTTGTTCCGTTTCGGAGATTTTTGCACATTCTGGCCGTTTTGTACATATTTCTGCATTTTTAATCGAATTTGGGGAATTTCCCTATTTTTCAACATTCCAATCACCAAATCCTCCGAGATATGTGTTTCTGAAAAGGAGTCACGGATATTCTTAGGCCATTCACCGTTTAATCCGTGTACCTGGTAGGGCTTAGGCGCGCCCTTACCATTTATCCCTGAAAGGGATTGCCTTTCACTTTCGGGCTATAAATACGTCACAATTGACAATTTGAAAAAATCGATTGTGATCCAGTTCTATGATTGTGATAACCAGTGAATTTTTTTGTATAAAAATGTAAATATTGTACAGTCGAGAAAAAAAGGTGTGCACACTTTCATTCCATGTGATAATTCCGTGATAATAACCGGACCATAATGTATAGACTAGAATGTATAGACAGCAAAATTGAGTTCATTTTAGAAATATTTTAAATTTTTTAAACAAATAATTTGCATATTTTGCCCATTTCGAGTGCATATTTTGCCCTAATTTTGTGCATATAATTCCATTCCTAATAATTAGTGAATGTAATAGATGTTGGTGACGACATAATATCATATAGTTAGAACATTCAAAAAAACAACATATTGGCTGAGAAAAAAACTAGTAAAGCTAGTTAATCAAAAGTTCGTCAAAGTTGCGCCTGGTGGGGGTCTACGCGCTTGCGCGAGGACTTGGAAGTTTTCCCCTCCGCTCCTCAACCAGTCCTGCAGGTCCTCGCGCAAGCTCGTAGGCCCCCGCCAGGGGCAGCTTTGAGAACCTGCTTAGTTAATCACGCATAATTCACCCAAAACCCTAAATGTTTGCATCATTCAAGACGCAATATTACGGGTGAGAATCAAGTGCACGGGTACCCGAAATGTACCCGTATTGCTTATTTTTGAAAACGGACTTCCAGTTTTCAGCGCGGAAATAATGTTATTACGGTTGAACGGTATAAATTTACCGACTACCGAGAAATGAAGGGCAGTTACATCAGTTTTCGGTGTCAAAATAGGAAGTGTGCAGTTACATTGTGTACGAATACAAGTCAACGATTATAATGTTTTCATAAAACGTCGGTTTAGCGGTATCGTGGAGGCATTGGCCCGCCAAAACCGAGGCACAGGGGATTGCGATTGATAATGCACTTGTTGGCGTGCACTGTGAGGTTAAGTACCGGCTTGTGCTCATTTGTTTTCTGGCGTTTGGTATGTTGTTTAATTGTTGATTGTAGTGTGTTACATTTATCTTTGAAAGAAAGTTTGCTGGCTGTCGAAATCGAAGAAACCAGCATCGCAAAAACAAAAACGCGGACCGAAGTTTGAAGCCAGTGAAAAACAGATTTTGGTTGATACGGTTCGCCAGTATTTCAACATTATTGAGAGTAAGGAAACCGACGGTGATCTATCAGTCGTTCCTGTCATAAAATATATATGTTTTACGAAGTACGTAATATTATTATCAACAATGTGTCCAGCTGAGCCTACCATGGTAGGCAGGTTATGTACCTACATACACAATTTCTCACCAACAAATTGTCCGATTTCTTTCAAATTTGGTGGGCAGGTAGTTGATTGTCTTCTATGAATTTCATTGCGATTGGACCTGTAGGTATAGTTCGATTGCTGATCTTAAATTGTATAGCTCAACTATGCTTGCGCAAATGCAAAATTCGAATCTAAGATCCTCGAAGCCTAAAAGCTGCATGAACGACTAGAACTTTATTGTTGACAGGTAGATAAAGTTGTTTGTCTCTCCCATCAGTTAAAAGAAACGAGAAAGCAATGCGCCTTTTCCCTCCATTATATTGTAGAGGCACCTCGTAACAAAATCGACATCATTGAGCTCAAAATAATAAGTTCTCTCTCTCTCTCTCTCACTATAATCCATCGAAGAGGAAGAATTGTGAAATCTTCACCTTCGTCATCCAATACCAACCGAAATGCCCTAATCAATCCCCTACTCATTGTTGTGGGCGTAGTAGAATAATAATAGCAGGTTAGCATGAAAACTGTCGAACTGGCAAATCGTTGATTTACAATGCTGACCACTCAAAATCGGCTGGTTTAGTTTTGACCGTCGATTTTGGTTTATTATTCTGTGAATAATACACCTATGTAATCCCTCAGCAAAAAATTTTTATAACACCCCCTCGAAATTTTTTCTTTTCCGTTTCAAGGTGCGTAGATTCCAAAAATGCAATGTCCGTCCGCCGTACGCCGTATCACGTGTACAGGCTTCATTTTCGGTCTAAAAAAGTCGTTCTTTCGCACACAATATGCTCCATTTGGGCCCTAGTTGTGTCCCGAAACTTTTCAGCCCGATCGGAATACACCCAGGGGTGTTATGAGTGAAAATGTGTGTAAAAATAGGTACTTTTGGTTTATTATTTTCAATAATGAACCATTGGAATCGAGCATGAAAAAATAAAATTCGGTACAAGTATGTTATAGCCCCGCCAATATCGATTGTATCGATTATCTCAAATACATCGATCCTTGAGGTATCGATGACGGCTCAATATGGCGTCCCGATGCCTACATCCCGGGTGCCGATATCAACTTTCAAAATGAATACGGGAAGACCATTGTAAGGACACAAAAAAATAAGAGTGACTATAACATACTTGTACCATCTATACAGAAGTCCCAAACAACCTGCTCATTCACGGGATAGTTTCTGGGATTGTTTATCTTTTTTGAGATGCGAGCGCTAGCGAGCATCCAGATCGCTTGACAATGCGAGCGGCGGAATGGGAACTAAACTTCTTGTACACCCACTGTCTTGTCTGATACACGTCATCGATACCACAAGGATCGATGTATTTGAGATAATCGATACAATCGATATTGGCGGGGCTATAACATACTTGTACCTAAAATTCTTACCACCCCTCAAAATTTGATGGTTTACGTTTCAAGGTATGTAGAATCCAAAACTGCAATAAAAATATTTCTGTCTGTCCGCCGTACGGGCCACTTTTCTTAGTTACCATGAAACAAAATTGATGAAATTCGGGTTATAGGTTCCGTTCGGGGTCTAGTTGGTCCTCGAAGCTCGACGTTACTGTGAGTCATCTGTAAGGGGTTGAAATTTTCAAAACGCCTATAGGTACCGTTTTTTAACGTGAATATTTTTACGGTTTTAAATAGTTCTTGAACTTGCGAGTTTTTTAGGACCATCCGGAGCATCGTACGTCCAGCCGTTCGTTCACAGTAAGGCCCCGAAATTTGCACCGACAGGCATTTTCGACTCCAGTGTGAATGAAATCGTATACAATTCAAACCAAATCTCGTAACCAGAGACGCGCCCACAATAGGAAATTTGGCGGAGATAAAATCATTGGTAGGGATCACCTGATTATATTGGCGGAGTATGAAGTCGAGTTGGTTGTTCTGTAATATTATTTAATTTGAAAAATGATGGCTCTTTTGGAGTTGTTGGTAGGTAGTGAAACTTGAACAAACGTTGAAGTATTATTGATGGGTAAATTATTACTACGGTAAATCATTACTCAACGGTAAATTATTACACAACGGTTCATTATACCATCTACATAGAAGGGGCTGGAGTTTGTTGGTAGGTACTTTTGCAACTTTTTTCACTCCTCATCAACAATTTCTTTTCAGAACTTCATTATGTGTGTTTCTTTTTGTTAGGTACTGTTTGTCATCGGCAGAATTATTTTAGCAACATTTAACTCGTGATTTAGGTAGGTACCTAGTAACGAGTACGGGGTTAGGTACTAACCTACGGAGGGTCTGCGATCTACATTATATGTATAGAATAGTACATATCATAAATTATATAGACGGGTTTTTCCTTTTGCGTGATGTTAGTAACATGAGCGTTTGAGGTGTCGTTTTCCATGTTTTTGGGGACTAGAAGACCGAATATGAAGTCGATTTTGACCAAGGAGTGGAAAATTGTGGTGTTACCAGATGTTCAGATCCCAAAATTGATTTTTTATGAGTCAAAAACCTGCGAAATCATCTGAAATCACAATCAATATTTGTAGAATAACACTAGGAAAAGTGTCAACACGTGGATCAAGACGATTAAATGACACTACCAATGATCAAAGATCGTTTGAAAAAAAATCCCTGCACAACGGTTTATTATTTTGTATAGAATACCCTTCTGTTACAGATCACAGCTCTATGTATAGATAACCCGTCTATATAATATGATATGTACTATTCTATTATATGCATATTATGTAGATCGCAGACCCTCCGTAGGTTAGTACCTAACCCCGTACTCGTTACTAGGTACCTACCTAAATCACGAGTTAAATGTTGCTAAAATAATTCTGCCGATGACAAACAGTACCTAACAAAAAGAAACACACATAATGAAGTTCTGAAAAGAAATTGTTGATGAGGAGTGAAAAAAGTTGCAAAAGTACCTACCAACAAACTCCAGCCCCTTCTACGTAGATGGTATAATGAACCGTTGTGTAATAATTTACCGTTGAGTAATGATTTACCGTAGTAATAATTTACCCATCAATAATACTTCAACGTTTGTTCAAGTTTCACTACCTACCAACAAACTCCAAAAGAGCCATCATTTTTCAAGCGAAATAATATCACAGAACAACCAACTCGACTTCATACTCCGCCAATATAATCAGGTGATCCCTACCAATGATTGGCCGTATTCACAAATTCCTATTGTGGGCGCGTCTCTGGTTACGAGATTTGGTTTGAATTGTATACAATTTCATTCACACTGGAGTCGAAAATGCCTGTCGGTGCAAACTTTGGGGCCTTACTGTGAACGAACGGCTGGACGTACGATGCTCCGGATGGTCTTAAAAAACTCGCAAGTTCAAGAACTATTTAAAACCGTAAAAATATTCACGTAAAAAAATGGTATAGGCGTTTTGAAAATTTCAACCCCTATTTTGAACCCCTTAGAGATGACTCACAGTAACGTCGAGCTTCGAGGACCAACTAGACGCCGAACGGAACCTATAACCCGAATTTCATCAATTTTTTTTCATGGTAACTAAGAAAAGTGGCCCGTACGGCGTACGGCGGACAGACAGAAATATTTTGGTTTATTATTTTCAATAATGAACCATTGGAATCGAGCATGAAAAAAAAAATTCTTACCCCCCCTCAAAATTTGATGGTTTACGTTTCAAGGTATGTAGAATCCAAAACTGCAATAAAAATATTTCTGTCTGTCCGCCGTACGCCGTACGCCGTACGCCGTACGGGCCACTTTTCTTAGTTACCATGAAAAAAAATTGATGAAATTCGGGTTATAGGTTCCGTTCGGTGTCTAGTTGGTCCTCGAAGCTCGACGTTACTGTGAGTCATCTCTAAGGGGTTCAAAATAGGGGTTGAAATTTTCAAAACGCCTATACCATTTTTTTACGTAAATATTTTTACGGTTTTAAATAGTTCTTGAACTTGCGAGTTTTTTAAGACCATCCGGAGCATCGTACGTCCAGCCGTTCGTTCACAGTAAGGCCCCGAAGTTTGCACCGACAGGCATTTTCGACTCCAGTGTGAATGAAATTGTATACAATTCAAACCAAATCTCGTAACCAGAGACGCGCCCACAATAGGAATTTGTGAATACGGCCAATCATTGGTAGGGATCACCTGATTATATTGGCCGAGTATGAAGTCGAGTTGGTTGTTCTGTGATATTATTTCGCTTGAAAAATGATGGCTCTTTTGAAGTTTGTTGGTAGGTAGTGAAACTTGAACAAACGTTGAAGTATTATTGATGGGTAAATTATTACTACGGTAAATCATTACTCAACGGTAAATTATTACACAACGGTTCATTATACCATCTACGTAGAAGGGGCTGTAGTTTGTTGGTAGGTACTTTTGCAACTTTTTTCACTCCTCATCAACAATTTCTTTTCAGAACTTCATTATGTGTGTTTCTTTTTGTTAGGTACTGTTTGTCATCGGCAGAATTATTTTAGCAACATTTAACTCGTGATTTAGGTAGGTACCTAGTAACGAGTACGGGGTTAGGTACTAACCTACGGAGGGTCTGCGATCTACATAATTATGCATAGAATAGTACATATTATATTATATAGACGGGTTATCTATACATAGAGCTGTGATCTGTAACAGAAGGGTATTCTATACAAAATAATAAACCGTTGTGCAGGGATTTGCAGCGTTTTTATTGCAGTTTTGGATTCTACATACCTTGAAACGTAAACCATCAAATTTTGAGTGGGGGTAAGAATTTTTTTTTTTCATGCTCGATTCCAATGGTTCATTATTGAAAATAATAAACCAAAAGAGCGTACCTAATTCAAGTTTTGGGGGCGAAAATTGGTAGAAACCATCAGAAATAGCTATTTCAATTATTTTACATGAAAGCAACAATTAATGAACAGCATTTCTATAGGTATGTCCAGTAGAATAATAAACCCATGTGACAAGGACTTTGAAGCGTTTTTCTCTTCAGATCATTGGCTTAGGCTGGACGTCCACTGGAAGCAATTTCGCGTGTGTTCGTCAGTCCCCCGACTTCGCGCGTCTGAAGACCGTCCAGTGCACGCGAATTCGGGCGAACTCCGGCTAAATTTCAGTTCACTTTTGCGAAGCAGCTTGTGAATAATTCTTTGTAGTTGACGTTCGACTGTACAATGCCACTTGCAGAGGGTTTAGTGCAACTTTGCATTGGAATCACCTATTTTCGTCAGAAGAAGACGTGAAATTAGTATGAGCATGAGGGAACCTGTTTCATTCGTTTAGAATTCGATTTCTTCCCGCACTTGTCGTTGGACGTTCCTCATGTGATATTGGGGCAGCTTTTGATCCCATATTGGATGTTTTTCGTGCACAAAAATAATCAATTTTTCGATTTTTTTCGAGAATTTGTCTTTACTTTTATACCGCTTTTTTGAAGTCGGATTTGTATTTTGTTTGAAAATTGTTTTATTGAAAATAAACTTAAGACGTTTCTCAGCCACAGAAACAGTAGAAAATAGAAATGGGAATTTTTACGACTTGAAATATGTCGAGATCATTCCAGACATATAGTCACGCACGTTCAAGTTATAGTGATTGACAAGTTGACTATATGGAGGTAGACCACTTGACAGCTAGGAAAATCGAGCTGGTTTTGGGTCCTTGTCATATTTCAGGAAAGCAAGCCTTTTATACATAATTAGAAATTTCCCTGGGACAAACCGAAAAGATGCCTTCCGGCAAATCGCCGTACGAAAATGTTAAATAATAATAGAAAGCAATAAAATTGCATAAAATCTGGCCGGTTGTTCAAATAAATTAGGAAACATAAAACTGGAGAAATCAAGGAAATCAGAGAACAGCCCTATTTTAGGACGCAGGAAGTTTCTGCTGTATTATCTGGACAGTCCGGGCCAAAACAGCACGTTTGGCAACTTTACTTTCTTCTGATGCAGGGAAACATGGTAGGAGAACAAAAAGATACGTATGATTTCTGCATCCTCAGACAACAGCTCATTAACTTACTATCTTATCAATAAACATAAATAAAATATAAGCGTCCAGTTACCTTGGAATGGAAATTCACAGCCCAGGAACTTCAACATATTACCCGGCTGAAGGCACAAAACTAACTGAACGGACTGGACTGAGGATTTCTGCAAAGCGAATGTCAGGGGTTGCCGTTAGGAATCAGGTACCTGCCGACTCAGTACCCCAATGTCAAGGGCTTTCAGCTACCCAAATAAAGGTCAGTGCCTCGCCGCCTTTTACGATAGGACAGACCTGGCTAATCCGACCACTGGTAACGTTCCCAGGCCGAAAATGACCCGTCTGGAGAGTAAAGCGAAACATTTTCTTCAAACTATCCAACAAATAACACAGACAGTAACGAATATTTCTGTGTCTTGGTTCAACACTTTGCCCATACTTTGTCCAATTTGCGCGAAAATGATATTATAAACCCAAGTGGCTGGTATTTAAACAGGTAACCGGGAAATGGAAACAGGTTGAACATTTGACACCATCCAGCATTGACACGTGGCTATCATCAACTCAACGCTACAAGTATGTTGCCATGACAGATTCTCTTACCCAAATTGGTTTGATGAAAAATGATACTGTTCTCATCAAATTGGTGCTTCTCTGTACCGAGGGCAGGGAATCCTAGAAGTGCATGCAAGAGTTGTAAAAAAAGTGCCTTCCTAAATAAAAATTCCCATCCACATTTTGTATCTAAACGCTTTGTGAGACAACAAGGAACAAATATTGTTTAATTCATAAGATTTAGATGACACTTTCAGGAGTCACGTGAGAATTTCTGAGCAATCGGAACAGCTTCAGCCTCAGCTCAAAAACGCTGCAAAGTCCTTGTCACATGGGTTTATTATTCTATTGAACATACCTACAGAAATGTTGGCTGTTCATTTATTTTTTCATTCATGTGAAATAATTGAAATAGCTATTTCCGATGGTTTCCACCAATTTTGGCCCCCAAAACACGAATTATGTGCGCTCCTTTTTTTTCTACTTTTTTCCCAAAAAATCTTTGATCGTCGATAGTGTCATTTAATCGTCTTGATCCACGTGTTGACACTTTTTCTATTCTTACTATACAAATTTATGGTGATTTCAGACGATTTCCCATGTTTTTGACGCATAAAAAATCAATTTTGGGAGCTGAACATTTGGTAGAACCTCAATTTTCCACTCTTTGGTCAAAATCGACTTCATATTCGGTCTTCTTGTCCCAAAAACATGGAAAACGATACCTCAAAAGCTCGTGTTACTGAAACATAAAAAGTACCTATTTTTATACACATTTTCACGCATAAATATATATTCCGGTATATTCCGATCGGGCTGCAAAGTTTCGGGACACAACTAGGGCCCAAATGGAGCATGTGTGCGAAAGAACGAATTTTTAAGAAGAAAATGAAGCCAGTGTGCGTGATACGACGGACGGACGGATTTTGATTTATTATTCTGTGAATAATACACCTATGTAATCGCTCAGCAAAAAATTTTTATAACACCTCCTCAAAATTTATTCATTTACGTTTCAAGGTGCGTAGATTCCAAAAACGCTGCTATGTCCTTGTCACATGGGTTTATTATTCTATTATTTTATTGGTCTACAGAAATGCTGGCTGTTTATTTATTGTTTCTTTCATGTAAAATAATTGAAATAGCTATTTCTGGTGGTTTCCACAAATTTTGGCCCCCTAAACTTGAATCAGGTACTACGCTCCTTTTTTTCAAATTACCTTTGATCATTGATTGTACAATTTAATCGTCTTGATCAACGTGTTGACACTTTTTCTAGTGTTATTATACAAATTGATGGTGATTTCAGACGATTTCGCAGGATTTTGACTCATAAAACGCCCATAATTCAACGTTTTGCTGACGGACATTGCATTTTTGGAATCCACGCACCTTGAAACGGAAAAGAAAAAATGTTGAGGGGGTGTTATAAAGATTTTGGTTTATTATTCTGTGAATAATACACCTATGTATTCGCTCAGCAAAAAAATTTTATAACACCCCCTCAAAATTTTTTCTTTTCCGTTTCAAGGTGCGTAGATTCCAAAAATGCAATGTCCGTCCGCCGTACGCCGTATCACGTGTACAGGCTTCATTTTCGGTCTAAAAAAGTCGTTCTTTCGCACACATGCTCCATTTGGGCCCTAGTTGTGTCCCGAAACTTTTCAGCCCGATCGGAATATACCCAGGGGTGTTATGAGTGAAAATGTGTATAAAAATAAGTACTTTTTGCGTTTTAACAACGTTAGTAACATGAGCTTTCGAGGTATCTTTATCCATGTTTTTGAGGACGAGAAGACCGAATATGAAGTCGATTTTGACCAAAGACGCGGAAATTGAGGTTTTACCAAAGGTTCAGCTCCCAAAATTGGTTTTGTTATGAGTAAAAACCTGGAAAATCGTCTGAAATCACCATCAATGTGTACAATAACATTGGAAAAAGTGTAAACAGGTGAATCAAGACCATTAAATGCCACTACCAATGATCAAAGATGATCCTAAAAAAAAAAAAAAAAAGCGTACCTATTTCATGTTTTGGGGGCCAAAATAGGTGGAAATCATCAGAAATAGCTATTTCAATCATTCCACATGAAAGAAACAATACATTTAACAGCAAACAAAAATCTCTAGAACTCCAATAGAATAATAAACCCATGTGACAAGGACTTTGCAGCGTTTTTTGCTGAGCGACCGTCCACCGTACGCCGTATCACGTGTACAGGCTTCATTTTTGGTCTAAAAAAGTCGTTCTTTCGCACACATGCTCCATTTGGGCCCTAGTTGTGCCCCGAAACTTTTCAGCCCGATCGGAATATACCCAGGGATGTTATGAGTGAAAATCTGTATAAAATTAGGTACTTTTTGTGTTTTAGCAACATGTTGGTAACATGAGCTTTTGAGGTATCGTTTTCAATGTTTTGGGGACGAGAAGACCGAATCTGAAGTCGATTTTGACCAAAGAGTGGAAAATTGAGGTTCTACCAAATGTTCAGCTCCCAAAATTGATTTTGTTATGAGTAAAAACCTGGAAAATCGTCTGAAATCACCATCAATTTGTATAATTACACTAGAAAAAGTGTCAACATGTGGATCAAGACGATTAAATGGTACCACCAATAATCAAAGATAATATGGAAAAAAAGGAGCGTACCTAATTCGTGTTCTGGGGACCGAAATTGTGGATCAGAAATAGCCATTTCGGCTATTTCAATTATTTCCCATGAAAGAAACAGAAATGAACAGCCAACATTTCCGTAGGTATGTCCAATAGAATAATAAACCCATGTAACAAGGACTGTGCAGCGTTTTTGGAATCTACGCACCTTGAAACGGAAAAGAAAAAATTTTGAGGGGGTGTCATAAAAATTGTTTGCTGAGCGAATACATAGGTCTATTATTCACAGAATAATAAACCAAAAGCCTGCAACGGGTTAAAATATCCCGAATGCATAACTGGAGGGAATGTGGCCCCCATGTATTTTCTTTTGCGATAAATTTGTAAGCGGGTGGATAACAGAACTTTCACTCTTGTGAGTCGTTCGTTAGTGCCAGTCAGTGACACGGTTACTGCCTATTTCCATCCCCTACGTTTTGTGTTCCGGTGTCTCATTTTATTCATACGAATTAATCTCTTGAAATTTCATTAAATTTGCTGACCCTACCTAACTTATCTCTGACTTCTTCATATGGGGAGTTTATCTTACCGTCTGAGGAACATCTTGAGTCAACCTTCCGCCTTTTCAGTTTAAGGTCTTGGAATAGGCTCATCGTGTCCAGGTCACACGGCGTTCTTGTTAGTGTCATAATTCCTGCAACAATCAAATAAAATGGAATATTAATCACACATTGAGATTGCAAGTGATAATTTAGAGGGGGAAACCCTAATGTATGCCACTAGACGTAGACAGGAGCAAACGTAATGTTTCTGTAGTGTTTTGAGGATGTTGAATGAGTACAGGGGGCCTATTCACTAAGCCAAAGAGCAGCCAAATGGCAGGAGATTTTTATAGTTTCCATGACAAGATTATTCAGTAACTTCTAAAAGAGAGAGTTGGCGGCCATCTTGGCATTTTCGATCTCTTTTGGAGAGACACCTAATTAGGTGTATTTTCTCGAAACAGATAGGCACTTTCTCATTCTTGTTTGTTTGATAGTAATCGTGTATCATCCTCCGGTCACTGGCTACCATATCGGTCATTTTGATGTATGTTTTTTTATATCTTGAAGGTAAGTCGATTGTTCATTAAAAAGATCTAAACATTATTATCGATTCATGAGTAAAAACGTCTTAGTAGTTACGGGTAGAGAGCTATTCAGTAACATAGACGAACCTGGGAGACACTGGAAGAGACAGTCTCCCGAGGAAGACTATTTCTCTCAGGAGATTTTCAAAGCAGATAATCTATTTTCGCCATCTCTTTTAGTGAATAGGCCCCCAGTAATGGAATATAAACACTGTAGAGCTCTCTGTGTTCACTAAGTTGTAATGGATGAGGGGTTTAACTAGGCCGCCCATACAGCGTAGTTTCCCCATCTCCATCCTCTAGAAAGGTAGGGAGGCAGTGTGACAGCTGCCCCCGGAGACAAATGGTTAGATTATAACGCGTTGCCTCCAGGAGTTGATGATTCGTTTCCGCGAATCAACCGCCCCTTCAGCCGCGTGTCAAAAAAATCGGGAAGAGCCAGCATCCAAGATGGACGGGATTCCCATATACCGTCACACTCCTCCCCTTAAAAACATACTTCTTTGAAGAAGAAGTATGTGAAGTTAGACACGGGACTGAAAGTAGTATGGAGTTCTAATTCAGGAAGATTCATCTGAAAAACTCCAAAGCTGACAGCTTCCATCGTAATGGTACTACTGAGAATTGTTACTGGTGGAGAACTTAGCTCCTATCAATATCACTTGGCGCACTTGGACAAAAAGGAAAGAAAAAAGTAGTTGTCAGAGGTTCTGGTTCAGGAAAGTTCATCTGAACAACCTCTGGGTGATTAACCCCCATCATAAGATGGAACAACTGGGAAAACAAGGGGAAAAATTACAAAAAATAGGCGTTGAACGCTAGGCATAACAGCCTTAAGAATAATATCATGAGGTTTGATATTATTAATAGTAGCAATCATGAGGTTGATTGTAATAATAATAATCATGAGGTTGATTTGATAAAAATAGAAAATCCAATGGCCGAAGTGTATATTGATAAACAAAGGGGTATTAAAAAGAGGATTCCTTCTGGAAAACCTCAGAGCTATTCCTTCTGGAAAAGCTCTCAAAAAGTGGAGGGGGTACCGAGGATAAAATCCAGCACATACCCACCAACCAAGCTCTGCTACCATGTAATGGATGAGGGGTTTAACTACGCCGCCCATACAGCGGAGTTCCCCCCTCTCCATCCTCTAGAAAGGTAGGGAGGCAGTGTGACAGCTGCCCCCGGAGACAAATGGTTAGATTATAACGCGTTGTCTCCAGGAGTTGATGATTCGTTTCCGCGAATCAACCGCCCCTTCAGCCGCGTGTCAAAAAAATCGGGAAGAGCCAGCATCCAAGATGGACGGGATTCCCATATACCGTCACACTCCTCCCCTTAAAAACATACTTCTTTGAAGAAGAAGTATGTGAAGTTAGACACGGGACTGAAAGTAGTATGGAGTTCTAATTCAGGAAGATTCATCTGAAAAACTCCAAAGCTGACAGCTTCCATCGTAATGGTACTACTGAGAATTGTTACTGGTGGAGAACTTAGCTCCTATCAATATCACTTGGCGCACTTGGACAAAAAGGAAAGAAAAAAGTAGTTGTCAGAGGTTCTGGTTCAGGAAAGTTCATCTGAACAACCTCTGGGTGATTAACCCCCATCATAAGATGGAACAACTGGGAAAACAAGGGGAAAAATTACAAAAAATAGGCGTTGAACGCCAGGCATAACAGCCTTAAGAATAATATCATGAGGTTTGATATTATTAATAGTAGCAATCATGAGGTTGATTGTAATAATAATAATCATGAGGTTGATTTGATAAAAATAGAAAATCCAATGGCCGAAGTGTATATTGATAAACAAAGGGGTATTAAAAAGAGGATTCCTTCTGGAAAACCTCAGAGCTATTCCTTCTGGAAAAGCTCTCAAAAAGTGGAGGGGGTACCGAGGATAAAATCCAGCACATACCCACCAACCAAGCTCTGCTACCATGTAATGGATGAGGGGTTTAACTACGCCGCCCATACAGCGGAGTTCCCCCCTCTCCATCCTCTAGAAAGGTAGGGAGGCAGTGTGACAGCTGCCCCCGGAGACAAATGGTTAGATTATAACGCGTTGTCTCCAGGAGTTGATGATTCGTTTCCGCGAATCAACCGCCCCTTCAGCCGCGTGTCAAAAAAATCGGGAAGAGCCAGCATCCAAGATGGACGGGATTCCCATATACCGTCACAAAGTGAACCACTCCACAATCCGTAAGGTGGACCAGAGCCGATGGTGAACATTATTTGGTTATGCCTACTAATGAATTCTTCTCAATTTCCTTTTGCCTGCATGAATGACGAACATAACTTGGAAACTTCAGAACGACCATTTCGTTTTTGTTTCATTATTTTCAATGGACATCAAACCATCAAACATGAAAAAAAATTAGTTTAACGCCCCTCAAAATTTGGTGGTTCTGGTTCAAGGTACGTAGACTCGATCTAAATCACTCGCGAAGAAATCGTGAAAACCCATTAAAAAAACGAATTTATTGAAATATTGTCTAGTTCCACTAATACACGAAAAAAAGCGAGTATCATCGTTCATCGTACATTCGGTAGGTAGGACAGATAAGACGTAAAAAAGTAAAAAAAATACACTGCCAAGGACATGGCACAGAAGCTTCCTCGTCGCCCTTACAGTATGTCACCATTAAATTTTCAGACAACTAGAAATGACCGGTTCGCCATGCTCATGACGTTAGAATGCTGGGCAACCAAAAATTAAAAAATCGTTATTTTTGGGCAATGCTTGTCATTAACAGTGTGGGCACTGCCCTCGGTGGGGTCCGATTCCTCCTGTTTGCGGACGACCTAAAAATCTATCGCAGAGTCACCTGCGGATTTTCTGATCCTGCAGGATTGCATTGATGCCCTGCTGGAGTGGTGTTCGCTTAATAGCCTGGCCCTCAACCCTTCGAAATGTTAGGTCATGACCTTCCACCGTTCCTTGGCCCCGTTTCACCAGGACTACTTGATTGGCGGCACATTTTTGAGACGAGTTACCACTGTGCGGGATCTTGGAGTGCTTCTCGACTGCCAGCTCACCTTCTCTGACCACATTTCTGCCGTTTAGAGCCGGGCGATGCGTGTCTTGGGATTTATCAAGCGTAGCACAAGAGACTTTGTCCATGTTCCAGCGATAACTGCACTTTACAGGGCGCTAGTTCTGCCAGTGTTGGACTACTCATCTGTTGTCTGGAGTCCATTCTATAAGTGCTATGTAAACCAGCTCTAAAGGGTTCACCACAGATTCTTGAGATACATGGATTACAAGCTCCATGTTCCTCAGGAAGCAGTTGATTACGATGCCCTGAACAAAGAGTGCAACATGATGAGTCTCAGTGGCAGGTGATACTTGGCCGACGTGTCCTTTTTTCACAAGCTGGTGTTGGGTTGTGTGGACTCGCCATCGCTCCTGGCCGAGGTTAATATCCAGGTTCCGCGTCTGAGCCCACGAGTTGTCAGCACCTTCTGGGTCTCTTTCTCTCCGACCAACTACTTGTACCATCGCCCGTTATGCCGATTACCGAGGGAGGTTAATCATACCATCGTAGAGTGCCCCGAAATCGGCTTTTTTCTCATTCACATCCTGTGGTGCGTAGGAAAGTAATTAGTTTTCTCAATAATCAAAACAATATGTAGCCGTTCATTTTCTTGTCAACTTGTATCTGTTTCAATGTTTAACATATTTTCTTAATTTTCGTGCGGACACTGTTTCGTTCGTCTCTTTTCATTCTTATATTATTCTTATATTGTACCTATTGTATTGGGCTAGCCCGTAGGTATTTAAAAAAAAATAAAAAAAATAAAAAATAAAAAATGCAAAGCACGGGGGCAAAAAAGAGTTAAACGTTATTATGGAATTCCGTAGCCATAGAGAGCCATAGAGATAGTGGACAGGAATGCTCGACGTTTATAAGGTCCCACTGCCACCGCTGATTCAATCATGATGAATGTCTCATGGGACCTCAAGGACCTTAATCACATCATCCCTGAAAATCTGACCAAAATCCGTTCAAAATTGATGGAATTATGACCGTAACAAAAAAATCTCGTTAGCGCCTGCGCACAGGCTACCGTTGATTCGATCATGATGAAACTGATATGGGACTATCTAGCGCTGAACCCACACAATTCCTGAAAATGTGATGGAAATCGGATCAAAATTGTGGAAGTTATGGCTGTGGCAAGGAAATGTGGACAGACAGACACAAAACCAAATTTGTCCAGGAGGACCTGAAACGCAAAATGCAAGTGGAATTTTGATTTTGAAGCAAAAAAAATTTTCATTTCGAAAGTGAACAGCTTTCGCTGCCTTGCAGACTCGGAAGCGAAAACTTGAAACTTCCAGAAGACCGAGCGGCGCAAACACTGGTTGCAATGTTACGAAGATGCGGAGAGTGCGGCCAGTTGAAAAGGGAGTAAAACTCCGAGGAATTAGTCTTACCTCGATGATTCATCGAGACCGAACCGCTTCGGACGTTGACGCGAGAGTCAGTGGGAGGGAAGAGGCGGCTGTTTTAAAAATAGTTGCGAGAGCTGGGGACCGACTTCCTCGGTGCTAATCACGGCCCGGGAGTGGTGACCGAGGCATTGGCCTGCGAGGAACAGTCGGAATAGAATAATTGTGTTTGTTGTTTGTTCTAAGATGCGATATAAAAACTATTTGTAGGTCTACTGAGGAAGAGGAGCCAGAGCGACCTTTGTAAATAACACTGACCCCGGTTGGTTGGCGTCCAGAGAGGGCTTACGACTACCTACGGGGGTGGAGATAAGTAAATGTGATGTAGAATGCGCTGCGAGCCAAGGGCGATTGCATCATTAGCGAAACCATGAGACAATGGAGTGGAGCACTTGACTCAAGAGTTTATTTGCACCCTTCTCCCTGACTGCTCCATTTGAATGTTTCTCTTTGGTATTATTTTCTACTTGAAGCCTAAAGAGCGAAAGGAAACAAGTAAAATACATTTTTCAAGGGTATCGGATGTATCGTATGACCTCTCAGCATCGACTCAAGTATTCACAATAACCAACTAGTTGATGAACGATTGAGTGGGGCGTTGTGTGTGTGGATTAGCTGGTTTTTAAGAAATAGCGTGTGACAGTAGGGGGTGGACCCTCGAGAGTCCCCATCCTAGACCAGTGAGATTATCACCGGTTAAGAATGGATATCGATTAGGCTTCCGCTTACCGATCCCGTCTCCACCGGACCAAAAAACGACTCGAGAACAGCCACACTGTTACACTCCTCCCGACATGACATACTTCTGGGTAGCAGAAGTATACGAGGGAAAAGGTGGAATGAAAAGTTGTATGAAGTTCTGGTTCAGGAAACGACATCTGAACAACTTCAAGGTTACTAACCTCCATCGTAATGGTACTACCTCAATAATATTTTACTGGAGGAGAACAAAGCTCCTACATACGAGTATTGGCGGATAATGTGGTCAGAGGTTGTTGTCCAGTGAATTCTGCTCATCTGGGCAACCTCTAGGTGATCAACCTCCATCGTTAGGATGGAAAAACTATTGGGACTTGTCAATTGGGACACGGCATCAATCGCCTTCTAATGAGCTCAGTATATTTTAATTATACTGACACTCTAAAGGGAGGAAAGGGGGTGGGGAAGCCAATAGATGCATGTGTTATCAAAGAGACAGGTTGTTAGTAAAGGAATCCTTCTGGGAAAACTTTGGGCTTATCCTTCTGGTAAGCTCACAAAAAGTGGATGGAGTTTGGTGAGTTGCTCAGCGCATACTACCTAACCATGCTCTGCCACCAAGTGACAGAGTGTGACAGTGGGGGTGGACCCTCGAGAGTGCCCCTCCTAGACCAGCGAGATTATCACCGGTTAAGAAGGGATATCGATAAGGCCGCTCACCGATCACCGATCCCGCGGCACAGTTCACTGGACAACAACCTCTGACAACATTATCCGCTCACCGATCCCGTCTCCACGGGACCAAAAAACGACTCGAGAACAGCCGCACTGTTGCAAGCGTGAGTGCACGGAATTGGAGCAGGTACGGGAAGTTGGCGTGATAAGTAGGACCGTAGCCTTCCCTCCACAGCAATCTCTCTTGCTCCAGTCGTACTCGTAACAGCATTCACGATGGACCGTACAACATCGCACTGCGTTAAAACTGAAGATAATTTCATTAGTTTGTCAAATAGATCGAAGTGGGAGATTACATTTCGGAGGACTCCGCTTTTTTTTCAAAATTAAAAGTATTTCCCCTACATTCGGTCGGGGAGGAGGAAACTTGAAAAATTCATTTAAAAAAAACGCTGCAAAGTCCTTTTCACATGGGTTTATTATTCTATTGGACATACCTCCAGAAATGTTGCTGTTTCTTTTATGTGAAATGATTGAAATAGCTATTTTTGATGGTTTCCACCAATTTTGGTCCTCCTATGCTCCTTCCTGTGTTATAAAAATTATCTCTCATCATTGATAGTGCTATTTAATTGTCTTGATTCACCTGCCGATACTATTTCTAGTGTTATTATACAGTTTATGGTGATTTCAGACAATTATACTGGTTTTGACTCATAAAAAACGAATTTTAGAAGCTGGACCTTCGTTGCAACTTCAATTCTCCACTCTTTGGTCGATCACCTTCATATTCGGTACTATAAAACCCTGGAAAACGATACACGCCCTATAAAACATGGAAAACGATACACCACAAGCTCGTGTTCACTAAAACCTCAAAAGAACATCGAAAACCGTCATTTTTACGCCCATTTTTCTCCCATAACGCCCCTGGGTGTATTCCGATCGGGCTGCTGACCTTTGGAGGAAAACTAGGACCCAAATGTGTTCCCAAATGGGGACCCAAACTGTGTGCGGAAGAACGACGATTTTAGACCAAATTTTAACGTACCTAAATTTCAGGCTGAATCTTCGTTTGAACCTCAATTTTCCACTCTTTGATCAAAATAGACTTCATATTCGGTCTTCTGGTCCCAAAAACATGGAAAACGATACCTCACAAGCGCATGATTATTACTCAAACACAAAAAACACAAAAAGTAACTATTTTTATACACATTTTCACCCATACACCCATACCAATACACCCCTAGGTATATTCCGATCGGGCTGCAAAGTTTCGGGCACAACTAGGGCCCAAATGGAGCCTGTGTGCGAAAGAACGAGTTTTTTAGACCGAAAATGAAATACCTAGTTATGCGTGATACGGCGGACGGACATTGCATTTTTGGAATCTACGCACGTTGAAACGTAAAAGAAAAAAATTTTAAGGGGTGTTATAAAAATTTTTTGCTGAGCGATTACATAGGTGTGTTATTTACATAATTATAAACCAAAACGGCATTTTTTGTAAAATAAGACCAGAAATGAAAACTTCCGACGAATCTGCACAGGTTTGGTGCGCCCCCGAATCGAAATTGTCTGGAACCGAACTAAATCACTCGCGAAGAAATCGTGGAAACCCATTTTGAAGAAAAACGGAGTTATTGAAAAAATAGTCTATTTCCACTAATACACGAAAAACTCAAAAAACACTGTTATACACTGTTTCGGTGATCAAACCATCGTCAGTAACACACAATAACTGTGTTGTGTGTTACTGACGATGGTTTGATCACCGAAACCGGTATAACAGTGTTTTTTGCGTTTTTCGTGTATTAGTGGAAATGGACTATTTTTTCAATAACTCCGTTTTTCTTTGTCTGGAACCCATAAAACGACTGATATCCGCGTGGGTGAACGGCATAGCCGGAGTTGTGATGTGGAACACAGCGGGCGACAGACGTCTCAGCCGAACTCGAGGTTTGACCTCATTCGACTCCTGGCAGTCAGTTCTTGGACTCAGGCGACGGATTGCTCCATTCTCCTAGGAAAACGCCAGCATATCCCCCATAGCCTACCAGGCGATCCCATACCCGTTTATTAATACCTGGCGGTAATTTTAGTCTGCCCTAGAAACCAGCCCTGAGGTGCGAGG
This sequence comes from Leptopterna dolabrata, assembly GCA_954871275.1. NCBI lineage: Eukaryota > Metazoa > Arthropoda > Insecta > Hemiptera > Miridae > Leptopterna > Leptopterna dolabrata. The sequence continues at coordinate 51,786,138 of OX940980.1, forward strand.
TGTTTCCCGGTGGGACTGTTGGCCGGCTGGTACGGAAACGTGGCTTTTTCGAGTACTGGAACCTGAACAGGTCGCCTGTACTGCATTCTAGATGGAGATCCTCCAACAATTTGCGCGAGATTACGGTCACGTCAAGACTCTTGTTTCCTTGTAGCATACAAGAGATCAAATTCTAAAAACGTCTGTCAATTCGAGTAGGCAGTATAGCTTCCTCTTTCTGTGAAAATAAAAGCTGCTGACGATATTGCAACTCCTCTGAGAAAGTTAAGCAACTTCTAAAGGTTCCACTGGGTCGTTTATAGGTAGTAGGTAGTTCATAGGTAGTAGGTACCTACTTCCTATGATCTCAATTTTAATTCAATTAATTTTTAGTTTTATTTGATTTTTTATATATATTTATATTATTCTGACAAAAGGCTTCTTAGCATGAATAAATAACACACATTTTTAACCACACCTGCACGTCTATACGTGGCGACAGTTCTAAGTCTGTAGAAGTGGGAAGGAAAATTTGTGGAACCTCAATGACGGGTGTGAGCCGTAACACGCATTTCTGAATGTAGCCGGGTGTCAATAGAAATCGAGGGTGTCAGTCGTACCATCCATTTTTGAAAGTGGTCGGGTGTCAATCGTAACGATTTTTCCGCCTTGGGTGTCAGTCGTGCGTAAGACCTGTGGTCAGTTCCTTGTAACGCCCGTAACTACCCCGAAATAATCGTCGAAATCGACTGAAATTTGGAGAGTGGGTGCGGGTTGGGTCACAGATGGTCCCATAAAAAAATCATTGAAAAAGTACTGCAAGTTTCGTCTGCGTATGCACAAACGTGAAATACTTGAAACTCCCATAAATACCCAGAAATATCGTTGAAATGAGTTCAAACTTGGAGGGTCGATCAGGAATAATGCCTTGTTCGTTCCATATGAATTTCATTGGCATCGTACTGTAACTTTTGTCTGCGCATGCGCGAACATGAAATGTTGACCATATACCTTGTAACGCTTCTAGCTACATGAAACATAGTTATAGAGAGCTGAAATTTTGAGGGTGCACACAGGTTGGATCGCAATGGTCGCGTTTCAAAATCATGAAAATCGTTCAGTCTGCGCATCCGCAAACGTGAAATACTTGAAACTCCCCCATATCTACCTTATATATCGTTGAAATGAGTTCAGATTTGGTCGTTCGGGACTTTGATAGTTCCATACCTATAGGTTTCAATGGAATCGTATTGTAACTTTCGTCTGCGCATGCGCCAACCTGAAATGCTGACCGTTTCGTTGAACGCTTCTAACTACGCGAAAAACAGTCGTAGAGAGCTGAAATTTTGAGGGTACATGCGGGTTGGATCACAGATGGTCCCGTATCAAAACTAGCCTACCAAACTATTCTATACGTTCATGTGATTCAAGTGAGGATGCTGTACTGCCTACTCGAAGGAGTGTGGCGGTATATGGGAATCCCGTCCATATTGGATTCGGGCTGTCACACACTGCCCCCCCACCTTTCCTGAGTGGAGAGGGGGAAACTACGCTGTATGGGCGGCGGGTAGTTACACCCCCTCATCCATTACAAATGACCCATCTGAGTAGCTAAAACTCGTCAAGATTACAGTGTAGGGTTGAATGTAGTTGCTAAACTGTGGGGTGAAAGCTCGTTTAGTTCTTGTGGCTAACTAATAGGATACGTACCTAGTCCAGGTATGTCAACTTTCTCGTTTACTTATTTGAGAGGAGGAAACAGCGTATCATTTAATTATGTCGAGGGAACGTACAACAATATCTCTTTTCGCATGCTGTTGAGATAAGACCAGTAAATCACAGGTTCACAGCATTCTTGTGTATTGCACCGAGCAGTCCACCAATCAGTAGACCAAACCCTGATTGGAATGCGGTGTAATGGAAGACTCAGCAACAGCTGGTGTTTAGCTTCCTCTTGATTCCCATCTCGCGGCTTCCTTCTTCGTTGAAACCCCCTTACATTATTGATACCGCCGTTTCCGCTCCTCTCAGACTCCAGTTCGTCCTCGACCGTTCCTAGATTCATCGAGCTTGCCGAGAGAACAAGGAACTCTTCTTTCCCAACAGCTTGAACAATGAGGCAGTCAAGGACCTGTCTTTACCTTCGCAGACTCCACCAGTCATGGATTTCCCTCGCCGACCTCAGGACAAGTGAACGTTCGTCGTAAAACTTGAGCGTCGTAAACTAGACAACTATTATTTTTTAATGGCCGGTTGCAAACCTTGCGAACGCAAATTTCAGAACACCGCTGGAGCTCCGGGAATCTGTTATAAACTTGCTTGAAGTTAACTGAATATGGCCACCGTTGAAGGGGGAAAAAAATCTGCGACACAGGCTTCCACACCTCTTCATTCCACTGACTGCCGTTTTGACCAAGATTTGTTTTTCCATTTCAGTTTGATACTATTTCAATAATAATATCAAATTGCTGTCATAAGTAGACACCCATCCACAGCATCCCACCGCAGCGGCGATTGCAACCGTTCTTATATTCACACGCCAAAGCACAGCACAACTATGTCCGACAACTACATCAATCCTGGCAAAACCAACTAATGAAGAGAGAAGGACCGATAGTATCCACGCGGGTGGATGCATCAAAAAAGGACCTACCAACAACAGACGATCAGCAAAAAAGAAGACAGCTAATTCAATTACCGTTCTTACATTTTTTAATAATTTTCATTAAACGCGTTGTGCACAAAACTAAAAATTTGTATTGTATGAAACTTGATAGCCCCGTCATATAAATTATAGTCGAGGTTGAAGAACGACGTGTTAGACCTACAAGAACCATCCAGCAGATCTTCATGATATATTTTCACGTGCACCTAATCGTGCGCAAGTAGGTTTACTTCCAGTACGAAAGAAATCATTATATGTTTCAAGGAGTTAAAAACAAACGAACTTCCTCATTGTCGAGTTTCATTTATAAGGTCCGTCAATAGAGTGAGCTTAGAGGGTATTGAGGGTTTGAGGGATTTTATGACACTATCTGAAACAGCAGTCACACGGATGTAAATGTCTCTAGATCACGTCTGGTTCTTGTAGGTACCTACTAAATCACTCGCGATAAAATCGTGGAAACCCATTTCAATGAAAAAGAAAAACGGAGTTATTAAAAGGTTGTTGTTTCCACTAACACACGAAAGAAGCGCGAAAAATACCGGTTTCGATGATCAGACCATCGTCAGTAACAAACAACAACTCTTATTAACTGTAACTGGGTTAGGTACTGCTTGCTCCTGACGATGGTTTGATCACCGAAACCGTTATAACAGTGTATTTTTCAAGTTATTTATTCTTTTTCTTATCTTAGTCCATTAAAGACAACCTTTCTATATCTCCATTTTGCTTCCTCACTACCAAAGGTAGGGGTAGGGGGGGTAGTAATAAAAAATGTATGCCCTCCAAAATGAAAATGTCCAATACCACTTTGCGTTTCAGACATCGAGGAATATTTTCGGTACCGTGTCTGTCTGTCTGTGGTAATTCCTTGTAACGCCCATAACTATCCAAAATAATGGTCGAAATGGGCTGCAATATGAAGGGTAGGTGCGGGTTGGGTCACAGACGGTCCCATACCAAAATCATTGAAAAAGTAAGGTAACTTTCGTCTGCGCATGCGCACACATGAAATACTTTAAAAGCCCATAAATACCCTAAATATCGTTGAAATGAGTTGAAACTCGGAGAGTCGATCAGGAATAATACTTTTATACTTCCAAATAAATTTCATTTCACTCGTTCCGTAACTTTTGTCTGCGCATGCGCGAACATGAAATGTTGGCCGTTTCCTTGTAACGCTCCTAACTACGCGAAAAACAGTCGTAGAGAGCTGGAATTTTGAGGGTACACGCGGCTTGGATCGCAGATGGCCCCGTTCCAAAATCATGTAAATAGTTTCGTCTGCGCATGCGCAAACGTGAAATAGATGGAGGGATATTGGTTGAAGCGTCCAACGATATGCACCGCCACAGGAGCCTTTCAACGGAACTCCCGTTCCAAGGAAGCCAACCCTGTAAATTTGTTGGTAGATTCACGAAAGACTAAGTAAGTATTTTTTTTAATTACAGCCATTTCGGTTTATTATTTTCAATAACGAACCTCTGGAATCGAGCATGAGAAAAATGTTTAAGCCCCCTCAAAATTTGATGGTTGGCATTTCAATGTAGTTCACTCAGGGAGTTATGTGACAAACAGGCTGTGTGCCAGTACAAATATTAGGTTACTGAAGTTATTCTGCAGTGTGGCTGTTCTCGATACATTTTTGATTCCGTTGGAGAAGGGATCGGTGAGCGGAAGCCTAATCCATATCCCTTCTTAACCGGTGATAATCTCACTGGTCTAGGAGGGGGACTCTCGAGGGTCCACCCCCACTGTCACAAACGTCAGTTAAAATTCCAGCATCCTTCTGACATAAATTATGTCAAACAATCGTGATTTTTGTCCAATAAAAGCTTTTGAGGGGACGTGTGATAATCATGAAACCGCCCTCCAAACGGCAAGGTACCTATCACAATTGCTCATGATTTGCCGATGATAACTGCATGGACAGAATGAGAAGTCAGACCAGGTACTGAACATTCATTACCGTCCGTGACTCTTAGCGAAAATGAAATCTGATGATCATTTGGATTAACGACGACAAAGCCGCCGCTTACTGAATCAACTCCTCGCTTGAAAACAATCCAAAAGAGCTACCAAGTCAACAAACAGAAGGGACCTCGTGATAAATACAAACAGTGGATACTGAAACGTTCTTCCAAGTTGTTTGTTTGAATTCACGTCCACTTTGATCAGTTCAACAACTCAACCGACTTCCATTCATACCAACAGTCTCCCGGTCGGTGTGAATCATTGTGATTACACAGCTTGTCATCGGTATAAGAAGCAAAATATTGTGTACTTGCTTGTTCGTAATTGTTTAAACAAATTAATTACTTGTTCAAGGATAAGGAAGAAGAGAAGGCGGAGGAAGAAGCAGGAACTGGCTGATGTAGTTATCGTAGTGGACTAGGTACTGCTGGAAGTATCTGTCTGTACGTATGACAGTTACGTGCGCCTTATGAGTCTACCGAGACAGCGGAAGCCTGGTTGTAAATTTTGAGCAGAAACAAGTCTTTCAAATTATTAAGGGCAGTGGAAATTTTTTCACGGTGAAATCGCCTTGTAGTCAACTTTATGGTGCTTTTTCTCGGGTCCTACTCAGACTGCCACATTGATTATGCTTTCTTTTGTCAAGAAGATTGTGCTTTATAGCCTGTAGCAACAGCCCGTTTCTGTAAAACGGCTAGAAAAAATCACAGAACAACCAACTCGACTTCATACTCCGTGATTATAATCAGGTGATCCCTAGCAATGATTTTATCTCGGGCCAATTCCCCGATTGTTAGCGCGTCCCTGGTGACGAGATTTGGGCTAAATGTATACAATTTCATTCACCCTGCTGTCGAAAATGCCTGTCGGTGCAAACTTCGGGGCCTTACTGTGAACGAACGGCTGGACGTACGATGCTCCGGGTGGTCTTAAAAAACTCGTAAGTTCAAGAACTACCTATTTAAAACTGTAAAAAGATTCACGTAAAAAAAAAGGTATAGGCGTTTTGAAAATTTCAACCCCTATTTTGAACCCCTTAGAGATGACTGACAGTAACGTCGAGCTTCGAGGACCAACTAGACCCCGAACGGAACCTATAACCCGAATTTCATCAATTTTGTTTCATGGTAACTAAGAAAAGTGGCCAGTACGGCGTACGGTGGACAGACAGAAATATTTTTATTGCAGTTTTGGATTCTACATACCTTAAAACGTAAACCATCAAATTTTGAGGGGGAGTTAGAATTTTGGTTTATTATTTTCAATAATGAACCATTGGAATCGAGCATGAAAAAAAAAATTCTTACCCCCCCTCAAAATTTGATGGTTTACGTTTCAAGATATGTAGAATCCAAAACTGCAATAAAAATATTTCTGTCTGTCCGCCGTACGCCGTACGCCGTACACCGTACGCCGTACGCCGTACGCCGTACGGGCCACTTTTCTTAGTTACCATGAAAAAAAATTGATGAAATTCGGGTTATAGGTTCCGTTCGGCGTCTAGTTGGTCCTCGAAGCTCGACGTTACTGTGAGTCATCTCTAAGGGGTTCAAAATAGGGGTTGAAATTTTCAAAACGCCTATACCATTTTTTTACGTAAATATTTTTACGGTTTTAAATAGTTCTTGAACTTACGAGTTTTTTAAGACCATCCGGAGCATCGTACGTCCAGCCGTTCGTTCACAGTAAGGCCCCGAAGTTTGCACCGACAGGCATTTTCGACTCCAGTGTGAATGAAATTGTATACAATCCAAACCAAATCTCGTAACCAGAGACGCGCCCACAATAGGAATTTGTGAATACGGCCAATCATTGGTAGGGATCACCTGATTATATTGGCGGAGTATGAAGTCGAGTTGGTTGTTCTGTGATATTATTTAATTTGAAAAATGATGGCTCTATTGGAGTTTGTTGGTAGGTAGTGAAACTTGAACAAACGTTGAAGTATTATTGATGGGTAAATTATTACTACGGTAAATCATGACTCAACGGTAAATTATTACACAACGGTTCATTATACCATCTACGTAGAAGGGGCTGGAGTTTGTTGGTAGGTACTTTTGCAACTTTTTTCACTCCTCATCAACAATTTCTTTTCAGAACTTCATTATGTGTGTTTCTTTTTGTTAGGTACTGTTTGTCATCAGCAGAATTATTTTAGCAACATTTAACTCGTGATTTAGGTAGGTAACTAGTAACGAGTACGGGGTTAGGTACTAACCTACGGAGTGTCTGCGATCTACATAATATGCATATAATAGAATAGTACATATCATATTATATAGACGGGTTATCTATACATAGAGCTGTGATCTGTAACAGAAGGGTATTCTATACAAAATAATAAACCGTTGTGCAGGGATTTGCAGCGTTTTTTTTTTTTTTTTCATGCTCGATTCCAATGGTTTATTATTGAAAATAATAAACCAAAATGGAGAGGTTTTTGAAGAAGAAAAAACTTCAAATGTAGGCTTCGAAACTTGGGGACGTATTAAATTTTTTCTGTAGTGTTGAAGAGAAAAAATATATATATACCTACATATTATTATACTTGAAATCTATGGCATAGCTTTTGGCCCATGTATTGATGTGAATTTAGAAAAAACTGAGGCGATAACTTCTACGATAACGAAGTAAGGGAAAATCCGCGGACGGCTTATTTTTGTTCAAATTTCAACGGACGGAAATATTTTTATTCAATATTCGTATTCTACGTCCCCTGAAACATAAACCATGAAATTTTGATTGGCGAGGGGGGGGGGGGGGGTTAAAAATGTCATGGTCGATTCCAAAGGTCCATTATTGAAAAAATAAACCAAAATAATAGGTGGTCCGTCACTTCAAAAAGGTTGAGGACCCCTGAATCTTGAGGCTTTCGAACAACTAGGTAATATTCATGTCAAAATGCTACGTTTTTTATTTATTTATAATATTTACGGGCAAGCCCAGTTACAAAGAAAGAGAAAATTATAATTGACAGTTGTCATGGCATATTAGGTAGGGTAAGCTTCAGTTTAACAACGGAGAAAGATGAATGAAAAACTTAAACGAACATTTTTTACAAAAGATAAATACTACTACAACGATAGGTACAGTTACAAATGATGAGGGGGATGGAAGGGATGGGTGAAAGAATAAAGAATTAACATTAGGACAACTTTTTATGGAGGAAATAGGACCACTAAAGAGATCGATGCCGGGATTGTTTTGAAGGAAAAATTTTTCTATGAACACAGTTCGTCAGTCTTCAGTCTCTATTATTATTGTTATTATCAAACAGCTAATTTGGGGGGGGGGGGGGGGTGTTAAAAATTTGGTTTCACGCTCGATTGCAACGGCAAGCAACAGTTTGGCGTCAGATTCCAAAAAAATATTTTGTGACGAGAAGGCACCGAATTTTGAAAATACCCTCCTCCGACGTCTTTCTTTTTGTTTTATTATCTTCAATAATGAACCATTGGAATCGAGCATGAAAAAAAAATTCTAACCCCCCCCCCCCCCCCCTCAAAATTTGATGGTTTACGTTTTAAGGTATGTAGAATCCAAAACTGCAATAAAAAAATTTCTGTCTGTCCGCCGTACGCCGTACGGGCCACTTTTCTTAGTTACCATGAAACAAAATTGATGAAATTCGGGTTATAGGTTCCGTTCGGGGTCTAGATGGTCCTCGAAGCTCGACGTTACTGTCAGTCATCTCTAAGGGGTTCAAAATAGGGGTTGAAATTTTCAGAACGTCGTAGCTCGAAAACTTTCTGTGGAAGGGTATGGTTTTTTTTACGTTATTAAATTTGCCTTGAGCTAAACAATTTTTTGAGACCACCCGGAGCATCGTACGTCCAGCCGTTCGTGAGCACCAAAAAGCTTCGTCAACACGATCGTGAATCAAGCGGTATAACTCCGGCCCGGGTATCATAACTACGGAGCGTCTGATTATAATCAAGGATGGCTGTATGAAGTCGAGTTGGTTGTTCTGCGACATTATTTCATTTGATAAGTGATGGACTATTGGATTTTGTTGGTAGGTACTTGTGAAACTTGAACAAACGTTGAAGTATTATTGATGGGTAAATTATTACACAACGGCAAATTATTACACAACGGAAAAGTATTTCATAACGGTAAATTATTACACAACGGTAAATTATTACACAACGATTCATCTACCAAGTAGGGGCTGGATTTTGTTGGTAGGTACTTTTGCAACTTGAACAAACGTTGAAGTACTGTTGATGGGTAAATTATTACACAATGGTAAATTATTACACAACGGCAAGTTATTACACAACGGTAAATTATTACATAACTAGATTATTTCACAACGGCAAATTATTACACAACGGTAAATTATTACATAACGGTAAATTATATCACAACGGTAAATTATTACACAACGGTTCATCAACCAAGAAGGGGCTGGATTTTGTTGATCGTTAATTTTGCAACTTGAACAGCCGTTGAAGTATTATTGATGGGCAAATTATTACGCAACGGTTCATTATAGTTATTGACCACAGAAAACAGTGATATACGCAGAAGGGGCATCTATTTCACTCCACATCAACAATTTTCCTTCAGAACTTCATTATTTGCGTTTCATTTTGCCATTTTAGTTACTGTTTGCCATCGACAGAATTATTTTAGCAACATTTAACTCGTGATTAAGGATGGTACCTAGTAACGAGTACGGGGTTAGGTACCAACCTACGGAGGGTCTGCGATCTACATAATATGTGTAGAATAGTACATAGTATATTATATAGACGGGTTATCTATACATAGAGCTGTGATCTGTAACAGAAGGGTATTCTATACAAAATAATAGACCGCTGTACAGGGATTTGCAGCGTTTTTTTTTTTTTTTTGAAAAATCCGTATGAACAGCCGAACAGGCAACGAGCGCGACAGACGTGGCCGCTGAGGTATCGCCAAGTCCTTGGCCCGCTTCTCGGACGCTCGGTCGTTGACATTTTCGAGGTTGGCCAACGCTCGCAGAATTCTTCTCCTTTTTCCATTTCTCGTCGGCTCGAGGTTTTTCCCCTTCCAGAATTTCGCCTCCGCAAGCTGGAAATTCGCCTTTTTGCGCTTCGATTTTTTTTCTACGCGGAATTTCTGGGTCAAGCTCAGCACAATGAAGGTTTCGGACGGTAGACAACGACTTTTCCGTTTCGCTAACGTCCGACTTTTTACTTTTTTTTTGTCTTTTAAATTACTCAGGTTTAACTTGCGGCGGCAATGAGAACGACTTGTCTATAAAAGACTGTTCAGTGTCTTCAGTCGACATGTCGATACGAAAAATCTCGAATGGTAAGTTACGTGTATCGACTGCTTCGACCGGATGAGTCAAACAGCGAACAGGTAGACCATGGAGAGGTCCAGCCCCCAACTATCGGCAACATTTGAGTGATATCACAGGCCACATTTTGGTTCAAAATTCTGGTCTAGCAATCCATGGATTACATGCCTCGGCCAAACTAGGAACTGGTGGGATAAAAAAACGCTGCAAATTATTACACAACAGCTTATTATTTACCTGTATAGATGCCCCTACTGCGTAGATCACTATTTTCTGTGGTCAGTACCCTCGAGCACTGGAGCCGACCTGGGAATCAAAGTTTCATACAAATGCGAGGGGTTCGATAATTCAGTTATTAATTATATTTGTAGTTATTCATGAAGCTAAGCTAAATAATAAAACGTTGAGTAATAATTTACCTGTATAGATGCCTCTCATGCGTAAATAGTATATGAAATCGTTGTGTAATAATTTACCGCTGTGCAATAATTTACTCAATAATACTTTTCTGATCATTTTTCAAATGAAATAATAACACAGAACAACCAACTCGACTTCATACAGCCATCCGTGAATATAATCAGGTGCTATCTAGTGATGATATCTGGGCTGAATGTATACCGTTTCATTCACGATCGTGTTGACGAAGCTTTTCGGTGCAAACGAACGGCTGGTTCTACTCCGGGTGGTCTCAAAAAATACTCAAACTCGAGATCAATTTAAAAATGCAAAAAAAAAAAAAAACGCTGCGAAATCCTGGTCACATGGGTTTATTATTCTATTGGACACACCTACAGAAATGCTGGAAATACATTTATTGTTTCTTTCATGTGAAATAATCGAAATAGCTACTTTTTATGGTATCCACCTGTTTTGGCCCCCAAAAACACGGATTAGCCTCCCATTTTTGACGAATTTTCTTTGATAATCGATAGTGCCTTTTAATTGTCTTGATTCACCTGCTGACACTACTTCTAATGTTATTATACACATTTAAGGTGATTTCAGACAATTTCCCAGGTTTTTGACTCATAAAAAATGAATTTCGGGAGCTTAACCTTCGTTCCAACCTCAACTCTTCACTCTTCGGTCAAAATCAACTTCATATTCGGTCTCTCGCCCTAAAAAAAATGGAAAACGATACCTCACAAGCTCATGTTCACTAAAACCTCGAAAACCCCTATTTTTACACCCATTTTTCTCTCATAACACCCCTGGGTGTATTCCGATCGGGCTACCGAGCTTCGGAGCCTAACTAGGACCCAAATATGTTCCCAAATGGGGACCCAAACTGTGTGCTAAAAACCGACGATTTTAGACCAAAATTCAACGTAACTTTAAGGCTGAAACTTCGTTAGAACCTCAATTTTCCACTGTTTGGTCAAAATCGACTTCATATTCGGTCTTCTCGTCCCAAAAACATGGAAAACGATATCTCAAAAGCTCATGTTACTAACATGTTATGAAAACACCCAAAGTACCTATTTTTATACACATTTTCACTCATAACACCCCTGGGTATATTCCGATCGGGCTGCAAGGTTTAGGGACACAACTAGGCCCCAAATGGAGCATGTGTGCGAAAGAACGATTTTTTTAGACCGAAATTGAAGTACATATATGGATGATACGGCGGACGGACTGGCATTTTGGTCATCTACGCACCTTGAAACGTAAAAGAAAAATTTTTGAGGGGGTGTTGTACTCTTTTTTTTTCTTTTTTTTTTGCTGAACGAATACTTAGGTGTGTTATTCACAGACTAATAAACCAAAAACTGAATTTCTTCGGTTTACTCACCTATGAAAAATTTATAGGTAATATGTTTTGTTGGATAAGTACGTTAGGTAATTCAACTTTGGGAAATAAAGATAATTATGTATTTTAAAGAATTTTTTTTAATTTATAAAATAATGACTCTCTCTCTGCCTTATTATGTGTTGTTGTTATTGTTTATTTAAACGTACAGTGAGGTTGGTGACGTTGGTGGGAGGGGTGTGCTAAAATTAAAGGCGAAATTGGTGGTAAACCTCTCACGTACTACGAGGAAGGGAGAACGCGAACCTGCGAGGGGGCCGTGGAGTGGGCGGTTGTAGGCGGAGGGGGCGGAGGGGGGGGTGAAGAGCGGAGGGGGCGGTGGTGTCCGGAGGCGGTCGGCGTGAAGCGGTCCTGCTGTGGAGGGGAAAGGTTTGCGTTGGTGGTGGAATGGTGGTGGGGGGGAGCTGTCCCACTTTGGCGCCGAGTTCATTCACCGCTCGGGCGCGACCCAGTTTCCCCCCTTCGACGCTCGACAAGGACAGAGGATGGCTGAGCGTTATCATAACCCCCTCCCCCCACCACCCTCTAACCATCAGTCTATCTCACTCGCACACGGTATTCCCCTCCTCCTCCACGGGCTATTTGCACAGACCTCGTTGCCTTTTTCTCCTTTTTCCTCTCTCTCGCTCTCTTCTTTTCTCGACTCCCTGTGAGTGGAGGAGGAGGAGGAGGAGGAACGAAGGAGGAGGAGGAGGAGCCACACGCGGAACTCCGGAGTTTGTCCTCATTTTGCTCCTTTTTTTTTCTACGCAGTTTCCGAACAGCTTCCGCCCCCTCAATTTGAACACACCGAGACCTAACAGCTCCGTGTAAATCTCACGTCAACCCCTCCCGGACGAAGACCCCCCCCCAACACTGACGCTCCAACACTCACAATCCTTGAACTTATCAGCCGCTTGAACTCTTCAGCCCCCTGAACTTATCACTTCATTCATCAGTCCGACTCCCTAACCCCCCCCCCCCCCCCTCACCATCACAATCCTATTCATCACTCCGACTCCCTTCCCCCCCCCCCCCTTACCATCACAATCCTTGAACTGATCAGCCCCATCCACTTATCACCTCATTCATCACTCCGACACCTTAACCACCTGATCATACCCACTCCATCACTATCCTTGAACTCATCAGCCCCTGAACTTATCACCTCATTCATCAGTCCGACTCCCTAAATCCCCCCCCCCCCCCCCCATGCACAACAACACCATCACAATCCTTGAACTCATCAGCCCCTGAACTTATCACCTCATTCATAACTCCGACTCCCTAAATCCCCCCCCCCCCCCCCACGCACAACAACACCATCACAATCCTTGAACTCATCAGCCCCTGAACTTATCACCTCATTCATAACTCCGACTCCCCCCCCCCCCCCCCCAAGCACAACAACACCATCACAATCCTTGAACTCATCAGCCCTCGGAACTGACTCCCCCACCACCAAAATTTGAACTCTACTATTCACTCTACCACCTACTCCACCCGTGTGAACGGCAGAGTAGAGTTGGAATGAGAGGAAGAAGGGAATATCACAATCCTTGAACTCTTCAGCCCCCTGAACTTATCACCTCATTCATCAGTCCGACTCCCTAACCCCCCCCCCCCCCCCCCCACTCCATCAAAATCCTTGAACTGATCAGACCCCTGAACTTACGGCTTTGGGATCATGACTGGTGAAAGGGGGCTGATAAGACGACGGGGTTGGGATCACGGAAAGAGAGCGGAGTTCCGACGAAACTGCTCATGTTTGGTCAGGTGATCAAATTCAGGTGATTCAAATGGAAAGCGAGTGAAAATATCGAGCGTAAAGAAAGGTATTTAACATTTATAATATAGCCTATACCAAAATTAAAACCAATCATGCCGTAAACACGTGAAACTTTGGGACAGACAGTATTTAACATAGTCAACATTATAGTGTACATTAAAAATTATTTTGTAGGGGCTGTGAACAAACCAAGGAAGAATTCTACACATAATATGCTGCAGTACTTGGATGATCTTTGGAAGACGTATGTTGCCGACCATGATATTATGAGCTACCTATCGAACGTGAGCACGAGGTATAGCGGTCCATAAGATGAACACAACGATGACGAGTAACCGTAAACATTATTGGCGACAATGACAAAATCATTAGAATCATTCTATTAGGTATTTACGCAATCTATTAAACGTTGTTGTTAACCCATGGTCCCCAAACCGTTGCTTTTCGAATATTCCATGATCCCAAACCCGTCGCGTTTTCGGCCACATGATCCCAAACCCGGACCGGCCGAACTTAACACCTCATTCATCACTCGGACACCTTAACCACCCGCCCACACCCACTCCACCACAATCCTTGAACTCATCAGCCCCCTGAACTTATCACCTCACTCATCAGCCCGACTCCCTACTCAGGGAGTCCATAATAGGGACTCCCTAATAGGGGTTGACATTGCCAGGACGCTATTATCTCGAATTTCTTGACTTTTTTTTTCTCTAGAGTACACGGAGCACGTCCAGCAGTTCGCTCACAGTAAGGCCCTGAAATTTGCAAAGAAAAGGTTCGTCAACATGATTGCGAATCAAATGGTATACATCCTGCCCAGATATCATCACTAGGGAACACCTGATTTATAATCACGGATGGCTGAATGAAGTCGAATTGGTTGTTCCGTGATATTTCATTTGAAGAACGATGGTTATTTTGATACGTACCCTTTTAATTAGACAAACGTTATGCTTCCTGAATAACAACATAATTAATGATTGAATTATTGATGAAACTTCAATTCCCGGGCCGGCTCCAGTACTCGATTTAGGGCTTTCCTGGGGGGAGCTCGAGGGTACTGACCACGGAAAACAGTGATCTACGCAGAAGGGGCAGCTGTGCAGGTAAATAATAAACCGTTGTGTAATAATTTGCAGCGGTTTTTACTCAATTACGAATCCAAGGCATCTCCACCATCGGTAGTGAGGAAGCAAAAATAAAAGTATATAGCATTTCCAAGTCAAATCCAACCTTTTCCCAAACAAATTCAACTTTTTCCAGGTGAAACTCAACTTTTTCCAAGACAATTTCAACTTTTTCCAGGTCTAACTCAACTTTTTCCAAGTCAATTTCAACTTTTCCCAAGTCATATTCAACTTTTTCCATTTCAAATTCAACCTTCCCCTACTTCAGCAAAAAAAAAATAAATTTTAATAAACTTAATAGCGAACCCCATTAATAACTATTTGTTGCATTATTTAAGGCTTAAATTAAACAACGCTCAGTGCAGGTAATAGGTATGTTTTTTTTTTAATTTAAAATTTTTCTTTTGTGAACCTTCAGCTGAAGTAAGGAACATAACTTCGGTGTTGCAAATTCATCGTGTTTACTTCTTTAATGCCTATTTCTTTGCCCATCAAACCTTCTGATTACTCTAACGCACCTCATCTGATGTCACACGAAATTCAATTTAAGCCTTAAAAATAATGCAACAAAAAGTTAGTAATGGGGTTCACAAATTGAGTTCATTAACATTTAAATTTTCTGCTGAAGTAGGGGAAGGTTGAATTTGAAATGGAAAAAGTTGAATCTGACTTGGAAATCCCTGCACAACGGTTTATTAGTTTTTACAGAATACCCTTCTGTTACAGATCACAGCTCTCTGTATAGATAACCCGTCTACCACGCAGTGCGAATCTATTTCTGTCCCTTCACCCAAATTTTGATTTTTTTAACTCCTCCCTCTCAAACTTGAAGTCGCTAGTTTCCTCCTCTGATTTATTATTATTCAATTAACTGTCTATACAACGTCAAGTGTTATCCTATGTTGAAGTACAAACTATTGTTTAAATTATAACTATTATTGTCGAATTGGGCTTGCCCGTACATAAATAAATAAATAGCCCGTCTATATAATATAATATGTACTACTCTATACATATTATGTGAATCGCAGACCCTCCGTAGGTTACCTAACCCCGTACTCGTTACTAGGCACCATCCTAAATCACTATTTAAATGTTGCTAAAATAATTCTGTCGATGACAAACAGTAACTAAAATGGCAAAAAGAAACGCAAATAATGAAGTTCTGAAGGGAAGTTGTTGATGTGGAGTGAAATAGATGCCCCTTCTGCGTAGATCACTGTTTTCTGTGGTCAATACCTATAATGAACCGTTGTGTAATAACTTGCCCATCAATAATACTTCAACGGTTTTTCAAGTTGCAAAAGTACCGATCAACAAAATCCAGCCCCTTCATGGTAGATGAACCGTTGTGTAATAA
This sequence comes from Leptopterna dolabrata, assembly GCA_954871275.1. Taxonomy (NCBI): domain Eukaryota; kingdom Metazoa; phylum Arthropoda; class Insecta; order Hemiptera; family Miridae; genus Leptopterna; species Leptopterna dolabrata. The sequence continues at coordinate 51,802,126 of OX940980.1, forward strand.
TTTACCGTTGTGTAATAATTTACCGTTATGTAATAATTTACCGTTGTGTAATAATTTGCCGTTGTGTATTCATTTACCATTGTGTAATAATTTACCCATCAATAATACTTCAACGTTTGTTCAAGTTTCACAAGTACCTACCTACCAACAAAATCCAATAGTCCATCACTTATCAAATGAAATAATATCGCAGAACAACCTACTACACTTCATACAGCCATCCTTGATTATTATCATGCGCTCCCTAGTGATGATATTCCGGCCGGATTTATACCGTTTGATTCACGATCTTGTTGACGAAGCTTTTTGGTGCACACGAACGGCAGGACGTACAATGCTCCGGGTGGTCTCAAAAAAATTTTTAGCTCAAGAAAAATTTAATAACGTAAAAAAAAACCATACCCTTCTATCGGAAGTTTTCGAGCTGCGGCGTTCTGAAAATTTCAACCCCTATTTTGAACCCCTTAGAGATGACTGACAGTAACGTCGAGCTTCGAGGACCAACTAGACCCCGCACGGAACCTATAACCCGAATTTCATCAATTTTGTTCCATGGTAACTAAGAAAAGTGGCCCGTACGGCGTACGGCGGACAGACAGAAATATTTTTATTGCATTTTCGGATTCTAAATACCTTGAAACGAAAACCATCAAATTTTGAGGGGGGTTAGAATTAATTTTTTTTCATGCTCGATTCCAATGGTTCATTATTGAAAATAATAAACCAAAAGTTGAATTTGGCCTTGGAAAAAGTTGAATTTGACTTGGAAAATGTTGAATTTGACTTCGAAAATGTTGAATTTCGTTTGAAAAAAGTTGAATTTGACTTGGAAAATGTTGAATTTGACTTCGAAAATGTTGAATTTCGTTTGGAAAAGGTTGGATTTGACTTGGAAAAAGTTAATTTGACTTGGAAAAGGTTGAATTTGGTTTGGAAATGCTGTATATGAAAGTTCCAGTTCCTCTGTGTCAGAGATAAACCGCACAGGAGGGATCTGTAGCACAGTTAGCGCTGGCCCAGTTGAATGATGCAGCCAACCAGGTGATGAATGGGTTAAGGTGAGGTTAGTGAGAGGTTAGTGTGAGGTTAGTGAGAGCGTTATCGGTCAGTTACGCGTGTTTCCAGGAGCTGGACGTGTTTGGACCATCGAAAGGATGAGGGAACGGGATTCGCCTTCTTCTCGGTCCCGCCCCGAGGGATCTGCCCACGTCCTCGTCCAAGTGGAAGGGGATGCCGCCAACTGATCACTTTCTTCTCTGAAAAAACTCAACTTCCGATTTCACTCAGTCGATTCGCCGAGCAGGAAGTGGAAGTCGTCCGACGGGCAGCTGGCGGCCACGCGGGGGAAAACGAGGCTAGTTACGCCCAGGAACGTCACCCCCGTCATCCAGAACCGGCTCCAGGATGGAGGACGTCCTCGGCATCCCCTCCAGGACGGTTTCCAGGAGTTGCGATCCTTCCCCTAACCCCCGTGTGACGTGAATGGCGGATGGTACTGAATCCGGGTTCACCACTCGTGGTTCGACTGGAGAATTATTCCACTCCACTCGCGTGAACATTTTGAATAGACTGAACCACTGACTTGAACTTATCAGCCCCCTGAACTTATCACCTCATTCATCAGTCCGACTCCCTAACCCCCCCCCCCTCACCATCACAATCCTATTCATCACTCCGACTCCCTCCCCCCCCCCCCATTACCATCACAATCCTTGAACTGATCAGCCCCCTGAACTTATCACCTCATTCATCACTCCGACACCTTAACCACCCGATCATACCCACTCCATCACTATCCTTGAACTCATCAGCCCCTGAACTTATCACCTCATTCATCAGTCCGACTCCCTAAATCCCCCCCCCCCCCCATGCACAACAACACCATCACAATCCTTGAACTCATCAGCCCCTGAACTTATCACCTCATTCATAACTCCGACTCCCTAACCCCCCCCCCCTCCCCAAGCACAACAACACCATCACAATCCTTGAACTCATCAGCCCTCGGAACTGACTCCCCCCCACTCTACTATTCACTCTACCACCTATTCCACCCGTGTGAACGGCAGAGTAGAGTTGGAATGAGAGGAAGAAGGGAAGAGACACAAGTCTTCACGAGGACTACTCACGAACATTGCTCCAGGAGTTGTGGCATCCGCCGTTACAGTGTCACTGTAATCGAGCAACGGGGACACCACATCAGGCCAAGCCGTTGTTCAAACGCCTCAGGACACGTCACAAGTTTAAACATCATCAAACCCCTGACCAATTTCCCTTCTTCACTTGATAGTTTTGGTTTATTATTCTGTGAATAACACATCTATGTATTCGCTCAGCAAAACAATTTTATAACACCCCCACAAAATTTTAGCATGGAACATGCTTTAGCCTTGGACTAACTAGCCAAAAAACGTTACGCGGAATGGGTGACGCGGATGGGTGACGAAATTTTCTTATGATTTTCACGTACAACCGAGTAGTTGCTAGGGAAATGAAACTTCTTTCATTTTCATCGGACAAAAATCGATTTCCATTCGTTGGAAAGCTCTTGATTTATCACGCATTTATTTCGTATTTGTTCTTGGTATTTATTTCCTAGTTTCATAATATAACTATATAAATGGATGTTATAAATCGATAGTAAACAATGACGCTTGTTTGGTTGTCACTTGGTTGTTTCGATGTGTATAAGCGTGGCTAAAGCATGTTCCATGTTTCTTGAATTGTAGCCGTAGGCTCTAAGCAGTAAGCATCCGGGGGTCCAGGGCGAGGCGCGGAGCGCCGAGTTTTCTTTTACGTTTCAAGGTGCGTAGATTCCAAAAACACGGCAAAGTCCTTGTCACATGTGTTTATTATTCTACTGGACACACCTACAGAAATATTGGCTGTTCGTTTGTTGTTTCTTTCATGTGAAATAATCGAAATAGCTATTTTTGATGGTTTCCACCAATTTTGGCCGCCAAAAACACGAATTAGGATCTTATTTTTTTGCAAATTATCTTTCATCACTGATAGTGCCATTTAACTGTCTTGATTCACCTGCTGACATTACTTCTAGCGTTGCTATAGAAATTTACTATGATTTCAGACAATTTCCCAGGTTTTTGACTCATAAAAAATGAATTTTGAGAGCTGAACTTTCGTTAAAACTTCAATTCTTCACTCTTGGTCAAAATCGACTTCATATTCGGTCTTCTCGTCCTAAAGTACATCGAAAACGATACCTCTCATCTCAAGCTCATGTTCACTAAAACCTATTAAAAAAACCTCAAAACCTTATTTTTACACCCATTTTCCCCCCTGGGTTTACTCCGATCAGGCTGCCGGCCTTCGGAGCACAACTAGGACCCAAATGTGTTCCCAAATGGGGACCCAGACTGTGTGCGGAAGAACGACGATTATAGACCAAAATTTAACATAAATTTAAGGCTGAAACTTTGCTAAAACCTCAATTTTCCAGTCTTTGGTCAAAATCTACCAAACACAGAAAATACCTATTTTTATACCCATTTTTCACCCATAACACCCCTGGGTATATTCCGATCGGGCTACAAAGTTTCGGGACACAACTAGCAACCAAATGGAGTTTTTGTGCGAAAGAGCCAATCTTTTAGACCGATAATGAAGTAGTTATGCGTGATACGGCGGGCGGAAATTTTTGGAATCTACGCACCTTGAAACGTAAAAGAAAAAATTTTGAGGGGGTGTTATAAAAAATTTTTGCTGAGCGTTTTTACATAGGTGTATTATTCACAGAATAATAAACCAAAATAACCGCGCAAATCGGTTGAGAATTGCGGCCTGGGCAGCGCACAAGATTTTGTCACACACACACACACACACACACACACACACACACACACCTATATTTTGTTTTTCTTCTTCTTCTTCACGTATTATGCATTCAGGATGGTCTGAAACGGATTTGAATGTGGTTCTTCTCATTCTCGGCTGAGTTTTGTCCTCCTGTGACCAGATCAAATACACAAGGAGGTCTCTTGCTACTGAGGAACGTCCTGAAAAAGGTGATTATACCAAGTTGACTTGCTCCTGCAGTGCAGTGTCGCATAGACTTGAGTCCAGATCAGGTCTTTCACAAACCATTCTAGGGCCCTATGACGTCGATAACAGTTGCAGACCCGAAGAAGAACCAAATTGTTGGACTTGTCCATTTTGTAAAGATTCAACTTGTTAGAAAAGACGGTGTTCACGGCATTTTTGGTTTGCGTATTTATGAACTGGACCAGACCAAGTATCGTTCCGTATCGATTCAATTTCCAGACCCAAGCCGTCTAAAATGACGTCACTACGAGCTTTCTGAGGCCGTAAAGGGAATTTTCGCGGAACTCGAACCAATATTGAAGATGAAATTCTGAATCCCTACCCGCGCCAATTCCTTACCGTTCCAATTTCAATCGAAAACCTGATCCGATATCTGCGAATAGGCAACACATGGGACAGCCCTCAAGAAGAAGGCATATTTATGTCACAGAAAACGGGCAAGAAGCCAAGTAAAAGTGGTTCCTTTGATCCGTTTAGCTCGTTACAGAGCTCAATCGATCCAACAGCCGGTGGCACACGTGTCCAAATCAACGATGGTTGACAACACTGCAAACTGTGGACACCGTTATGCAATAATACCAGCTAGGGCGAGTTCCCCGGAACTTATTTTTGGAGAACTTTGAGGGGAATATTCCCGGGAATATTTCCAAAACGGGAATTTACGTGTTTTTTTTGTTTTTTTGAGGAATTTTATCCTTGTTAAAGTATTATTTAACCTGTCCTATTGTTTTGAATACCATCGTTCTGCTTCCCACTTGAGGTAACATCAATGAAACACTGCATAGATCCTTCAGTTTTGGTTTATTATTCCGCGAATAACACACCTATGTATATATTCGCTCAGCAAAAAATTTTTATAACACCCCCTCAAAAGTTTTTCTTTTCCGTTTCAAGGTTCGTAGATTCCAAAAATGCAATGTCCGTCCGCCGTACGCCGTACCACGCATATCTACTTCAATTTTGGCCAAAAAAATTCGTTCTTTCGCACACAGTCTCCATTTGTGCCAGTTGTGTCCCGAAACATAGCAGCCATATCGGAATATACCCAGGTGTTTATGGGTGTAAATGGGTGTAAAAATATTTACTTTTTGTGTTTTAGTAACATGTTAGTAACATGAGCTTTTGAGGTATAGTTTTCCATGTTTTTGGGTCGAGAAGATCGAATTATGAAGTTGATTTTGACAAACGAGTGAAGAATTGAGGTTGTAACAACGATTAAGCTCCCGATATTCATTTTTTATGAGTCAAAAACCTGGGAAATTGTCTGAAATCACCATTAATATGTATAATAACACTAGAACCAGTATTAGCAGGTGAATCAAGACAGTTAAATGGACATCTAAAAAATAGCTATTTCAATAATAAACCCAAGTGAAGGAGACTTTGCAGCGTTTTTTGTGTTTAGGAAGCGAATTTAGATGTTAGGAAATATTCCCGGGAATTTTCATAGTTCCCTGGAAAGTTTCCGTGGAAATATTACCGGTGCCCGTCACTGACTACCATTATATTTTCAGAGTAAACTGTTGAAATGGTCATAATAAAACTGTGGCATCTATAAAACTTAGATTTGCACGTTCAGACTTCACTTTTAAATTCAATATTTTTACTATTTATTTTCACTAGTATTTTTAATAATCGAATAGCACCGGTCAGACAGCAGAATAAGTATTTTTTGTTGATTAGTGTGTGACAGAGTGTGACAGTGGTGGTGGACCCTCGAGAGTCCCCCTCCTAGACCAGCGCGATTATCACCGGTTAAGAAGGAACACCGTTAAAGTTTCACCAAGCGACCCCGTCTCCACCGGAAGAAAAAAATGTATCGACAACAGCCAGACTGTTACACTCCTCCCCACATGACATACTTCTGAGTAGCAGAAGTATGAGAGGGTAAAGGGGGAATGAAAAGTTGTATGAAGTTCTGGTTCAGGAAACGACATCTGAACAACTTCAAGGTGACTAACCTCCATCGTAATGGTACTACCTCAATAATATTTTACTGGAGGAGAACAAAGCTCCTACATACGAGTATTGGCGGATAATGTTGTCAGAGGTTGTTGTCCAGTGAATTGTGCTCATCTGGGCAACCTCTAGGTGATCAACCTCCATCGTTAGGATGGAACATCTATTGGGACACGGCATCAATCGCCTTCAAATGAGCTCAATATATTTTAATTATACTGACACTCTAAAGAGGGGAAAGGAACTGCTCAGCGCATACTACCAAACCATGCTCTGCTACCACGTGACAGAGTGTGACAGTGGTGGTGGACCCTCGAGAGTCCCCCTCCTAGACCAGTGAGATTATCGCACGGTTAAGAAGGGATATCGATTAGGCTTCCGCTCACCGATCCCGTCTCCACCGGAAGAAAAAATGTATCGAGAACGGCCACAATGTTACAAGTTTACTGCAGCAAGCTATAATATAAGGTACAACGGCTCTAGTGAGCACCTATGTAACCGATCGTAAATCATACTGCGCTGCCTGACTACGTCTACAACAGGAGGAAGCTCTAACGCAAACATGTTTGACTTTTTATAGGCGCAGCTATTGGCGGGTTTCCATTCCGGGTCAATTAATTTAGCTATCTCCGTCGGTTGTCCTACATCTTCCGACTGCAGTTTAAACAGAGTTATAAACTCCTTCTCTCACGAACAGCTCGTAAAACTCCTTCGGGACGGCATTTTTATAGTTTTGAAGAAAATGACTCCCACCACCTGTTGAATATTCCGAACGCGGTGGAGGTGGAGAGTGAATGCGACGTCCGCTTCAGTTCATTGCGAATACCACCGCTTTTTATCAACTGATCTAACAGTGCATTCAGACGACTTGTTTGAGAAATCGTTTGTAATAGCGGGAAAATTGACGGTTACGGGCTGAACAACTCTTGAGTAATGCGCGCAACGGGAGCGTCTGTGGTCAACTTGTCAACAGCAAACCCTCCTCACCTCAATTCAAATTTGAGTAGAATTGGTCTGTCCGTCTACGCGAAAAGCTGTACGGATTGACGGATTGTTATTTCACTAATTACACACTAAAATTCAACAATCAGTAGCGGTGCGTGGGGTCTGAAAACTGTGGGGCACCAGACCAGAACACAAAACCAACAGATTGGTCTACAAAATACCCCAAGGCAACAACACCCTTCCCTTATTTACTGATAGCAGTGATATTCAGCAAAGCTTATCTCTTTTAATCAACAATCTTATCGTCATACGGCAACGTCGACAATTTAATACAACAAAACAATGGAGAAGCTACTCGAATGGAGAAGCTATTGACTAGAAGCTAGGTAGGTAGTTATCTGCGTGTTGACGCCGATCAGTCCACAAACAGCCAACAGGACAAAACGCACGTAACGCAAAACCAAACGCAAAACGCGCAAAATTTGACGCAAAAAAATTTAAAACTGACATAGAAAGCGAATGTGATTCAGTGGAGTGAAGTTCTCAGCTTAGTTGTCATCTGCAGATGTCAGAAATGTGATTCAGAGGTAACAAAAAACAAATCAGAAGAAAAAGCATCTCGTATCGAGATGACAAATTGAATCGAAGGGATCGAATCGATTGTGAAATGGACGATTTTGGGGTTGAAATCAGATTATAAGGCCGGGGCCCAAAGTGGGCGTGGCGAACAACATTTTTACTCGGCTGACGAGCCACTTTTCTCGGTTGCCATGGCGACACTAGTTCCCAGGACCCAGAAACTACCTTCCAGTTTCAGGAGCCTAGGTTTCGATTTCGATTGCAGGACATCGATTACTGCCGCTTTATTCTGATAAGATTCTTGGTCTGTGGAGCTAACGTTAAGGAACCACCATGGATGCTATACTAGAATATTGAATATCCATAGCAGAGAACTCAGGCGTGTGGCTGTTGAACTTGTGAAAAATGCTAGGTAGGTACAGTGTAAGGAGGGAAATTCAGATGCCACCTGAACAACGGTTGGTCTTGTTTACTCTAGTGGTTTTGGATGCCGGGGTTGTGGCCTTATGGACGCAGCGCAATTTGTGTTTTTTCCATGGTCAATTCCAAAGGTTTATTTTTCAAAATAATAAACCAAAAAGTTCACTGTTGAATTTGTTTCTTTTCTATAAGATTAGACTGGTCATTACAAAACACTTACGCTAAATCAACCGCTAGTCATCGGATGGACTATTTTTCCCCTGTTGTAAATCTATTGAAATAAAATTATAAGTGTTTGTACACTCATGTGAAAATATATCTGTTTCTATTCTCCCTATTTAAGCCGCTGTAATATGGATTATTTTTAATGTTTATTGTGGTATCGGTTCTCATCAACAGAAAATTGAAATATGGGGATGGCCTGAATGAATTTGTGGAGAGGACATGCTCGGCACCCAATGCAATAAATTATTTATTTACTTGAAGAAAATTAGACTTCCCTGTCCTGGGCACAAACATCTGAAGGATTTTGATTTATCCATATGTGGGATTTTGATTTATTCTCAATAGTAAACCTTCGAAATGTGGCCCATGAAAAAAAAACCTCTATCCCATCAGAATTTCGTGGTTCACGATTCAAGAGACGTAGAATACGAATAACGAATAAAAAAAATTCCGTCCGTCCGCCCTACGCCGTCCGTGGCTTTTTCCTTAGTTCCCATGAACCAAAATTCACGAAATTTGGTATATGGGTCCCTTTGGGCTCCAGTTGGTCCGCGAAGTTCGATGTTACTGTCACTCAACTCTAAGGGGCGAAAAATATGGGTCCGAAATGTCCAGAGTATCCCTATCTCGGAAAATTGTATTTTGAGGTGTGGGTTTTTTGCATTTTTATATAGTTCGATTTTTTTTCTGGATTTTTGAGACCGTCCGGAGTACTGTATGATTTTGCCATGAAATTGAATTTTTCCTAACAAGCAGAGTGTATGAAGGCATAAACCTGGACTGAGAGCCCACATCACGTGCACCCGCAGCTCAGTGGGCTAGGGGTTGGAATCCCACGCTGAGGGTCGCCAGTTCGAGTCCCAGCCGGGACCAAAAATAACATTTTTCACTCCAAATGAACAATTTACCTTCAGAAGCACATCTGAGTTTTGCGACTTTTATATGCTGGTTTTTTATGAAACTGTAATTCCTGGGCCGGCTCCAGTACTCGATTTAGGGCTTTCCTGGGGAGGAGCTCGAGGGTACTGACCACAGAAGACAGTGATCTACGCAGATGGGGTAATCTGCGGAGGTAAATTATAAGCCGTTGTGTAATAATTTGCAGCGTTTTTCGAAGCGAGTTACCTCAGAGCGCAGTGGTAGGCGCCGATCCCGAGTCGGTGCCTGCACTCGGGGATCAGATTAACATTTGAGCGGAACACCGTCACTTTCCTGTTTAGAAAACTCCCGCCGAGCGATGGCGGAAGGGGAGCTCCTCCCCGAAGGCCGTTGCGCAACCCCGCGGGACTCCTCGACCACTTTCTCCCGGTTCTCCCGGGTTGATACCCTCGGGGAAGAGGATGACGGGGAAGAGGATGACGTTCCGGGACGCCGCTCCCCGGCAGTTGAGGTAGGGGAGATCACAAAAACTCCGACCCTCCTCCGTCCAGTCCTTGAGCTCACCTCGGAGGTTCCCGTTGGAAGGGAATCCAAGGAAGGTCTTTCCCCCGGGGTCGACGACCCTTCGCTCTTCCCCGATCTTCCTCAGGGATCCTCTCGCCCTGAGGTCGTCGCACCACCTTCTTTTTTTTTTCAGGCTCTTTGCGGAATCCTCCGTTTTTTGTTTCTTTTTCCACACTTCGCTCGACTCCCTCGCTTCCGGTCGCTCACTTGTTCCCTCGCAGAATTTACACTGTGACATAGCGGGGGAGGTGGAAATACAGATTTGTCATCGGAACCGGACGCGAACGCACAAAATTTGACAAAAAAAATATAAAACTGACAAGTGACTCAACACAGAAAGCTAACGTGATTCACGAGACAACAAAAACAAATCAGAAGACGAAGCATCTCGTATCGAGACGACAAATGGAATCGACGGGATCGAATCGACTGTGACAAGGAACGATATTTGGGTGGAAATCAGATTCTGGGGACAGCGCCAAAAGTGGGTGTGGTGAACTACATTTTTACTCGACTGAGCATGCGCGGACGGGCCACTTTTCCCAGTTGCCATGGGAGTATTAGGTCCCAGGGCCTGCCAGTTTCAGGAGCCTAGGTTTTGATATCGATTGCAGGACATCGATCACTGTCGATATGTTCCGATTACATGCTTGGTCTACAGAGCTAACATGAAAGAGCCACCATGTTATTGAACCACAATAATATTGAACATCCATAGCCAGAGAAATCTAGCGGGTCGCTGTTAAACTTTGTGAAAAAAGCTAGGTACAGTGAGGGAAATTCAAATGCCAACTGAACTCATGGTTGGATTTTTTTTTTCTCTCTGTTTTTTTATGCCTTTTTGGGTGCCGGGGCAGTGGCCCAAGTGGCCTTATGGACCCAACGCCCTGGTACTGACAGACAGACATAAATACTGACTCGGACCCAGTTTGTTCTTTGATGCCTGTGACAGTGTGGCAGTGGGGGTCGACCCTCGAGAGTCCCCCTCCTAGACCAGCGAGATTATCACCGGTTAAGAAGGGATATCGATTAGGCTTTCCCAAACGACCCCGTCTCCACCGGAAGAAAAAATAGCTCGAGAACAGCCACACTGCTACAACACCAGATCTGGTTGAACGCCGTTTATTTTGCGGGACTCTCTCGATTTCTATGATGTCAATTGTTCCGCGTCCCGATACGACCACCTTTTCGCTACCACACCTCATATGGTTGATCGTGACGACACGTGTGCCAACTACAATTTTCACTTCCGACGTTTATTTATTTATTGTAAATTTCACGGGCAAATGCCCAATTTCAATACAAATTAAATGACCAAACTACTTATTCATACTCATACAAACAAACATTCAACATCACTTAAATTATATAAATAACTGTCCTTTATATAAATAACAGACTTTAAATTACATACAGTGGTAAAAAGCTGAACACCTAAATAATGAAAACAAAACAGATATAACACAGCAAGGACGAAAAACACACCTAATCTACGTCCAGCTCACACACACGTTTTTTAACAAAATTATGAGAGTTGGAGATGTCGAAGTCTACGGCATCACTCGATCCAGCCAGCCGGTTGATGTAAACCTGCATGCGCAACACCGGATCATTGCGGAGGTATAGTTGGTGGGGGCATGAGTTCTAAGTATTTAAGTACTAGTCTTATACTCGTATGTGTATGAGTATGTTCATATACTCATATCACCGGCTTGCAAGTGAAATCTACCAAGCCGGAAATGTTGCTTTCGAGAAAATCGATTTCGAAGTTTTTCAGTTTTTGAATGAAATATATCTAAGAGAAGAAATTGGATTAGAGGGCTGAAATGTGGACTTTAGCTGCCTTAACGGGTAAATTCAAAAGCACTTGTAATGCTACTTCTCCTACGAAGGAACACGACTTAGTGGATTTCACCACTCAATCATGATAAGTAACTTGTCGTTTTTCTCCACGAGAGTTGCCTCTAATCGTGATGAAAATTGAGGGAGAGCGTCTTAGAAATTACTTCACAAAAAAAGGCTGGGGGATGAAAATTCATTTTTTTTATTTTGTCAAGTAGGTACCACCGTTAAAATTGTTGGTATTCTAAAATTCGGCAGCTATCAGGAAAATTATCATAACACTGAATTGGATGCAGAGCTGATTTGCCAGGGACCAAAGACGGAGGCTGGTGGCAGGGACAGAAGGAGTAAGGAGAGTTGAAAAAGGCAGAAAGAGTGAAACAAAAGCCGAAAAATAGAACATCAGATCTGATCAAACGACAGCAGTGTTTCTGGAACCGGGCTGTTCTTACCTTTAACTTCAGGGGAGAGTCGGTAATGCTAACTGAAAACGCTGCAAATCCCTGCACAACGGTTTATTATTTTGTACAGAATACCCTTCTGTTAAAGACCACAGCTCTCCGTATAGATAACCCTTTATATAATATATGTACTATTCTATACATATGATATAGATCGCAGACCCTCCGTAGGTTAGTACCTAACCCCGTACTCGTTACTAGGTACCTACCTAAATCACGAGTTAAACGTTTCTAAAATAATTCTGCCGATGACAAACAGTACCTAACCAAAAGAAACACACATAACGAAGTTTTGAAAAGGAATTGTTGATGAGGAGTGAAAAAAGTTGCGAAAGTACCTCCCACCAAACTCCAGCCCCTTCTACGTAGATGGTATAATGAACCGTTGTGTAATAATTTACCGTTCAGTAATGATTTACCATCGTGTAGTAATAATTTACCCATCAACAATACTTCAACGTTTGTTCAAGTTTCACTAGGTACCTATCAACAAACTCCAAAAGAGCCATCATTTTTCAAATGAAATAATATCACAGAACAACCAACTCGACTTCATACTCCGCCTATAAAATCAGGTGGTCCCTAGCAATGATTTTATCTCCGGCCAATTTCCTATTGTCGGCGCGTCCCTGGTGACGAGATTTGGTCTGATGTATACAATTTCTTTCACCCTGGTGTCGAAAATGCCTGTCGGTGCAAACTTCGGGGCCTTACTGTGAACGAATGGCTGGACGTACGGTGCTCCGGGTGGTCTTAAAAACCTCCCAAGTTCGAGAACTATTTAAAACCGTAAAAAAATTCACGTAAAAAAAAGGAATAGGCGTTCTGAAAATGTCAACCCCCATTTTGAACCCCTTAGAGATGACTGACAGTAACGTCGAGCTTCGAGGACTAACTCAGGGGCGCCATTTCACCAAACTGTTGGGGGGGGCAAACACCAGGGGGTATGGGGGGTATGATATATCTACTAAGGAAAGGGGGTCCAGGGTTTTTTCCCCCGCAAATTTGTTTAAATATATATTACATTTAGATGTAGGCTAATTTTATGCTTCCTTTTACATATTGAAAGTTTCAATAAAAGAATAAATAAAAACAAAATCAAAGTACCCTTTTTCAATTCATTAAATTAGCATTGCTACATTCCAATAATATTCATTCAAAATATTCCTTTTTAAAAGAATAACTTTTTAAAAGAAGGCTATGATATTCTAGATAACTCCAGTAGTCATTTTCATTATTTATCAATTCCTTGGAGGGGGCCTAGGCCCCCCCCCCCCCCCTGCACCCCTTAAATGGCGCCCCTGGACTAACTAGAGCCCGAACGGAACCTATAACCCGAATTTCATCAATTTTGATTCATGGTAACTAAGAAAAGTGGCCCGTATGGCGTACGGCGGACAGACAGAAATATTTTTATTGCAGTTTTGGATTCTACATACCTTGAAACGTAAACCATCAAATTTTGAGGGTGGTAAGAATTTTTTTTTTTTCATGCTCGATTCCAATGGTTCATTATTGAAAATAATAAACCAAAACTTACCAGGATCCACAATATAACTAAGTGGATTTCATATCTTGTAATAAATAATACCGCATCGATAATTATCAATTTTTAGTTTGGAGAAATCCACCAGACTAGAATTCGTTCGCAACTTACCTAGTGAGAAATAATTCCGTCATTTCTGAGAAAACTGTTGTTCGGATCTAAAAACTGACCTTGCGAATCGATCGTGCGTCAAAAAATACATAGAAGTAGCATCCAAACTCAAAATTTGAAAAAGTGACATAGTGGATTTCACTTGAGAGCCGACCATAAATTATAAACTTAGATGATTATGTTCATATTTATTTGAATATAATATAAGTATAGACTTAAGCTGGGTGCACATTGACGCGTAATCGACGTAAAACCCTCAAAACTCAAACGCGTAATTGAATTTGATTGGCTCATCAGGTTTACGCTCTTTACGCGCGACGACTTCTGTCTAAGATCAAAAAAACGCTGCAAAGTCCTTGTCACATTGGTTTATTATTCTACTGGACATGGTAGAGAAACTTTGGCTGTTTTTTATTGTTTCATTCATATGCAATTATTGAAAAGGTTATTTTTGATGGTTTCCACCAGTTTTGGCCCCCAAAAACACGAATTAGGCTCGGCTTTTCCTTTCAACAGGTTATTTTCGATCATTGATAGTACCATTTAATTGTCTTGATTCACCTGATGATTCTACTTCTAGTGTCATTATACAAATGTATGGTGATTTCAGACAATTTTCAATGTTTTTGACTCATAAAAAATGAATTTCGGGAGCTTAACCTTCGTTACAACCTCATTCTTCACTCTTCGGTCAAAATCAACCTAATATTCGGTCTTCTCGCCCTATAAAACATGGAAAACGATACCTCACAAGCTCATGTTCACTAAAACCTCAAAAATCCCTCGAAAACCCCTATTTTTACACCCATTTTTCTTCCATAACACCCCTGGGTGTATTTCGATCGGGCTGCCGCCGTGTTTCGGAGCACAACTAGGACCCAAATGGGGACCCAAACTGTGTGCGGAAGAACGTCGATTTTAGACCAAAATTTAACGTGAATTTAAGGTTGAAACTTTGTTAAAAATCAATTTTCCACTCTGGTCAAAATCGACTTCATATTCCTTAAACGATGCCAAAAATCATGGAAAACGATACCTCAAAAGCTCGTCTTACTAAAACACAAAAAATACCTATTTTCATACCCATTTTCACTCATAACACCCTGGGTATATTCCGATCGGGCTGCAAGGTTTCGGGACACAACTAGGGCCCAAATGGAGCATTTGTGCGAAAGAACGAATTTTTTAGACCGAAAATGAAGCCGGTATGCGTGATACGGCGGACGGACATTGCATTTTTGGAATCTACGCACCTTGAAACGTAAAAGAAAAAATTTTGAGGGGGTGTTATGAAATTTTTTGCTGAGCGAATACATAGATGTGTCATTCACTGAATAATAAACCAAAAGCAGGAGCTGAATATGTGAACCTGGTCAACTAGGCACAACAAGTCAACGATTAAATACAAATATTTCCGGATTCAAACAGAAAAGTCCTCCACTTTAAACAGTTCTTCATCAATCAAACAAATATTTAAAACTCCCTCCCTCCCTCCCTCCCATCCATCCATCCATCCCTCCCTCTCTCTCCCCCTCCCTCACAATTACCCACTTATCGTCAATATCACTAATTTGGTTGTGAAGTACTGGGACGGAATGGCGGGAGGGCAAATTTTAATCGCCTCTCATCACTCACGAACAATCCAAACTGGGCTCCTCGCGGCCGACTATCTTTTTCAATTTATCAACTTTGAACTTTCTCCATTGTATGGAAAATGGCCCTAGCCTGATCCGAACAACCTCTTTTTAGGTCAGTCGATCGAACGGCGAGTTTCTAACTCCGTCGCAACAATCCCTATTGTTGTTTTTCTTTTAAATCCACCTTGGGGCTCCCCTAAGTGGAAAAAGAGACGTCGGGCGCTGAGATAAGGACGAAAGAGACGACATACCTATAAACAAGAACGAACATGCGAAAATACTGATGACCGAGGAGAACGCCTGTAGCGACGTCGTTCTGGAATGTTTGAAACAGTTGACACCAATATTTGTGGCGACGAGAGGAAGATTTGTGTTATTCACTGCAGTTTTCAACGAGAAATTCGTTGCCAAAAATTGCCATACGTATATTTATGGGATATTATCTGACTCGTAACTGTTATCTGTTATCATAGCTCCTCTCACTGGCACCGTCGTGATCATGAGTGGACAACAGTTGGTAAATTGTGTACGAAATAAGCATGATAATATGTTTATAAATGTAATTCCTGGGCCGGCTCCAGTACTCCATTTAGGGCTTTCCTGGGGACAGCTCGAGGGTACTGACCACAGATAGCAGCGATCTACGCAGAAAGGCACCTAGACAGGTAAATAATAAACCGCTGTGTAATAATTTGCCGCGTTTTCATATCATTCTGAAGCATCAATTTTTTTTCAATCAATCAATTTACTCACAAATTTCCCTCAGGGATTGTTGTGGGGAATAATAAACTTGTTTGTGTGCATGATTTGACGCACCTGAATATCAATTTTATGTCATGTTTTGTGTATAGAAACATGGGTTACCTAGATTCATAAAACCAGCACAACATTTTCTACAGGCACCCAAGTATGAAGTGGAGACAATTTTTACCGAAAAGTTCCTTTTTGTCCCACTACGCGTCGTTCCTGTAAGCCGTCCTGGCACCATAACTTATAGGTACACCATAAAATATTGGCCGAACTTTACACAGGATCTTACCTGTACAGAATTTGCTGAATAGTAAATTATGATAATGTGATGTACAGCAACATACTCAACACCGATCGTTGAGATTAGATTCCTTTGGTTCCGCTGAATACAGATGGCTGTGATGTAAGTTAGGATTACAACGGATATGTATAGAGAATTCCAGGTAACTTCGTGGGAGAACGGAGATGTCCATTAACAGAAACTCAGAGGTAGTAAGATCTGTGGTATATATTTAAAACTCGGCGCTCCGCGCCTCGCCAGGGGGCAAGCCCCCAGGACCCCCGGTTACCTCTATTTACATACTTCGGACGAAATTATAGAAACACAGAATGTGTTTTAGCTCACGCGTTTCACATATAAACCTTTTTCGACTGATATATTGACTGCTCATATGTTACACCAGGTTACACGATCCTTAGTTCCGTATCATCGGTACTTATATAAAGCTTGCAATCGTGTTCACAATATAAATTATTGAGAATGATCACCTGTGTGTAAACAATATTATTATTTAAACAATCACGCTCATACCGCAGCTTGTCGGCCACGCACTCCGCATTGGTTAACGTAATATGGTTAGGTAAATCGAGAGGTATCCAACAAGTGGTGAACGATTTTTGTACGATGATAACTGGCGAAGTTAAAGTTCCGTAGCAACGAATCGGTTGTACGTGAAAATCATTAGAAATTTTTCATAACAGCGTCCCAGATTTCGTTACCTTTTATGGCTAGTTAGTCCATGGCTAAAACACATTCTGTGTTAAAACAAAAAATTCTTGTGTGGTTCTACCAACTCGAGAATAGCTTATATTAGTATGAATCAACGATCATTATGTCATTTAGAGACGCATTTTGTATAATCGGTCAACGGTCACGAGGGTCGTAAAACTTGGCTCCGCCAATAAATGCATTTAAATTCCGACGTCGCAAAACAATAAATTATAATTGCAACATTTCCAAGGATCCCATGACAGTTTCTGTACTTCTTAGCGACATTTGGAAACTTATTGGTAGAGGAAATGCAATCGATTCCTTCATCGATTGAGCTTTTTTCTACAGAGAGAAAAACTGTATATTATTAATATCTTGTTTAATGGTTCAGCTTAATAGTTATAGTTATATGCCCACTACAACTACCACCTTGCAAATTATATACCGTTTGTGATGCGAAATAAGAATAAAATGTCAGTGCATGTTCGTTGTTCTAAAATCTAATGTTTAAATTCAATCTTGAGTGCTTACAGGTTTAACCTCCTAATAAGTAATAAATGTAATTTAGTACAGAACTCTTACGGGCCTTGAATGTTTTTCTCAGGATTACGAATATCAACATGCCGCGCTGCTTCTTTGTATCATCTAAAGATCTAAACTTAAGTCATAAGTAAATTAAAACGAACGATTTTCTGTAATACGAGTTTTGTAACAGAGTTAGTAAGTAGATGTCCGACTTACGAATAAAATCAAAAAATCAAATTTGAGCCAAATTTTGGTTTATCATTCTGTGAATAATACACCTATGTATTAGCTCAGTAAAACATTTTCATAACACCCCCTCAAAAAATTATCTTTTACGTTTCAAGGTGCGTAGATTCAGAAAATGCAATGTCCGTCCGCCATATAATTCATATCTACTTCATTTTCTGTCTAAAAAATTCGTTGTTTCGCACACATGCTCCATTTGGGCCCTAGTTGTGTCCAGAAACTTTTCAGCCGATCGCAATATACCCAAGGGTGAAATAGGAGAAAAATGAGTGTAACAATAAGGGTTTTCGAAGGATTTTTGAAGTTTTAGTTAACATAAGCTTGAGAGGTATCGTTTCCCATGTTTTGTAGGGCGAGAATACCGAATATTAAGTTGATTTTGACAGAAGAGTGAAGAATTGATGTTGTAACGAAGGTTAAGCTCACGAAATTATTTTTTTATTAGTCAAAAACATGGTTTCCATTAATTTTGGCCCCTAAAACACAAATTCCTACGTTTTTTGTTTTTTTTTTCTTTTAATCGTCTTGACCCACGTATTGACACTTTTCCCCATTGTTATTATACAAACTGATGGTGATTTCAGACGATTTCCGAGGTTTTTCACTCATAAAAATAAATTTTGGGAGCTGAGCATTTGGTAGAACTCAATTTTCCACTCTTTGGTCAAAATCGACTTCATATTCGGTCTTCTCGTCCCCAAAAACATGGAAAAAGATATCTCAGAAGCTCGTGTTACCAACATGTTGCTAAAACGCAAAAAGTACCTATTTTTACACACATTTTCACTCATAAAACCCCTGGGTATATTCCGATCGAGCTGAAAAGTTTCGGGACACAACTAGGGCACAAATGGAGCATGTGTGCGAAAGAACGAATTTTTTAGACCGAAAATGAAGCCGGTACACGTGATAGGCGTACGGCGGACGGACATTGCATTTTTGGAATCTACGCACCTTGAAACGGAAAAGAAAAAAGTTTGAGGGGGTGCTATAAAAATTTTTTGCTGAGCGAATACATGGTAGGTGTATTATTCACAGAATAATAAGCCAAAAAGCCGAGCCTGATTCGTGTTTTTGGGGCCGAAATTGGTGGAAACCATCACGAATAGCTATTTCAATTATTGTACATGAAAAGAAACAATAAATGAACAGCCAAAATATCTGTACGTATGTCCAGTAGAATAATAAACCCATGTGACAAGGACTTTGCGGCGTTTTACTTTCAATCTGCCCAATTTAAAAAATAACGCTTTTGGTTTATTATTCTGTGAATAACACACCTGTGTATTCGCTCAGCAAAAAAATTTTATAACACCCCCTCAAAATTTTTTCTTTTTCGTTAAGGTGCGTAGATTCCAAAAATGCAATCACCTGCACCGGCTTCATTGTCGGTCTAAAAAAGTCGTTCTTTCGCACACATGCTCCATTTGGGCCCTAGTTGTGTCCCGATACTGTGCAGCCCATTCGGAATATACCCAGGGGTGTTATGAGTGAAAATATGTGTGCAAATAGGTACTTTTTGCGTTTTAGCTACATGTTAGTAACATGAGCTTTTGAGGTATCGTTTTCCATGTTTTTGGAACGAAAATACCGAATATGAAGTTGATTTTGACCAAAGAGTGGAAAATTGAGGTTCTACCAAATGTTCAGCTCCCAAATTTGATTTTTCGTAAGTCAAAAACCTGGGAAATCGTCTGCAATCACAATCAGTTTGTACAGTAGCACTAGAAAAAGTTTCAACACGTGGATCAAGCCGATTAAATGGTACTACCAATGATCAATGATAATGTGAAGAAAAAACAAAAAAGAGCGTTCCTAATACTGTAGGTATGTCCAATAGAATAATAAACCCATGTGACAAGGACTTTGCAGCGTTTTCTTTAAACGGGCTTGAAACTACCATTATACAAAAGTTCTGAATATTTTTTCTTTAAAAAAAAATGTTTAGATGAAAATTCTCCATTCTGCTAATAGTAAGTATAAACTATTTGCTAATTATTTTAATTTATTTATATCGTACGCGCAACAATTTCCAATTTTTGGTTTCAGGGGAAAACATCGACATCAGCGTCGCAGCTGGTGAAGGCGGACGGATTTAATTGAGCCAAAAAAGACTTGGGCTGGTGGTGGGAGGTGGGCGGGATGTGGTTGGAGGTGGCGGGGAGGCAGATAGCGCGGGTATTTGTTGTGCACGGGAGGCCCAGGGGCATCGAACCCCGGCCAACGAACCCGGAGGATCATCAACTTTGCCTACCTACAACAGCTCAACAACTGCCAACCCGGCGCGGGGCCGGTGTTTCCCCGTGTCGTCCGACGCCCGACGCCGACGCCGACGAACCGGCGAACGGCCCCCGGGTGACGACTCGAGGCTTCGTCTTTGGATTCGGATTCGTAGGTACCGGGTGAGATGTCAAGTGTCAACACCACCTGAGGACAAACGGCACTCGACGTCGCGATCTCCCCGACCTCCGCACTCGAGGGCTAACTCGAAAAACGCTGCAAAGTCCTTGTCACATGGGTTTATTATTCTACTGGACATACCTACAGAAATGCTGGCTGTTCATTAATTGTTGCTTTCATGTAAAATAATTGAAACAGGTATTTCTGGTGGTTTCCACCAATTTTGGCCCCCAAAACACAAATTAGGTACGCTCCTTTTTTTTTTTTTTTTTTTTTCAAATTATCTTTTACCATTGGTAGTGCCATTTAATCGTCTTGATCCACGTGTTGACACTTTTCCTAGTGTTATTCTACAAATTGATGGTGATTTCAGACGATTTCGTAGGTTCTTGACTCATAAAAAATCAAATTTGGGAGCTGAACCTCTGGTACAACCTCAATTTTCCACTCCTTGGTCAAAATCGACTTCATATTCGGTCTTCTCGTCCCCATTAACATGGAAAACGATACCTCAAAAGCTCATTTTACTAACATGTTACTAAATCACAAAAAGTACCTATTTTAATGCACATTTTCACTCATAACACCCCTGGGTATATTCCGATCGTGCTGAAAAGTTTCGGGACACATCTAGGGCCCAAATGGAGCATGTGTGCGAAAGAACGATTTTTTTAGACCGAAAATGAAGCTTGTACACGTGATACGGCGTACGGCAGACGGACATAGCATTTTTGGAATCTACGCACCTTGAAACGGAAAAGAAAAAATTCTGAGGGGGTGTTATAAAAAAATTTTGCTGAGCGAATACATAGGTGTATTATTCACAGAATAATAAACCAAAACGCTGCAAAGTCCTTGTCACATGGGTTTATTATTCCACTGGACATACTTACCTACAGAAATTTTGGCTGTTCATTTATTGTTTCTTTCAAGTACAATTATTGAAATGGCTATTTTTGATGGTTTCCACCAATTTTGGCCCCCAAAAACACGAATTAGGCTCGGCTTTTTTTTAACAGATTATTTTTGATCATTGATAGTACCATTTAATTGTCTTGATTCACCTGATGATTCTACTTCTAGTGTCATTATACAAATGTATAATCGTAAATGTATAATTATAAATGTATAATGTTCGGGAGCTTAACCTTCGTTACAACCTCAATTCTTCACTCTTCGGTCAAAATCAACCTAATATTCGGTCTTCCCGCCCTAAAAAAAAACATGGAAAACGATACCTCACAAGCTCATGTTCACAAAAACCTCAAAAATTCCTCGAAAACCCCTATCTTTACACCCATTTTTCTCCCATAATCTCTGGGTGTATTCCGATCGGGCTGCCGTGTTTCAGAGCACAACTAGGACCCAAATGTGTTTCCAAACGGGGACCAAACTGTGTGCGGAAGAATGACGATTTTAGACCAAAATTTAACGTAAATTTAAGGCTGAAACTTCGTTAGAACCTCAATGTTCCAGAGGGTCTCTTTCATGTTCGTATACCAACCTACTTTCAATTCTGTTCCATGTTTAGTCATAATGCACAAACATTTGCTTGCATATAATTTATTATAAATTTCCCAACTTTCAAACGACAGAACCAACATTATACAACAGAAAAACAGCTCTTCTCTCGTTATTTCACAACATGTTGTTTAACCCTCTCAAAATAACATGGAAAAATACATCACAGGTTTGTGAAAAATTGCAGTTTTGACTCATCCCTAGTTGCCAGTCGTTCACACTTCTACTAAAGGTACCTACAACCCCAGTTATACAGGTGCACGGACAATGATCGATGTCGCATGGTTACGGCGATGTTACGTGCCTAACGTAACTATGCATTGATATTCTTTGTTTGTATTGTTGGCACCTATGAAGGGATTGTGCCCCACTAAATTTTGGTTTATTATTTTCAATAATGAACCGTTGGAATCGAGCATGAAAAAAAAAATTCTTACCCCCCCCCCCCCCCCCTCAAAATTTGATGGTTTACGTTTCAAGGTAGGTATGTAGAATCCAAAACTGCAATAAAACGCTGCAAATCCCTGCACAACGGTTTATTATTTTGTATAGAATACCCTTCTGTTACAGATCACAGCTCTATGTATAGATAACCCGTCTATATAATATAATATGTACTATTCTATGCATATTTATGTAGATCGCAGACCCTCCGTAGGTTAGTACCTAACCCCGTACTCGTTACTAGGTACCTACCTAAATCACGAGTTAAATGTTGCTAAAATAACTCTGCCGATGACAAACAGTACCTAACAAAAAGAAACACACATAATGAAGTTCTGAAAAGAAATTGTTGATTAGGAGTGAAAAAAGTTGCAAAAGTACCTACCAACAAACTCCAGCCCCTTCTACGTAGATGGTATAATGAACCGTTGTGTAATAATTTACCGCAGTAATAATTTACCCATCAATAATACTTCAACGTTTGTTCAAGTTTCACTACCTACCAACAAACTCCAAAAGAGCCCCATCATTTTTCAAATTAAATAATATCACAGAACAACCAACTCGACTTCATACTCCGCCAATATAATCAGGTGATCCCTACCAATGATTGGCCGTATTCACAAATTCCTATTGTGGGCGCGTCTCTGGTTACGAGATTTGGTTTGAATTGTATACAATTTCATTCACACTGGAGTCGAAAATGCCTGTCGGTGCAAACTTCGGGGCCTTACTGTGAACGAACTGCTGGACGTACGATGCTCCGGATGGTCTTAAAAAACTCGCAAGTTCAAGAACTATTTAAAACCGTAAAAATATTTACGTAAAAAATTGTATAGGCGTTTTGAAAATTTCAACCCCTATTTTGAACCCCTTAGAGATGACTCACAGTAACGTCGAGCTTCGAGGACCAACTAGACGCCGAACGGAACCTATAACCCGAATTTCATCAATTTTTTTTCATGGTAACTAAGAAAAGTGGCCCGTACGGCGTACGGCGTACGGCGTACGGCGGACAGACAGAAATATTTTTATTGCAGTTTTGGATTCTACATACCTTGAAACGTAAACCATCAAATTTTGAGGGGGGGTAAGAATTTTTTTTTTTCATGCTCGATTCCAATGGTTCATTATTGAAAATAATAAACCAAAATATTTCTGTCTGTCCGCCGTACGCCGTACGGGCCACTTTTCTTAGTTACCATGAAAGAAAATTGATGAAATTCGGGTTATAGGTTCCGTTCGGCGTCAAGTTGGTCCTCGAAGCTCGACGTTACTGTGAGTCATCTCTAAGGGGTTCAAAATAGGGGTTGAAATTTTCAAAACGCCTATACCTTTTTTTTACGTGAATATTTTTACGGTTTTAAATAGTTCTTGAACTTGCGGGTTTTTTAAGACCATCCGGAGCGTCGTACGTCCAGCCGTTCGTTCACAGTAAGGCCCCGAAGTTTGCACCGACAGGCATTTTCGACTCCAGTGTGAATGAAATTGTATACAATTCAAACCAAATCTCGTAACCAGAGACGCGCCCACAATAGGAAATTTGGCGGGATGAAATCATTGCTAGGGATCACCTGATTATATTGGCGGAGTATGAAGTCGAGTTGGTTGTTCTGTGATATTATTTCATTTGAAAAATGATGGCTCTTTTGGAGTTTGTTGGTAGTAGTGAAACTTGAACAAACGTTGAAGTACCTATTATGGATGGGTCAATTATTACTACGGTAAATCATTACTCAACGGTAAATTATTACACAACGGTTCATTATACCATCTACGTAGAAGGGGCTGGAGTTTGTTGGTAGGTACTTTCGCAACTTTTTTCACTCCTCATCAACAATTTCTTTTCAGAACTTCATTATGTGTGTTTCTTTTTGTTAGGTACTGTTTGTCATCGGCAGAATTATTTTAGCAACATTTAACTCGTGATTTAGGTAGGTACCTAGTAACGTGTACGGGGTTAGGTACTAACCTACGGAGGGTCTGCGATCTACATTATATGTATAGAATAGTACATATCATAAATTATATAGACGGGTTATCTATACATAGAGCTGTGATCTGTAACGGAAGGGTATTCTATACAAAATAATAAACCGTTGTGCAGGGATTTGCAGCGTTTTTCCAACTATTGTCCAAAAATTGTACTTCAGTAGCTTAACTACAGTTTAGTTGTTAATGTATTGTCAAATAACAACTAACAACAACTCACTGAATGTTAGCGAATTTTTTCGAATAAAAGACGCTATTACAATGGGCCTAAATGTTTAGTATAGGTAAGTAGCAATATGATTGTTTGAAAATTTGTTCGATTCTTTTCCGTTCTGAGTTTTCTGAATCCATTTCTAGAGTTGAACAAAACTCTCCAGCAAATTCGCAATTTTCAAAACTACAAGGGAGTCAGATTTAAATCGGTGTGCGTCAAAATTACTGAAAACTGCTAAGTCACCAAAAATTGAGATAAAATGGTGAGACAGAAAAACACTACGTATTTCGATATCAAAGCTAATCATCCAAATAAAAAATTTTGTGGTCAGAAACAATAAAATCGCCAAATATAGCTGTCACCAAATTTTAAAATTTGCTCATTACGTCATGCTGCATGAGTGGATCTTTTAAAATTCATGTTAACTCAAATATGAAAGATTGTTGAACCCTGAAATAAATTTTTTCAAGACGTTACTAGACAAAAATTTAATGCCTATAGTAGTTTAATAACTACAAAATTTGTGTAGTGCCTAATTAGTTAATTCTGATGCATTTACTTTAGTTACAAATTGTTGTAAATTATTCAGTTGCTAGTTGCTGATGTAACTAAATCATTCCAATCCTTAGTTTCCATTCTAAATACTTTACTTGGAAGCAAATTAATTTATGTATTTTGCATCACAAAAAACAAAAATGCAAAAAGTAATTTTAGCTATCTATGCACATACATAATTAGTTGTTAGTAGCGCTGATTTGAGCTAAAAATCTAGTTGTCGATAGCCCGGGAGCACCTCGAAATGATACCTACCTATTTGGCCTCTCTACAGCTAAAACTGCCAACCAGTCATGTGGGTCTCCGAGATCAAGGCTTTGATTGGCACGGGCCAAACCATAGACACAAAAACATCCACAGAAAAATCGCCTGACATTTACTTTCGATTTGAACGCGAAATCCTGTCAGAATCATATAAAAATCGTCGGTAAATGATACAAACCGTTCAGAAGAAACATTCCTGCAGCAACACGATTATCTTGAGGTTCTACGGATATATTTTCCAACACGAGGTTCAATTCAACCGAATTGATGCCATTCATAACACAATAACTTGAAGGTTCAGAGATCGGCCAGATAAAATCATCATCAGGTCTGGAGACTTCACAGAACTTAGTCCTATTCATCTTGATCGATCTCAGTGCTAACAACAACTTGTTCTGGGAAAAAATAATTTTTTGGGAGTTTGTACTGTCGAAAAATTACGTAAATGATCTTGAAGTTCGATTTTGGGTAGGTTGTTTTTTCACTGAAATTTGAATTGTCCTAGATACTTCATTTCAAAAATGTTTGTTCTGCCTTGCGACATCTGAATTGCATTCTTCACTTTCAATTTCAGTACAAGGAAGTCTAGAGAAAAATCGTTTGAAGTTCATTTCAATTCAATAAATTCGTGTACAAAAGGTAAAAACGCTGCAAAGTCCTCGTCACATGAGTTTATTATTCTACTGTTTGGTCTTACCTACACAAATGCTGGGAATACATCTATTGTTTCTTTAATATGCAATTATTGAAATTGCAATTTTTTTATATTTTCCACCAATTTTGGCCCCCAAAAAACACGAAATAAGCTCCTATTTTTGTAAAATTACCTTTGACTATTGATAGTGCCATTTAATTGTCTTGATTCACCTGTTGATACTAATTCTAGTGATATTATACACATTTATGGTGATTTCAGACAATTTCCCAGGTTTTTGATTCGTAAAAAATGAATTTTGGGAGCTGAACCTACTTTACAACCTCAGTTCTTCATTCATTGTCAAAATCGCCTTCATATTCGGTCTTTTCGCCGTAAAAAACATGGAAAACGATCCCTCACCAGCTCATGTTCACTAAAACCTCAAAAAAAGCCTCGAAAACCCTATTTTTACACCCATTTTTCACCCGTAGCACACCTCGGTATTTTGACCGGGCTGCCAACATTTCGGAGCACAACCACGACCCAAATGTGTTCCCAAACGGAGACCCAAACTTTGTGCGGAAGAACAACGATTTTAGACTAAATTTTGATGTAAATTTAAGGTGAAACTTCGTTATATCCTCAATTTTCCACTCTTTGGTCAAAACCGACTTCATATTCGGTCTTCTCGTCCCAAAAACATGGAAAACGATACCTCGAAAGCTCATATTACTAACATGTTGCTAAAAGGCAAAAAAGTATATATTTTTACACACAATTTCACTCATAACACCCCTGGGTATATTCCGATCGGGCTGCAAAGTTTCGGGACACAACTAGGGCCCAAATGGAACCTGTGTGCGAAAGAACGAATTTTTTAGACCAACGGCGGACGGACATTGCATTTTGGGATTTACGCACCTTGAAACGTAAAAGAAAAAATGTTGAGGGGGTGTTATAAAAATTGTTTGCAGAGCGAATACATAGGTGTATTATTCACGGAATAATAAACCAACAGAATATCCATATAATGGGGCATGTTGGACAACTCCTTCATCAAGCAACCGTAAGCTGTATTACACTCGTATGTACGAATATTGACTAACGTTACATGGCAGTTTCATTTACTTTTATACACCGTAGTGTGATTGGACTCTGTCGCAAACTCTCGAAATGCCTCATCATGTACTTTCACCATTACCGGTGAAGGAACGACAGAACAATAAACTGTACAACTATTTGGTATTTGTAGAAATCGTCGCCTTGCGACCGGGGCGGGTTGAGTGAGTCTTGTACTTAGCGTTACTGTACCCAGCTGGGCCTATGTAAATTGAATGGGAGCTGAACAAATCTTTGAACATGCATAGTGCCATTTAATTGCTTTGATTCACCTGCTGATACTACTTATAGTGTTATTATACAACTTTATAGTGATTTCAGACAATTTCCCAGGTTTTTGACTCATAAAAAAGGAATTTCGGGAGCTCAACCTTCGTTACAACCTAATTCTTCACTCTTTGGTCAAAATCAACTTCATATTCGGCCTTCTCGCCCTAAAAAACATGGGATACGATACATCACAAGCTCGTGTTCACTAAAACCTCAAGAAAACCTTGAAAACCCCTATTTTTACACCAATTTTTCTCCCATAACACCCCTGGGTGTATTCGATCGGGCTACCGAGCTTTGGAGCACAACTTGGACCCAAATATGTTCCCAAATTGGGACCCAAACTGTGTGCGGAAGAACGACGATTTTAGACCAAAATTTAACGTAAATTTAAGGCTGAAACTTCGTTAGAACCTCAATTTTGCACTCTTTGGTCAAAATCGACTTCAGATCCGGTCTTCTCGTCCTAATAAACATGGAAAACGATACCTCAAAAGCTCATGTTACTCAAACACAAAAAATACCTATTTTGTACCCATTTTTCACCCATAACACACCTGGGTATATTCCGATCGGGCTGCGAAATTTCGGGAAACAACTATGGCCCAAATGGAGCCTTTGTGCGAAAGCGAAAGAACGAATTTTTTAGACAGAAATTGAAGTAGTTATGCGTGATACGGCGGGCGATGTACGGCGGACGGACATTGCACTTTTGGAATCTACGCACCTCGAAACGTAAAAGAAAAAATTTTGAGGGGGTTTATAAAAATTTTTTGCTGAGCGAATACATAGGTGTATTATTCACAGAATAATAAACCAAAACAAATAGGTTTGTATGTTCGTGAATTTGTACGATTGGCTCATTATAAGGAGATTATGTGGGAGGTACAGGAACCAAAAATAATACCTTATCCACCGATAGGCCCTGTATTATTAGAAAGTACCAATTGAACAGGAACCTCCATGAAATGCGTTAGGCGCCCACACAATCCACCCACTCTGGACTCATTCATTAGACGCATTCGCGGAAGTGTTTACATCGCAAGGCTCAACGTTCAAGGTTGACCGTAGACGAGTAGACGTATCGCCTAATCGTCACCGAATCACAGATGCAACCTCCACAGGCAATGGCAGGTTACCGGCGATTTAAAAAAAAATAAATTGGTAGCCATTAAAAATATATCGAACTCCCGCTCCGGCCGAATCAATCGGTGTCAACGAACTCTGCTCAGCCCCCGAAAAAAAGATTGTGGGTCGATATTATTCGAACGCGAGCAGTTATTTTGGCACGTTGACCCACCCATGTGGGAGTGATATCTGATAAGTGAAGTAAGCAACAACTGTTGCTGGGGATTTTGAGATAGACGGGTAACTAATTGGATTTTGTACAGGTGAGTTTTGGGCTTTGGTTGAGTGCAATTTGAATGTTGTTTTCGTGAAAAAACTACAGGATAAAAATAGAAATAGTCTATTTCCACGTAAACTAACAAAATGTAGACCGGTTTCGGTTGTTGCACCATCATCAGTACACGATAGAATCTTGTGTACTGGTGATGGTGTACACAATAGATTCTATCGTGTACTGATGATGGTTTAACAACCGAAACCGGTGTACAGTTTGTTAGTTTACGTGGAAATAGACTATTTCTATTTTTATCCTGTAGTTTTGACATTTTATGTCTTTACTTTGCTACATAAACTCGAAAATGAAACGCGGGACATGCAACGGAGACATGCAACGGAAACAACGTCACGAAAATATTTCTGATGATTTTCGCTTACAACCGATTCGTTGCTACGGAACTTTATCTTCGCCAGTTATCATCGTACAAAAATCGTTCACCACTCGTTGGATAGCTCTCGATTTACCTAACCATACTACGTTAACCACTGCGGACTGCGTGGCCAACAAGCTGCGGTATGTTTTGCTACGGATTTCCACTACTCCGCCGCAAGTGATTCAAGTTATATGTTGTTTTCGTGGTTACCAGTACAAAAATTAACGGGCGATCACGTACCTACGTTGGCGGCTTTGGCGGTTGAGAAGTTGGGCGTCGCGTGCTGCAAACTGTGCTGTGTATGCTGCATGGTATGATCCCTGGAGGAGTAGAACGCCAAGTCTTGCATAGCTCGGAGATCGACTTGCGGCTCAACGTTGTTCGGTCCTCCGTAATCCCTCCTACATCTTCGACCGTGACGGCGACGGCTGACGAATAATAAACCGAAACCACTAAAAAAAAATGAAAACCGGCAAAATAGAATTCCTTTTTTTTCACACTGTCACTGCATCACCGTAATCCTTCATTCGAACGGCGGAATCCGTATAATCCACTGGTGACTTCACTCGATGAAAAACACAATTTGAAATTCGGGAAGGGAAAAAAACAACAATTTTTGAAAAAATGTTTTCGCGGCGAAAAAAAAATTCGCGAAAATTGGCACTTTCCCCGAACTCGCGCGTTGTGTTTGTTGTTATTTTCTTGGATGGTGATAATTATTATTATTTTAGTTTTTGTTATTTTGTTGTTGTTGCAATGGACAATCTGTGCTCACACCGATCTCCGCGCGCTGCGACCAGACTGTGCAAAGTAGGGCATAGACTGACGCGTACAACGCGAGTTTGCCACTTTCACTGGCGACCCCACCGCTCCCCGTCCACAGCTGTGAGGTGGGGAATCCACTTCCTACCTTCCCACACCTAACAGACTTCTCCGTTGGTGTGTTTTTTCTTTCTTTTTTTCTTTTTTAGGAGCCATTCAACATTTTCGTGCTCTTCACCGGTTCGTCTCGATGGCGAACTTGGGGCATTTGAAAACCTGATCGATTTTTTATTTTTTTTATTTTTTTCCCGGAATGAAACGAAAGGGGGAGGGAAAAAGAGCGCGACGGGTGAAGTTTTGAGGTCTGAGAGGTCGACGAACCTACTTGGCTTATTATTCCGTGAATAACACACCTATGTATTCGCTCAGCAAAAAATTCTTATAACACCCCCTCAGAATTTGTTCTTTTCCGTTTCAAGATGCTTAGATTCCAAAAACGCTGCAAAGTCCTTATCACATGGGTTTATTATTCTATTGGACATACCTACACAAATGTTGGCTGTTCGTTTATTGTTTCTTTCATGCGTAATAATCTAAATAGCTATTTCTGATGGTTTCCATTAATTTTGGCCCCTAAAACACAAATTAGGTACGCTCCTTTTTTTTTAACTATCTTTGATCATTGTTAGTGCCATTTAATCGTCTTGATCCACGTGTTGACACTTTTTCCAGTGTTGTTATACAAACTGATGGTGATTTCAGACGATTTCCCAGGTTTTTCACTCATAAAAAATAAATTTTGGGAGCTGAACATTTGGTAGAACTCCATTTTCCACTCTTTGGTCAAAATCGACTTCATATTCGGTCTTCCCGTCCCCAAAAACATGGAAAACGATATCTCAGAAGCTCATGTTACTAAAACACAAAAGTACCCCAAGTACGGTAGACACCCGGGAGTGTTACGGGAGACAAATGGGAGTGAAAATAGGGGATTTCAAGGTTTTTGTGAACATAAGCTTGTGAGGTATTGTTTCCCATGTTTTGTAGGGCGAGATGATCGAATATTAGGTTGATTTGGATCGAAGAGTGAAGAATTGAGGTTGTGACGAACGGTAAGCTCCCGAAATTCATTTTTTATTAGTCAAAAACCTGGGAAATTGTCTGAAATCACCATAAATGTGTATAATAACACTAGAAATAGTATCAACTGGTGAATCAAGATGATTAAATGGTACTATCAATAATCAAAAATAATATGTAAAAAAAAACCGAACCTAATTCGTGTCTTTGGCGGCCAAAATTGGTGGAAATCATCAGAAATATCTATTTCAAAATTGCACATGAAAGAAACAATAAATGAACAGCCAAAATTTCTGTACGTATGTCCAGTAGAATAATAAACCCATGTGACAAGGACTTAGCAGCGTTTTGGTTTATTATTCTGTAAACTAGCTGTGTACCCGCGCTTCGCAACGGTAGAACAGACACCCCCTGTATCCCCCCCTCCTCAACTGATCAGAAACCTTCCCCAATGCCAACCCTAACTGCCTTTAACCCCCCCCCCCGTATCCTATGAACCCTCCCTACCTGGTTAGAAACATTCCTCACACAACAAATTCCCAAAGTTGCACTCCAATTGGTGAAGTAGTTTTGAAATTTCTGTAGACCCCCCCCCTCTCATATCCTGTACCCCCCTCCCACTAACATCCTGATTGAAGTACCACTTGAATGTACTCGTCGAGCTGAATCCAGAATCTAATTACAATCGGATTTACGTCCAACCGTTCAAAGTTATTATAAGCATTTAAACGTCCTCATAGAAGTGATTATAACACGTTTTTTAGTAGTATTTCATTCATAGCGTTTCAACGGATGGACAGATTCAAATGCGGATTTTTCATAAACCTTCCCAGATAAATTCTGCGTCAAATGGTACCAGCCGCAACTTTCTACGTTCAGCCGTTCTCAATTGATGCCGAGACAAACAAACAGACAAACAAACAGACACTGTTATATTATATGTATAGACTTTAACCCCCCCCCCCCGTATCCTATGAACCCTCCCTACCTGGTTAGAAACATTCCTCAATGTTCACACAACAAATTCCCAAAGTTGCACTCCAATTGGTCAAGTAGTTTTGAAATTTCTGTAGACCCCCCCCCCCCCCTGTCATAACCTGTACCCCCCTCCCACTAACATCCTGATTGAAGTACCACTTGAATGTACTCGTCGAGCTGAATCCAGAATCTAATTACAATCGGATTTACGTCCAACCGTTCAAAGTTATTATAAGCATAAACGTCCTCATAGAAGTGATTATAACACGTTTTTTAGTAGTATTTCATTCATAGCGTTTCAACGGATGGACAGATTCAAATGCGGATTTTTCATAAACCTTCCCAGATAAATTCTGCGTCAAATGGTACCAGCCGCAACTTTCTACGTTCAGCCGTTCTCAATTGATGCCGAGACAAACAAACAAACGGACAAACAAACAAACAGACACTGTTTTATTATATGTATAGATAATACACCTATGTATTCGCTCAGCAAAAAAATTTTATAAACCCCCTCAAAATTTTTTCTTTTCCATTTCAAGGTGCGTAGATTCCAAAATACGCTGCAAAGTCCTTGTCACAGCTTATGAGGTATGAAATCTGGATCTTCAAAACCCTGTCAAAGACCAAACAGATTTTTTTTCGATTCTACGCCACTTTCGTCCGTCACTTATCAAGAGCCATGAAAAAACGATAATTGCCTACTGATGAGCTTGAGGCCGAAGAAGGTGCGCTAGCTCTGGATGAGGTTCTAGAAATATTCTGAACCCGTGAGATATTGGAATATGTTCCCTTGAAACACCCTATTACTCACCTAAGGTGATCTCAAGCCCTACTCTTAGTTTTGGTTTATTATTCTGCGATTAATACACCTATGTATTCGCTCAGCAAAAAATTTTTATAACACCCCCTCAAAATTTTTTCTTCTCCGTTTCATAGTGCGTATATTCCGAAAATGCTATGTCCGTCCACCTTATCACGTGTACTTACCGGCATCATTTTCGGTCTAAAAAAGTCGTTCATTCGCACACATGCTCCATTTCAGCCCTAGTTGTGTCCCGAAACTTTTCAGCCCGATCGGAATATACCCATGGATGTCATGAGTGAAAATGTGCACAAAAATAGGTACTTTTGGTTTATTATTCTCTGAATAATACACCTATGTAATCGCTCAGCAAAAAATTTTTATAACCCCCCCTCAAACTTTTTTCTTTTCCGTTTCAAGGTGCGTAGATTCAAAAAATGCAATGTCCGTCCGCCGTCCGCCGTACGCCGTACGCCGTCCGCCGTATCACGTGTATAGGCTTCATTTTCGGTCTAAAAAAGTCGTTCTTTCGCACACATGCTCCATTTGGGCCCTAGTTGTGTCCCGAAACTTTTCAGCCCGATCGGAATATTCCCAGGGGTGTTGTGAGTGAAAATGTGTGTAAAAATAGGTACTTTTTGCGTTTTAGCAACATGTTAGTAACATGAGCTTTTGAGGTATCTTTTTCCATGTTTTTGGGGACGAGAAGACCGAATATGAAGTCGATTTTGACCGAAGAGTTGAAAATTGAGGTTGTACCAAAGATTCAGCTGCCAAAATTGATTTTTTATGAGGCAAAAATCTGGAAAATCGTCTGAAATCACCATCAGTTTGTAGAATAACACTAGAAAAAGTGTCAACACGTGGATCAAGACGATTAAATGGCACTACCAATGATCAAAGTTAATTTGAAAAAAAAAAAAAAATCGTACCTACCTAATTTGTGTTTTGGGGGCCAAAATTGGTGGAAACCATCAGAAATAGCTATTTCAATTATTTCACATGAAACAAACAATAAATGTACAGCCAACATTTCTGTAGAATAATAAACCCCATGTGACAAGGACTTTGCAGCGTTTTTGGTTTATTATTCTGTGAATAATACACCTAGGTATGTATTCGCTCAGCAAAAAATTTTTATAACACCCACTCAAACTTTTTTCTTTTCCGTTTCAAGGTGATTAGATTCCAAAAACGCTGCCAAGTCCTTGTCACATGGGTTTATTATTCTATTGGACATAGGTACCTACAGAAATGCTGGCTGTTCATTTATTGTTGCTTTCATGTGAAATAATTGAAATAGCTATTTCTGATGGTTTCCACCAATGGTGGTACGCTCCTTTTTTTTAATTTTTTTTATTATCGTTGATCATTGGTAGTGCCATTTAATTGTCTTGATCCACGTGTTGACACTTTTCCTAATGTTATTCTACAAATTGATGGTGATTTCAGACGATTTCGCAGGTTTTTGACTCATAAAAAATCGATTTTGGGAGCTGAACATCTGGTACAACCTCAATTGTCCACTCCTTGGTCAAAATCGACTTCATATTCGGTCTTCTCGACCCCAAAAACATGGAAACCGATACTTCAAAAGCTCATGTTACCAGCATGTTGCTAAAACGCAAAAGTACCTATTTTTACACTTATTTTTCACCCATAACACCCCTGGGTATATTCCGATCGGGCTGCAAAGTTCCGTGACACAACTAGGGCCCAAATGGAGCATGTGTGCGAAATAACGAATGTTTTAGACCGAAAATGAAGTAGTTATGCGTGATACGGCGGACGGACATCGCATTTTTGGAATCTACGCACCTTGAAACGTAATAGAAGAAATTTTGAGTGTTATAAAAAAATTTTGCTGAGTGGATACATAGGTGTGTTATTCACAGAATAATAAACCAAGAAACAGCTCGTTCACACTGGTAATTTTCTTGAGGAGAAGCAGTTCAAGTATGAGAAGGTGGACCAAGAGCAAATTAATATTCGAAGAACGCACAAACAACCTGTTTGGTAACCGATTGCCAAACTAATATTTTATATAATTCGTCATTTGATACCCAAAATTTGTTCATTTCGTGCTCTCCTCCAATCCTCTCGATATCAAACGTGGCGAATTGGAAAGCTGATCGATTTTTCGGACGGAAACAAGAGAAACTGACAGGCCGACCGTTGCGGCCCGACTGCCCTCCCATATTCCAACTACACTTTCATAAAAACCTCACTTTCAACTACTTTCCGACACCACAAGTACGTCATTTTTTGCTTCACTGACATACTTTTTGCTTCAATCAGCAAAATGAAATACGATCACGCTCAAAATCAATAATATACGCATGATTTAGACATCCTAACGGACATTTTGGTACCAACCGCACCAATTTTGATCCATTTTTACGGCATCGTTGAAAATATAACAATTAAAAAACCATTATAAATCTTCTATTTTTTCACCTAAAAAGCTCGTTCTCATCTCAAACTGAAGACTTTAACGAGTTGAACAAAACCCAAAAAGAAGTTACGAAAAAAACCGTACTTTGAGGAAGTTATGACCATTTGAAATTTCATAAGTACATACGTACGTACATACGGAGCGGCATCAAGCGAGAAACCGTCTAGAAACTCGTTTTTAGCACTTCTGAACGAGATTCCATGTTCTATCGAACACCCATTTTTGACGGTATCACCATACTTCCATTCCTATATTATAGGAAGACGGAAGTAAAACGCCACGAAGGAGGTTATATTAGAGGTTCCAAAGGTTGTCGAACCCTGTTCTTTAATTCGGGTTTATTTTTCTTGATAAGCAGCGGGTTAGTTTAGTGCCTCCCAGAATCAGGGTTGCCGCCAGTAAGAGTAATTCTGTGATATCGTGGATAAATAAGGGAATTTCAAGCGGCGAGAAACATAAGGCGAAAAAGCGCAGAAGATAAGTTATTTTACATTCAGCCTTGGAACACAATAAATTCGAGAATTAGAGAGATGGCATTTAGGTTCTTAGCTGCCCAACCAGAACCGATTTCCGTCCATGTAAAACCCTATAACAATTTGATCTTTCACTGCGTAAATTTTCTTTGCTCTATAGTATTATGGAAAAATAATAAACTAAAGAAACCACGATTCTAAAACGGACTAAAAACTATGAAAACCCGCTTTTCTATTTAATGCTTAAATTATTTTATGGCAATGGGAACAATTATTTCATACTTTCTAGTCCGTTTTAAAAACGTGGTTTATAAAAGATTATTTAAATAATTATTTTCTGATTTTGGTTTATTATTCTGTGAATAATACACCTATGTAATCGCTCAGCAAAAAGTTTTATAACACCCCTCAAAATTTGTTCTTTTGTTTTATTATTCTGTGAATAATACACCTATGTATTCGCTCAGCAAAAATTTTATAACACCCACTCAAACTTTTTTCTTTTCCGTTTCAAGGTGATTAGATTCCAAAAACGCTGCAAAGTCCTTGTCACATGGGTTAATTATTCTATTATATTGGTCTACAGAAATGCTGGCTGTTCATTTATTGTTTCTTTTATGCGTAATAATCGAAATAGCTATTTCTGATGGTTTCCATTAATTGTGGCCCCTAAAACACAAATTAGGTATGCTTTTGGTTTATTATTCTGTGAATAATACACCTATGTATTCGCTCAGCAAAAAATTTTTATAACACCCCCTCAAACTTTTTTCTTTTCCGTTTCAAGGTGCGTAGATTCCAAAAATGCAATGTCCGTCCGCCGTCCGCCGTATCACGTGTACAGACTTCATTTTAGATCTAAAAAAGTCGTTCTTTCGCACACATGCTCCATTTGGGCCCTAGTTGTGTCCCGAAACTTTTCAGCCCGATCGGAATATACCCAGGGGTGTTATGAGTGAAAATGTGTGTAAAAATAGGTACTTTTTGCGTTTTAGCAACATGTTAGTAAAATGAGCTTTTGAGGTATCGTTTTCCATGTTTTTGGGGACGAGAATACCGAATATGAAGTCGATTTTGGCCAAAGACGCGGAAATTGAGGTTTTACCATTGGTTCAGCTCCCAAAATTGGTTTTTTTTTAGTCAAAAACCTGGAAAACTGTCAGAAATCACCATCAATGTGTATACTAACATTAGAAAAAGTGTAAACAGCTGAATCAAGACCATTAAATCGCACTACCAATGATCAAAGATGATCTGGGGGAAAAAAAGTGTACCTATTTCATGTTTTGGGGGCCAAAATTGGTGGAAATCATCAGGAATAGCTATTTCAATCATTCCACATGAAAGAAACTATAAATTTAACTGCCAACAAGAATCTCTAGAACTCCAATAGAATAATAAACCCATGTGACAAGGACTTTGCAGCGTTTTTTTTTTTTTTTTTAACTAAGTATCTTTGATCATTGATAGTGCCATTTAATCGTCTTGATCCACGTGTTGACACTTTTTCTAGTGTTATTATACATACTGCTTGTGATTTCAGACGATTTTCCAGGTTTTTGACTCACGAAAAATCAATTTTGGGAGCTGAACATCTGGTACAACCTCAATTTTCCACTCCTTGGTCAAAATCGACTTAATATTCGGTCTTCTCGTCCCCAAAAACATGAAAAACGATACCTTAAAAGCTCATGTTACCAACATGTTGCTAAAACGCAAAAAGGACCTATTTCTACACACATTTTCACTCGTAACACCCCTGGGTATATTCCGATCGGGCTGAAAAGTTTCGGGACACAACTAGGGCCCAAATGAAGCATGTCTGCGAAAGAACGATTTTTTTAGACCGAAAATGAAGCCTGTACACGTGATACGGCGTACGGCGTACGGCGTACGGCGGACGGCGGACGGACATTGCATTTTTGGAATCTACGCACCTTGAAACGGAAAAGAAAAAATTTTGAGGGGGTGTTATAAAAATTTTTTGCTGAGCGAATACATAGGTGTATTATTCGCAGAATAATAAACCAAAATGCAATGTCCGTCCGCCGTACGCCGTACGCCGTCCGCCGTACGCCGTATCACGTGTACAGGCTTCATTTTCGGTCTAAAAAAATCGTTCTTTCGCAGACATGCTTCATTTGGGCCCTAGTTGTGTCCCGAAACTTTTCAGCCCGATCGGAATATACCCAGGGGTGTTATGAGTGAAAATGTGTGTAGAAATAGGTCCTTTTTGCGTTTTAGCAACATGTTGGTAACATGAGCTTTTAAGGTATCGTTTTTCATGTTTTTGGGGACGAGAAGACCGAATATGAAGTCGATTTTGACCAAAGAGTAGAAAATTGAGGTTATACCAGATGTTCAGCTCCCGAAATTGATTTTTTATGAGTCAAAAACCTGGGAAATCGTCTGAAATCACCATCAATTTGTAGAATAACACTGGAAAAAGTGTCAACAGGTGGATCAAGACGATTAAATGGTACTATCAATGATCAGAGATAATTTATTTAAAAAAAAAAAAGGAGCGTACCTACCTTATTCGTGTTTTGGGGGCCAAAATAACTATTTCAATTCAATAGCTATTTCAATGGGGGCCAGAAATAGCTATTTCAATTATTTTATATGAAAGAAACAATAAATAAAAAGCCAACATCTCTGTAGGTAGGTATGTCCAATAGAATGATAAACCCATGTGACAAGGACTTTGCAGCGTTTTTCGTTTCCAGGTGCGTAGATTCCAAAAATGAATGTCCGTCCGCCGTATCATGCATATCTACTTCAACTTCGGTCTAAAAAATTCGTTCTTTCGCACACATGCTCCATTTTGGCCCTAGTTGTGTCCCGAAACTTTGCAGCCCGATTGGAATATACCCAAGGGTGTTATGGGTGAAAAATTGGGCTAAAAATGGGGTTTTTGGTGTTTTAGTAACATGAGCTTGCGAGGTATGGTTTTCCATGATTTTTAGAAAGGAAGACCGAATATGAAATTGATTTTGACCAAAGAGTGAAGAATTGAGGTCAAACGAATTCAGCACCCAAAATTCATTTTGCATGAGCCAAAAACCTTAGAAATTGTCTGAAATCACCATTATTAACTTGTATAATAACTGGAAGTAGTTTCAACAAGTGAATCAGGACAATTAAATGGCTCTATCAATGATCAAAGATAATTTGTCAAAAATAGGAGCCTAATTCGTGTTTTTGGGGGACAAACTTGGTGGATACCATCAACAATAGCTATTTCAATTATTGCACATGAAAGAAACAATAACTGTAATTCTAGCAATCCAATAGAATAATAAACCCGTGTGACAAGGACTTTGCAGCGTTTTTAATCTTGTGTGTGACATTTTTATAATTAAATAACAAATAATTAATGTGCTTTTTTAAATTGTTGATTCATGTCCTACTGTCATCAAAGATCGATGACTGCAACACTTCAGCTCAATGGGGCATCCGGAAGTGGGCGAAAAATCGATGACACGATGTGTCCCGGAGAAAGCTAGTTGAGGTTTTAAAATATTTGCAACCATTGTCCGAAACGGCAAAACATGATTTTTCATTTCATTGATTTTGATCAAAACATGATCTGTCATTTCATTGATTTGGGGCTTGATAATCATGTGATAATATGTGTTATGATATGATCATGTGGCGTCATTTATTTCATTTTTAAAATCATACTTTGGTAACTCAAAATTCCAAATTAATAATCACCTGGAATTGATCCCTCACCTGTTGATGTTGAAAATATAATTCACTTTCTGTTCCGCAGTTCGTGCAGTTATATCACACTCGTAAATATTCTCCAATAAAATAGGACACGCACTAAAAACATCATAGTTTCGTAATTCATATGCTCATAATTCGTAAGTCCTGTGCTCATTTTGGTACTGAATTAATTATTTATTTAACTGTAATTAGATCTTAGATGGTCCCACTGTACTCATCCCATTACGTGATATTGCATCGCAACTGCATCTTTGTCACATGAGCACAACAAAGCAAAATGTCCACTCATTCGCTTTACAAGGTTATCCAGTGTAACCGAAAACCGGTCAAACGTTTTCTGTCCTTGAGCCTTATTTCTGAGCGACTCTCTTAACTCTACAATGACAGATTCCGCTATCTGATCAATAAGGTTAATGCTCCCGGATTTCAAGTGCTACAAAACAGTGCGCGCATGTATAGCTGCGTGCGGTGCCTTTTATTTAAAAATGGGCACTCGATGCCGTCACAACTCGATTTAGTTCGACTCTCGGTTGATAAAGAAGGTGTTGCTCGCCTGAAACAAATTTATCAGATTTTTCTATTGGACGAAAGAAATTTATTAGGTCGATTTGAGTGTTTTTACAAGTAACAGCGATGGTAGGTAACATATTGAAATTTGCAGGGTAGGTGGGAACCGTACCACAGATGGTTTATTTGCATTTCGATAATCCACAACTCATTATTTTCAATATGAAACCTTTTTTTTTACCCAAATGACCATGTGAATTTGTGTTCAATAAATTATTCTCGCTCAGAATGTATAGTAAGGTGACTTGTGTTTCTATAGCATTTCAAAGTTACATTAATAGTTTTTGTATGAGAATTAGAATGATAGGAAGGTGATCAAACGCATCGCAATTCGAAAATTCATCAAAATTGCATTGTAGAACAGGGAACAGTAAACCGTCACATGCATGCTTCGTGACATCCAGGAGCATTAAATGATGGAATTCAGTTCAATGCAATTCAATTCCAGATTGACAGTATCTCCTACTACGTCAAACGGGCCTTGGCAGCCATTTTAACGTAAATAAAGTAAAAAATAAATAAATATTTAAAAAGAAGATACCTAACAAGGTTCATAACTCAAGTTCAAGCATCAAGTTTGGGTTTAGCTACCAGCTAATGGAAAATTGTAGGTAGGCAGTCTGAATAGCCCGAATTTGGTAATTTTGACATTTCAATCGTATTTACTGCCCCTGAAATCCGTATTCGCCAACGGATAGAAAGTAAACACGATGGAATCAGACGGCGGACGGACGGATATTTTTTAGTCAATTTTCGGATTCTACGTACGTCGAAACAGAAACCATAAAATTTTGAGGGTGGGGGGGGTAAAAAGGGTTTTTTTTCGTGCTCGATTCTAAAGGTTCATTATTGAAAATAATCAACCAAGATTTCTGTCCGTCCACCGTACTTCGCACTTTTCTTAGTTACCATGAACCAAAATTAATGAAATTTGGTTTGTGGATCCCATTTGGGGTCCAGTTGGTCCGCGAAGCTCGCGTTACTGTCAGTCATCTCTAAGGGGTGAAAAGTAGGGATTGAAATTTTCAGAACGCTGTAGCTCGAAAACTTACAATAGAAAGGTATTTTTTTAACGTTTTTAAATTTATCTTGAACTAAAGAATTTTTTGAGACCACCTGGAGCATTGCACGACCCACCGTGCGTTTGCCCCGAAAAGCTCCCCTATGGATTTCGGAACGCGATGATTGACACACACCTGTATCCAATAGGTACCTGTCTATGTATGTAAATTTTAGTCTGTATAAATAAAAATGAATGTGCGTATATATGTATGTTCCTTATAGGCGGCCAAATCGCTGAACCGATTTTGACGAGAGAGGTTCCATTGTGATCTGCAAGTTCCGGGGGCGATTATAGGCTAAGGTAGCATCAGCTTCCCCGATAATCTGAGTGAGCCCTGGGGCTAATTTCGTTCCTATTTAACCTATGATGCTGAAATTTGAAATTGAGTCTCTCTTGGACTGTTGGGTAAGAATTAGTTGCATCTAGATTGAGTGATCCGATCAGCTGAGCTGCTTTATAACCGTGCACCAACACAACCCACCATGAGTACATAGTCGGTAATGGTGCGGGGGAGGGGGAACTTTATGTCCAGTTATTTATGCACCTCGACCGGGGCAACGCTCGGGTAATCCGCTATTCACAATAAATTAAATACAATTGTATCGTGGTATCCTCCCAGAACCACAACCTTACTATGTGAAATTAAGATCTCGCTAAATAAACCTAGAAGTGGGGACGGAAGACGCAGGAGAGCCGAGGGACCGCCTGGGGATCCCCACCATCCTCCACTAGCTGGAGGATGGAGGGAGACGGATCCCAAGCCTATAAAAACTCGCCTCCTTCGCCTTTCTAGCCATTCTACGCTCTCCTCTAGTCAATGACTACTCTCTCTCTCTCTCTCTCTCTCTCTCTCTCTCTCTCTCTCTCTCACTCTCTCTCTCACTCTCTCTCTCTCCCTCCTAACTCCTCATCTCTCTCCTAACTCCTCATCTCTCTCCTAACCTAAAAGATCCTGGGAATGGTGGTGGTCCACCCATAACCAAACCAGGCAACGCTCCTTAAAGATTCCGCGCATGGTGGTGGTTCGCCCATAACCAAATCGGACACACACATCCAAAAAGATCCTGGGCATGGTGGTGGTACGCCCATAACCAAACCAGGCAACGCTCCTAAAAGATTCCGAGCATGGTGGTGGTCCGC
The DNA here is from genome assembly GCA_954871275.1 of Leptopterna dolabrata. NCBI lineage: Eukaryota > Metazoa > Arthropoda > Insecta > Hemiptera > Miridae > Leptopterna > Leptopterna dolabrata. The sequence goes on from OX940980.1 coordinate 51,844,117, forward strand.
CCATAACCAAACCAGGCAGCTCCTAAAAGATTCCGAGCATGGTGGTGGTCCGCCCATAGCCAAATCGGACACATCCGAAAAGATCCCGGGCATGGTGGTGGTCCGCCCATAACCGAATCGGACACAAACATCCAAAAAGATCCTGGGCATGGTGGTGGTCCGCCCATAACCAAATCGGACACATCCGAAAAGATCTCGGGCATGGTGGTGGTCTGCCCATAACCAAGCCAGGCAACGCTCCTAAAAGATTCCGAGCATGGTGGTGGACCGCCGTCATTTTTCAGATGGAATAATATCACAGAACAACCAACTCGACTTCATACTCCGTGAATATAATCAGGTGCTCCCTAGCAATGATTATCTCGGGTCAATTTCCAAATGTACCGCGTCCCTAGCAATGATATCTGGGGTGAATGTATGCAATTTGATTCACCCTCCTGTTGAAGAAGCCTGTCGGTGCAAATTTCTGGGCCTTACTGTGAACGAACGGCTGGACGTACAACGCTCCGGGTGGTCTTAAAAAACTCCCAAGGTCAAGAAATATTTGAAAACTTGAAGAAATTAGAGGTAAAGGCGTCCTGGAGATATGAACCCTTATTTTCCACCCCTTAGAGAGGACTGACAGTAGCACCGAGCTTCGAGGACCAACTAGACCCCAAACGGGACCTACACACCAAATTTCGTTAATTTTGGTTCATGGTAACTAAGAAAAGTGCTCAGGACGGGCAGAAATTTTGTTAATGCATTTTCGGATTTTACATAGGTACCTTGAAACGGAAACCATCAAATTTTGAGGGAGGGTTAAAATTGTTTTTTCATGCTCGATTCCAAAGGTTCATTATTGAAAATAATAAACCAAATGTTAATTATTCCAACAATCGATGCTATTCAGCCTCATTAGTTTCCTGCTGAAAAGTTTCACGTCCGGTTGAGGCTGAATGAGACCAAATAAAGCATCATTAGACACAGCACATAATCGTTATGATATTTCTGAGTGAGTAATTCCACAGATAATCGTTGCTCATAGCTTCAATGAGTATGATAATAACTTTAACGGTGTGTTTACCAACAGACGGCGTTCAAAACTTCAGGGCACGATTCTCTTCTGTTAGTAATGTCAGGCCGAGGTCGCTTCAGTGTTTATCTGTTGATTCAGATAAGGAAAGTTTGTTGTGAAGCTGGGGCTGCTACTAACACCTGTTGGAGTCACTCGAATTAAGGAACAACATGAGCACACCATATTGCGGGAACAATGTAAGACGTATTCCCAAACTGCCACCGAGTTTTGATGATTCGTTTGACCGTGAACAACAAATTTGCACCTATCAACAAAAAATAGGTAATGAAGTAGACAGGTACCTTCAGCAAAACCCAAAATAACCATATTTCTTCACATGAAATAATAACACGAAATAACCAGCTCTATTTAATTCAGCCATGCTTGATTATAATAAGCTATTCCCTAGGAATGATATCTGTGCAGGATGTATACAGTATGATTCACACTCACGTTGACGAAGCTTTTCGGTTCAGACTTCAGGCCCTGGCTGTGAACGAATGGCTGGACGTACAACGCTCCGGGTGGTCTCAAAAAATCCTGAAGTTCAGAATAAATTTAAAAAGTCATAAAAACCGTACCGAGCTTCGAGGACCAACTAGACCCCAAATGGGACCTATAAACCGAATTTCGTATATTTTGGCTCATGGTAACTAACAAAAGTGCGAAGTACGGCGTACGGCGGACGGACAGAATTTTTTTTATTGCATTTTCGGATTCTACATACCTTGAAACGGAAGCCATAAAAATTTTTTTCATGTTCGATTCCAAAGGTTCATTATTGAAAATAATAAACCAAAATTTCTGTCCGTACGCCGTACTTAGCACTTTTCTTAGTTACCATGAACCAAAATTGACGAAATTTGGTTTATAGGTCCCATTTGGGGTCTAGCTGGTCCTCGAAGCTCGGCGTTGAAGTCTCCAGGATGCCGTTACCTCGAATTTTTTTAAGTTTTCAAATAGTTCTCGAACTTGGGAGTTTTTTAAGACCACCCGGAGCATTTTACGTCCAGCCGTTCGTTCACAGTAAGGCCCAGAAGTTTGCACCGACAGGCTTTTTCAACAGGAGGGCCAACACATTCAGCCCAAATATCACCACTAGGGACACGGCAACAATTGGGAATTGGCCCGAGATCATCATTGCTAGGGTGTACCTGGTTATATCCACGGAGTTGAAGTCTAGTTGGTTGTTCTGTGATATTATTTCATTTGAAAAATGAATGGCTCTTTTGGAGTTTGTTGATAGTTAGTGAAACTTGAACAAACTGTGAAGTATTATTGATGGGTAAATTATTACACAATGAATTATTACACAACGGTAAATTATTACAAAAGGTTCATTATACTTACGTAGAGGGGGCTGGAGTTTGTTGGTAGGTACTTTTGCAACTTGATTATTTGAAGTATTATTGATGGGCAAATTATTACACAACAGTAAATTATTACTCAAAGGTAAATTACCGCACAACGGTTCATTATACTATCTACACGTAAAAGGGGCACCTGTACAGATAAATTATTACACAGCGGTTTATTATTTGCTTTATGCTTCATAAATAACTACAAAATAATTAATAATTGCATTATTGAATCCCGCGCATTTGTAGGAAACTTTAATTCCGGGGACGGCTCCAGTACTCGATTTAGGGCTTTCCTGGGGGAGCTCGAGGGTACTGACCACAGAAAACAGTGATCTACGCTTTGTGTAATAATTTGCTGCGTTTTTCATTTGATATAGGTATCAATTGATATCAACATCGATATGTTCTTTCGATATCCCATCCCTACCTTTGGGTGGCCGACAACCCAGTGGGTCATTCCAGGGGTAGGGTAAAAGTTTTCCCCCTTCACTTCATCCACGGGTACAAGGAATTTCTGGGACAACCATTAGATGAATAGATTTACTGCATTTCCTCCAATGTGAATGATATTTTATGGTCGCCCTCAACAGAAACCCGTTTTCATCCAGTAGGAAGAAGCCAGTGGACAACGTCGATGGACCCGGTCGTCAGGACATGGCAGAACTGTAAGCACAAATCGCCGAGGATCAGTCATTTTCTCGAACTGGTTTCTGCAGCTCCAAAAAAAACGGTAACCCGGGAAGAGGGAGGATTTGAGGAAGAGAGATTTTGACCTTTTAATGATAGCAGGGGGGGGGGGTGGCATAACCTCATCGGCCCAAAAGGAGAGGGGAGTCCAAGGTCTGAGAGATGAACTGGATGGTGAAAACAAGGACTGGTGAAAGTTCTCTGGAGCCTTCACCATCTGCGACCCAACGGATCTGATGACGCAATGGTGGAGGAGGGTTGAGGGGGGGGGGGGGGGGTAGGAGAGGTGAAATTCGCTTGTTGGCCAGTTCCCACTTTTAGACGGCACTGTCAAGATCGAGCTTGGAAACGTCTGGTAGGGGCTAAGAAGTGGTTTTCGTGACATTGCGAAATAAGTGAGCGGAAAGGGGTCGTCGAACTCATTTCGGGCTGTGGGCTGTGGAGACGCCCATAGCTGCCTTTGAGAAACAAATTCAATGGCAATTGAGGCATCCAAATGACACACGTAGCCAAAATGCAGCAGTATTGTCTTAATGGTATCGGTTCGTCGGTTACACATGGCACTGTTTAGATAAAGTTTGGTACTCACTGATTAGGCTTCAGAAGTGTTTATCGTAACAATGTGTAAGAGAAAAATGGGTCGTCGAACTCATTTCGGGTTGTGGGCTGCAGAGACGCCCGTAGTTGCCTTTGAGAAACAAGTTCAATGGCAATTGAGGCATCCAAATGACACACGTAGCCAAAATGCTGCAGTATTGTCTTAATTGCATAGGTTCGTCGGTTACACATGGCATGTTTAGATAAAGTTTGGTACTGACTGATTAGGCTTGTAAAGTGTTTATCGTAACAATGTGTAAGAGGAAATAGGTCGTAGAACTCATTTCGGGTTGTGGGCTGTGGAGACGCCCGTAGTTGCCTTTGAGAACCAAATTCAATGGCAATTGAGTGTTGAGATACCTTGGCATCCAAATGACACACGTAGCCAAAATGCAGCAGTATTGTCTTAATGGTATCGGTTCGTCGGTTACACATGGCACTGTTTAGATAAAGTTTGGTACTCACTGATTAGGCTTCAGAAGTGTTTATTGTAACAATGCGTAAGAGAAAAATGGGTCGTCGAACTCATTTCGGGCTGTGGGCTGCAGAGACGCCCGTAGTTGCCTTTGAGAACAAAATTCAATGGCAATTGAGGCATCCAAATGACACACGTAGCCAAAATGCTGCAGCATTGTCTTAATGGCATCGGTTCTTCAGTTACACATGGCATGTTTAGATAAAGTTTGGTATTGATTGATTAGGCTAGTAAAGTGTTTATCGTAACAATGTGTAAGAGGAAATACGCCGTCGAACTCATTTCGGGTTGTGGGCTGTGGAGACGCCCCTAGCTGCCTTTGATTACCAAATTCAATGGCAATTGAGTGTTGAGATACCTTGGCATCCAAATGACACACGTAGCCAAAATGCTGCAGTATTGTCTTAATGGCATCGGTTCGTCGGTTACACATGGCATGCTTAGATAAAGTTCGGTACTCACTGATTATGCTTCAGAAGTGTTTATCGTAACAATGTGTAAGAAGAAATGGGCCCCCGAACTCCTCACTTGGGATCCAGAGGATTCGGAGATGTGGGCCGTAGCTACCACCCTGATATTTCAGTTTATTGGCATATAACCTGGAAACTGATCATATAACTTGGCATATAACTTGGAATTTTCTGGAAACTGATCTGGTGATTTCCTTACCACCCACATGGCGTGTCGTTAACCAGATGTATGATTGTTTTCAGGATGTTCTTCAGTAGTATGAGACCTTTGTATTTGACCAGATCAGAAGAGGACAATTCAAATGGACATTCCGTGCGTTTGGCCGAGAATGAAAAGAACCACATTGAAATCCGTTGCAGACCATCCTGAATCCAAATCCGCATGAGGGGAAAAAACGCTGCAAATCCCTGCACAACGGTTTATTATTTTGTACAGAATACCCATCTGTTACAGATCACAGCTCTCTGTATAGATAACCCGTCTATCTAATTATAATATGTAATATTCTACACATATTATGTAGATCGCGGACTCTCCGTAGGATTGTACCTAACCCCGTACTCGTTACTAGGTACCTACCTAAACCGTTGTGTAATAATTTCCCTGTATAGGTTCCCCTTCTACGTAGATAGAATAATGCACGGTTGTGTAATAGTTTGCCCATCAATAATACTTCAACGGTTGTTCAAGTTGCAAAAGTACCTATCAACAAAATCCAGCCCCTTCTTGGCAGATTAGCCGTTGTGTAATAATTTACCGTTGTGTAATAATTTACCTTGGTGTAATAATTTACCGTTGTGTAATAATTTACCGTTGTATAATAATTTACCATTGTGTAATAATTTGCCGTTGTGTAACAATTTGCCATTGTGTAATAATTTGCCCATCAATAATACTTCAACGGTTGTTCAAGTTGCAAAAGTACCTATCCAGAAAATCCAGCCCCTTCTGGGTAGTTGAGCCGTTGTGTAATTATTTACCGTTGTGTAATAATTTACCGTGGTTTCATAATTTACCGTTGTGTAATAATTCACCGTTGTGTAATAATTTGCCGGTGTGTAATAATTTGCCATTGTTTAATAATTTACCCATCAATAATACTTCAACGTTTGTTCAAGTTTCAGAAGTACCTACCAACAAAATCCAATAGTCCATCACTTGCCAAATGAAATAAATATCGTAGAACAAACAACTCGACTTCATTCAGCCATCCTTGATTACAATTAGGTGATCCTTAGTGATGAAATCCCGGCCGGATTTATACCGTTTGATTCACGATCGTGTTGACGAAGCTTTTTGGTGCACACGAACGGCTGAACGTACAGTGCTCCGGGTGGTCTTAAAAAATTGTTTAGCTCAAGACAAATTTAATATCGTAAAAAAAACCATACCCTTCAATCTAAAGTTTTCGAGCTACGGCGTTCTGAAAATTTCAACCCCTATTTTGAACCCCTTAGAGATGACTGACAGTAACGTCGAGCTTCGAGGACCAACTAGACCCCGAACGGAACCTATAACCCGAATTTCATCAATTTTCTTTCATGGTAACTAAGAAAAGTGGCCCGTACGGCGTACGGCGGACAGACAGAAATATTTTTATTGCAGTTTCGGATTCTACATACCTTGAAACGTAAACCATCAAATTTTGAGGGGGGGTAAGAATTTTGGTTTATTATTTTCAATAATGAACCATTGGAATCGAGCAAGAAAAAAAAAATTCTTACCCCCCCTCAAAATTTGATGGTTTACGTTTCAAGGTATGTAGAATCCGAAACTGCAATACAAATATTTCTGTCTGTCCGCCGTACGCCGTACGCCGTACGGGCCACTTTTCTTAGTTACCATGAAAGAAAATTGATGAAATTCGGGTTATAGGTTCCGTTCGGGGTCTAGTTGGTCCTCGAAGCTCGACGTTACTGTCAGTCATCTCTAAGGGGTTCAAAATAGGGGTTGAAATTTTCAGAACGCCGTATCTCAAAAACTTTAGATTGAAGGGTATGGTTTTTTTTACGATATTAAATTTGCCTTGAGCTAAACAATTTTTTAAGACCACCCGGAGCACTGTACGTCCAGCCGTTCGTGTGCACCAAAAAGCTTCGTCAACACGATCGTGAATCAAACGGTATAAATCCGGCCGGGATTTCATCACTAAGGAGCACCTGATTGTAATCAAGGATGGCTGTATGAAGTCGAGTTGTTTGTTCTACGATAATTATTTCATTTGGCAAGTGATGGACTATTGGATTTTGTTGGTAGGTACTTCTGAAACTTAAACAAACGTTGAAGTATTATTGATGGGTAAATTATTAACCATTGGCAAATTATTACACACCGGCGAATTATTACACAACGGTGAATTATTACACAACGGTGAATTATTACACAACGGTAAATTATGACAACACGGCAAATTATTACACAACGGTAAATAATTACACAACGGCTCAACTACCCAGAAGGGGCTGGATTTTGTTGATAGGTACTTTTGCAACTTGAACAACCGTTGAAGTATTATTGATGGGTAAATTATTACACAATGGCAAATTATTACACAACGGTAAATTATTACACAACGGCTCATCTACGCAGAAGGGGCTGGATTTTCTGGATAGGTACTTTTGCAACTTGAACAACCATTGAAGTATTATTGATGGGCAAATTATTACACAATGACAAATTATTAAACAACGACAAATTATTACACAACGGTAAATTACTACACCACGGTAAAGTATTGCACAACGGCTCATCTACCAAGAAGGGGCTGGATTTTGTTGATAGGTACTTTTGCAACTTGAACAACCGTTGAAGTATTATTGATGGATAAACTACTACACAACGGTTCATTATTCTATATCCGTAGAAGGGGAACCTATACAGGTAAATTATTACACAACGGTTTAGGTAGGTACCTAGTAACGAGTACGGGGTTAGGTACAATCCTACGGAGAGTCTGCGATCTAAATAATATGTGCATAATATTACATATTATATTATATAGACGGATTATCTATACAGAGAGCTGTGATCTGTAACAGAAGGGTATTCTGTACAAAATAATAAACCGTTGTGCAGGGATTTGCAGCGTTTTTTTTTTTCTTGCTCGATTCCAATGGTTCATTATTGAAAATAATAAACCAAAAAATTACGCATCAAAATGATTGACTAGCAATGAATAGAGTAGTAATAAATTACCTAACAAGCGTAATAGGATCAAACATTTCAACGATTTTCAGCACTATATTATGTTCGCGCATGCTCAGACGAAAGTTACAGTATGATTGTCACAACAAACAACAACTTAAGCACTCCTAAATCTACAACGGCTCATAAGATGAATACAACACTAATGAAAGAAAACTAAACCTTTTAGAACGCAACGGGAACTACTATATTGTCAAAATCGGTATAAGAGTCACTTTTCTCACAAGTCCCCAACTTTTCAACTCGGTCGATTGTCTTTTCTCTCAACTGATATCCAGGTGTTTAAATAAACGACCATACTTTTCCTGGAGGCGCTTCGAGACATGCAGTAGGTACATATTTTGGTTCGTGTCGCCAACATCCTCCCCCCAAGTTATCCAGGGCGGTGCCGGATAACTTCTGCAGCTCATGGCGACGGTGTCAGCAGCTCTCGGCTGGCTCTTGTGCCTCCAGAAGCGGGTACAGCTGCTGTACAGGCCGCAACTGTTCTCCCGATGCTGTCCGAACTCGTACTAGCCGGGTAGCCCCGTCTGCACCTGGAAGAAGTTCAACAACTTTACCTTCTATTTCGAAAACGTACCTATAGTCCCAGTCCTTTGCCAACGGCTCCTTTGCACTTTTCAGAAGCGAAATGGAACTCTTCCTTTTCTCGCTGTCGATTGCTTCTTCATCGTAAGAAACGTCAGAAGACTCCCATGAATCCATAGCCTCTCTTAACCACCCCTCCCACCAGGGAGAGAGAAGAAGCTTCCTTACCGAGCACCATCTGGATGGAAGATCGGCCGAATTCATGGCCCCCGGAATATGACGCCACTGCCCCTGCCTGGTTAACTGCCGAATCTCCACAACCCTATTCATCTTCTCTACTGTCGAATTCAACCACTGCAATGCAAACTTGTAATAACCAGGCAATGGAGGGTGTCCTTTCTTCCAAGGATGCTCTACTTCGTAACGACCCTCTGCATCAATCCTAATTGTTTCGGAAAACTTCTTAGCTACGTCTAATTGCTTCTCTTCTTTCGATTTGTGGTCATTAGTCCATAGGCCCTCCTTCCTCAGAGGAAAGGATTGCACATTAAAGGAGAGCCGATCCACTCAGGACTACGCTTCTCCCTCTCCCCTGCAAGCAGAGGAAGAAGACTCCCCCCCTGGCTGACCAGGTGAGGGGGGCGGAGTGATTGTTACTCACCACACACGAGCCCTACAGGGATGGGTCGAAACCTACCCCCCTGCAGGTACCTGTTCGCAATTGCACCGCAGGCTGGTTCCCGAGTTAATAGCATAACTCCCATGCCGAGGTGCATTCCCCGGGAAACAAGTTCCCAATTCGATTTGTGGTCAGCTGGATCAGTAATCCCCAACGTTTCTAACCTCCACAGATTTGCAACCTTCGTTTCGTTTGCTAACATGCTCGTAACAACCATGGCCATGCTTTCCCTACGATGACAATAGGACGGCGTACGACCTATCACAGTCCAACCTAATCTAGTATGCACTGCTACAAGATCCCTGGATAATACTTATATGTTGCCCGTGTATAGCTTGCCTGCAACATCAGCCCCGATTAACAACTGCACCGAACTAGCTCCTCTTCCCACGTCAGAGAAATTAATACCTTTCTCTCTGAATTCCCGCAATCCTTGAGTTTGTGCGGAAAGATGAGGCAAACTATCACAAATAGTATCCTGGTCAAGATCTTCAAAAGTGCACAGGTAATCTTCACTTAAGCTAGCTAGGCTGATACGGTATACCTGATGGTCGTAGCTACCAGACTTCCGTCATCCGAACAGTGAATGGACTATCACTTCCTTTCTCACCGGCTCGAGTCCTACAGAGTCTGCTACTGACTTCAGGATGTAGGATCGCTGTGACCCGGTGTCTACGATTGCTCGCAGTGTCTTTGGCGTCCTTCCTCGAAGAGTCACGACCAGCATGGGTAGAAGAACTCCAGCTTCACTAGTCAGGTCCGCCAAAACCTGAACCTGCTTCGTGGTTGCTGCTGAGGCGGCAGGTACTCGTCGCTCAGGCTCGGTATTCTGTTGAACCAGTCTACAAAAAAACAGCGGCATGTCTCTTCTTGCAAACAGAACATTTCGCTTTTGACCTACAACGCCTTGCCACGTGATAGCCCTTCATGCACAAGAAACAACAATTCTTGTCTTCAATGATTTGATTCTTTTCCGCTTCTGACATATCCCTAGCCTTCAAGCAGTCTACACTATGATGTTTTCTTCCACAAAAAATGCATAGGGATTGTATGGGAATGGCTATAAGAGCGGCCGCAGTTGCAGGACTTTCTCTCTCTATCTTGGACCTAGACTCCGTCTGCTTGATACTATCTTTCGGAGTTTTGCCACTAAAGCCCGCCCTAGCCAAGCGATTCTTTCTTCATGTTCTACCTTGGACTTCATGAACGACATGAGATTTTCCAGTCGCTTGGTAGGATCTCCAACATCATCAGCCGATGAATTTCGTTGCCAGGCACGTAAAAACTCCTCTGGCATGCAGGACTCCAACATCGGGCATAAAATGCATGCACACTTGCCTGAGGTGACCCCCAAAGTATCAAGTGACCTTAAATAGCTTTCCAATTTGTCGTAGAGATTAAATAGTGAAAGTGGGTTGGGCTTATTGTTCTGGATGACAAGCCCTAACACGTCCCTGATGTAAACTTCTATCAGCATGTCTTCCCTACCGAACTTGGCCTTAAGCGCTTCAACTACTTTAACATAGTTCACATCCGAGGGATGGTAATTCTCAACAATGCTCCTCGCTCGCGAACCTGGTTCGGTGGACTGCAAGAGGACATTGTATTTATCATCAGAGTCTAGCGTCTCATATTCGTGAATTCTTTTGAACTGGCTCCAAAAGGGTAACCATTCCTTGAGATCGCCAGAAATCCTTCTCAACTCTAAATTTGGTAACTTCAACTTCTTATGTGCTTTAGTATTCGCCTGACTCTTACACGAACTTCTACTTTCACGGTCTCGCTCGATCTCTAAAACTAGATATTTGAGGGTCTCGTACTTACTTCGGTAGGCTTCCGTCTATCCTCACCTCACCGTCTATTTCTTCTATGGTTAAGTCTTCGACAAACATCTGTTCCAGGACTTCGCTGCTTTTCCCATTGAGATCGTTCCAGGCACCTTCCAGGATGTTCCAACCGACCTTGATCTGCTGAATGTCGCGGACCTCTGCTTCTAGGAGTGCTTGTAGAGCCTCCGCCTGCCGTTTGAATGCGATCCGGGAAACCTCGCGTTTTCTTCTCAAAAGCGTGTTCATCTTCTTGATAAAGGATGTGCTTCGGTGACCTTCAATGTTCCTCGAGTTGCCCCACGTTGGGCGCCACAAACAACAACAAGCACTCCTAAATCTACAACGGCTAATAAGATGAATACAACACTAATGAAAGAAAACTAAACCTTTTAGAACGCAACGGGAACTACTATATTGTCAAAATCGGTACGAGTCACTTTTCTCACAAGTACTAACTACCACTCATATTTCAATCAACGAACGAACTCCTCATTTCCTTGAAATATCCCAACTTTTCAACTCGGTCGATTGTCTTTTCTCTCAACTGATATCCAGCTGTTTTCAATAACCGACCATACTTTTCCTGGAGGCGCTTCGAGACATGTAGTAGGTACATATTTTGGTTCGTGTCGCCAACAATGATTCCAATGAAATTCATATGGAACCGCCAAAATACCATTCCTGACCGACCCTCAGTTTGAACTCATTTCAACGATATTTGAGGTAGTTATAGGCGTTTCAAGTATTTCACGTTTACGCATGCGTAGATGAAAATTACGGATATTGATAAGGGACCATCTGCGATCCAACCATCGTGTACCCTCAAAATTTAAGCTCTCTACGACTATTTTTCGAGTAGGTAGAAGCGTTACAAGGAAATAGTATAATATATTTCACGTTCGCGCATGCGCCGACGAAAGTTAAAATACGATTCTAATGACATTCATTTGGAGTTATGAAAGTGTTATTTCTGATAGACCTTCCAAGTTTGAACTCATTTCAAAGATATTTAAGGCAGTTATGAACGTTTCAAGTGTTTTACGTTTACGCATGCGCAGACGAAGGTTACAGTTCTTTTCAATAATTTTGGTATGGGACCATTTGTGGCCCAACCCGCACCTAACCTCCGCCATTATTTCGGGTAGTGATGGGCGTTACAAAGAACTGACCACAGACATACGGACAAACGGAGAGACAGACACGGAACCAAAAATGTTCCTTGATGTCTGAAACGCGAAATGGAAGTGAGAATTTTCATTTTGAAGGATCTAATTTTTTTTTTAATTCAGTCACGAGGCTTACCTACCTTTGGTAGTGAGGAAGCAAAAACGCTGCAAAATCGTTGTCACTTGGGTTTATCAGTCTACCGGACATACCTACTGAAACATTGCTGTTCATCTTTGAACACTGATAATGCCATTTAAGTGTATCCCGCTAATACTACTTCATTCTAGTGATATTATACAAATTTATGGTGATTTCAGACAATTTCCCAGGTTTCTGACTCATACAAAATAAATTTCGGGAGCTCAACCTTTATTACAACCTCAGTTCTTCACTCTTTGGTCAAAATCAACTTCATATTCGGTCTTCTCGCCCTTAAAAAAAACATGGAAAACGATACGTCACAAGCTCGTGTTCCCTAAAACCTCAAAAAATCCTCGAAAACCCCTATTTTTACACTCACTTTTCACCCATAACGCCCCTGGGTTTATTCCAATCGGGCTGCTGAGCTTTGGAGCACAACTAGAACCCAAATTTGTCCCCAAATGGGGACCCAAACTGTGTGCGGAAGAACGACGATTTTAGACCAATTTTTAACGTAAATTTAAGGCTGAAACTTCGTTAAAAACCTCAATTTTCCACTCTGGTCAAAATTGACTTCATATTTGGTCTCCTCGTCCTCAAAAACATGGAAAACGATACCTCACAAGCTCATGTTAACTAAAAACAAAAAAAATTGTACCATCATTTTGGTTAATTATTTTCAATAGGAATTATTTTCAACCATTGGAATCGAGCATGAAAAAAAATTCTAACCCCCCTCAAAATTTGAAGGTTTACGTTTCAAGGTATGTAGAATCCGAAAATGCAATTAAAAAATTTCTGAGTGAGTGAAAATGAGTTTTTTAGATCGAAATTAAAGTAGATATGGACGATACGGCGGACGGACTTTGCATTTCTGGAATCTACGCACCTTGAAACGTAATAGAAAAAATCTTGTTGAGCGAATACATAGGTGTGTTATTCACAGAATCATAAACCAAAATGACGTTCCATCTCGCAAGGCAGTTTCAAAATGATTCAATCGTACAAGTTTGCGCAAGGTTAGAAGCCCATTGCTGGTTTCAAGGACTCAATAATTTTTACGATCCGTGTTTCCCTCCCGTAAAATGGATTTCTCAAACAGAATTCCATGAGGATCTCTCCTTCTCGAACCTCGAAGATCGAAGGAATTCAGCTGATCCGAACCAAGTAAATGAGATCTATGAGGTCTATCGGTGAAGCTAAGTATAAAACGAAGTTGTCTGATTCGCCGGAGGTTATTACCATAGTCTGATGTCTCCACCAATGGGAGTCTGCACTTCCACAGTGAATGATGTCAAGGTTGGAGGAGGTCGTAAAGTTCCCCCGCATTTAATAAATGTCTAATAGTGTTACTGGTAGATTTCTAGTTAGCCTAAGAAAATTATTGTTGGAGCTATCGAGCCCGGGGAGAGTCGCAGTGAGACGTGAGGGCGGGAACGGGGCTTTTTCTGAATCGCAATTTTCTTCAGCTCATGTAGGCATCCGATCGGTTGAAAAATACTTTCGCTGCACACAGAAGTCCTGAAGGGCGGTACCCAATATCCGTAACCTTTCAGAGTCTGTGTCATACACAGGTGCAACGCTAATGAGCGCTTACAGTGCAAGAACGTCTAGGAAAATATAAACAGCGCAGCCGACCGGTAACAACGAAATTAAATATTTATTGTTGTTTCAAATATCTGCGTTTGGCGGTATTGTTGGTTCAGAAATTTGCGCGTCCTTTTAGTTTAATAGTAAACCGATACGCAACTTGTCGATACTTAAATTGAAAATAGGTTAACCAATTAAGGGGAGTCAGTCCGAAAAACAGTGTTGGTTTATTATTTTCAATAATGAACCTTTGGAATCGAGCATGAAAAAAAAATTCTAACTCCCCCTCAAAATTTTATGGTTTACGTTTCAAGTTATGTAGAATCCGAAAATGCAATAAAAAACGTTGCACATTATCACAAAAAGATTCATTATTTACCTGTATAGATGCCCCTTCTGCGTAGATCACTGTTTTCTGTGGTCAGTACCCTCGAGCTTCCCCCAGGAAAGCCCTAAATCGAGTACTGGAGCCCGCCCCGGAATAAGTTTCATACAAATGCGCGGGATTCAATAATTCGATAATTAATTATTTGCAGTTATTCATGAAGCATAAGGCAAATAATAAACCGTTGTGTGATAATTTACCTGTATAGATGCCCCTTCTACGTAGATAGTATAATGAACCGTTGTGTAATAATTTACAGTTGTTTAATAATTTGCCCATCAACATACACTGCTCCGGGTGGTCTCAAAAAATTCTTTAGGTCAAGATCAATTTAAAAACGTTAAAAAACCATACCCTTCTATTGAAAGCTTTCGAGCTACGGCGTTCTAAAAATTTCAAACCCTATTTTTCACCCCTTAGACTTGATTGATAGTAACGCCGATCTTCGAGGACCAACTAGACCCCAAACGGGACCTACAAACCAAATTTAATTAATTTTAAATAAAAAGACAGCATGTTTTATTCCATTTTCGGATTCTACATACCTTGAAAAGTAAACCATCAAATTTTGAGGTTAAAATTTGTTTCATGCTCGATTCCAAAGGTTCATTATTGAAAATAACAAACCAAAATTTCTGTCCGTCCGCCGTACGCCGTACTTAGCACTTTTCTTAGTTGCCATGAACCAAAATTAATGAAATTTGGTTCTTAGGTCCCGTTTGGGGTCTAGTTGGTCCTCGAAGATCGGCGTTACTGGCAATCAATCTCTAAGGGGTGAAAAATAGGGGTTGAAATTTTCAGAACGCCGTTACTCGAAAACTTTCAATAGAAGGGTAGGTATGGTTTTTTACGTTTTTAAACTGATCTTGAGCTAAAGAATTTTTTGAGACCACCGGAGCATTGTGCGTTTGGACCGAAAACTTCGTCAACATGATCGTGAATCAAACGGTACAAATCCGGCCCGGTTATCCTCACTAGGGAGCACCTGATTATAATCATCAGGTAGCCAGTAATCATTGGGCCGCCATCCTTATTCCGGTCTTTTGAAGCTGCTTCAAAACAGAGCCTTAAATTACGTTGACTAGGGTAAGCGCCTCAAGTACTCATCTGGCCACTTGAATGTGGTTTGAAACACCCAAAACACTGTTTTTTTTTTTTTGTTTTTTTTTTTTTTTTTTTAATAAATATAACTTTATTGTACAAATAAATACATTTTACATATTATGTAAATACATTTAAATGTATAAAGGTAAATGTATAAATGTAAATACATGTATAAATATTTATTTACACATAAATAAATATTATGTATAAACAAATATTATAAATATTAAATAAATAAGCGGTTGTGCCGGCAGACGAGAGCTGGGGGCCCCATCAGCTTCCGATGCTCCTCGCAGCCGGAACACCACAAAACCGCACAGATGGAGGGACGCGAACCACCGGAGGCTCGCGTGCACAACTGTAACATGCAACGTGGTGGTCCTACAGCGTACATTGTGTTTCAAATGGCGTACTGGGACTATTGTGATCGATGCGACCCCGTTTTACACATCCTCCAAGCCGGCAGTGCTTCCTGTGAAGTGAAAGTACCCGAGAGCTAAAACCGAATGGCTTTCTGCATCCTCCCATATCGACCTTTCCGAAATATAAAATTGTTACGTCGCCTTCAATAACACACTATTACTTCTTCTTACAATGCTGCATCGGACTAAAGTTGGATTGGATGATAGAGTTCGGCAAAGTTGTAATGGCGTAAGGCAATACCAGTACAAAAACGCTGCAAAGTCCTTGACATATGGGTCTATTTTGGAGTGTTTTTAGTTTATTATGGACATACCTACAGAAATTTTCGCTGTTCATTTATTGTTTCATTCATGTGCAATAATTAAAATAGCCATTTTTGATGGTTTCCACCAATTTTGACCCCCAAAAACTCGACCTCGGCTCCCCTTTTTGGTTTATTATTCTGTGAATAATACACCTATGTATTCGGTCAGCAAAAAATTTTTATAACACCCCCTCAAAATTTTTTCCTTTCCGTTTCAAGGTGCCTAGATTCAAAAAATGCAATGTCCGTCCGCCGTATCACGTGTACCGGCTTCATTTTCGGTATAAAAAAGTCGTTCTTTCGCACACATCCTCCATTTGGGCCCTAGTCGTGTCCCGAAACTTTTCAGCCCGATCGGAATATACCCAGGGATGTGATGAGTGAAAATGTGTGTAAAAATAGGTACTTTTTGTGCTTTAGTAACATGTTAGTAACATGAGCTTTTGAGGTATCTTTTTCCATGTTTTTGGGGACGAGAAGACCGAATATGAAGTCGATTTTGACCGAAGAGTTGAAAATTGAGGTTGTACCAAAGATTCAGCTGCCAAAATTGATTTTTTATGAGGCAAAAATCTGGAAAATCGTCTGAAATCACCATCAATTTGTATAATAACACTAGAAAAAGTGTCAACACGTGGATCAACACGATTAAATGGCACTACCGATGATCAAAGATGATTTGAAAAAAAAAAGAAATAAAAAGAGCGTACCACCTAATTTGTGTTTTGGGGGCCAAAATTGGTGGAAACCATCAGAAATAGCTATTTCAATCATTTCACATGAAAGAAACAATGAATGAACAGCCAACATTTCTGTAGTAGGTATGTCCAATAGAATAATTAACCCATGTGACAAGGACACTGCAGCGTTTTTGGTTTATTATTCTGTGAACAATACACCTATGTATTCGGTCAGCAAAAAATTTTTATAACACCCCCTCAAAATTTTTTCCTTTCCGTTTCAAGGTGCCTAGATTCAAAAAATGCAATGTCCGTCCGCCGTACGCCGTCCGCCGTATCACGTGTACCGGCTTCATTTTCGGTATAAAAAAGTCGATCTTTCGCACACATCCTCCATTTGGGCCCTAGTTGCGTCCCGATACTTTTCAGCCCGATCGGAATATACCCAGGGATGTTATGAGTGAAAATGTGTAAAAATAGGTACTTTTTGTGCTTTAGTAACATGTTAGTAACATGAGCTTTTAAGGTATCTTTTTCCATCTTTTTGGGGACGAGAAGACCGAATATGAAGTCGATTTTGACCGAAGAGTGGAATATTGAGGTTCTACCAAAGATTCAGCTGCCAAAATTGATTTTTTATGAGGCAAAAATCTGGAAAATCGTCTGAAATCACCATCTATTTGTATAATAACACTGGAAAAAGTGTCAAGACGTAGTTCAGGACGATTAAATGGCAGTACCAATGATCAAAGATAGTTTAAAAAAAAAGAAAAAAAAGAGCGTACCTACTACCTACCTAATTTGTGTTTTGGGGGCCAAAATTGGTGGAAATCATCAGAAATAGCTATTTCAATTATTTCACATGAAAGAAACAATGAATGAACAGCCAACATTTCTGTAGTATGTCCAATAGAATAATAAACCCATGTGACAAGGACTTTGCAGCGTTTTCTTCTTTTTGACTCATAAAAAATGAATTTAGGGAGCTTAACCTTCGTTACAACCTCAATTCTTCACGCTTTGGTCAAAATCAACTTCATATTCGGCCTTTTCGCCCTAAACAACATAGAAAACGATAAATCACAAGCTCGTGTTCACTAAAACCTCAAAAAACCTCGAAAACCCCTATTTTTACACCAATTTTTCTCCCATAAGGCCCCTGGGTGAATTCCAATCGGGCTGCTGAGCTTTGGAGCACAACTAGGACCCAAATGTGTTCCCAAATGGTGACCCAAACTGTGTAAGGAAGAACGACGATTTTAGACCAAAATTTAACGTAAATTTAAGGCTTTAACTTCGCTAGAACCTTAATTTTCCACTCATTGGTCAAAATCGACTTCATATTCGGTCTTCTCGTCCGAAATGAAAATGAATGAAGAATAATGAATAATGAAGTTCTGAAGGGATATTGTTGTCGTGGAGTGAAAAAATATTCCGTAACGGTAGGGTCTCACACGGCTTGATACCTGCATACACCCTGCTCTTTAGGGCAAATTGTATAGCAAATTTTATGACAACATTGTAGGATGCTCCGGATGGCCTCAAAAATTCAGAAAAAATCAAGCTATTTAAAAATGAAAAAACCACACCTCAAAATAAAATTTTCCGATATAGGGATACTCCGGATTTTTCCTTATTTTTCATCCCTTAGAGTTCGATTACAGTAACGCTGAGCTTCGAGGACCAACTAGAGCCAAAACGGGACCCATGTACAAAATTTCGCGAATTATGGTTATGGGAACTAAGGAAAAAGCCACCGACGGACGGAAATATTTTTATTCGATATTCGTATCCCACGTTCCTTGAAACGTAAACCATAAAATTTTGAGGAGGGGGGGGGGGGGGTTAAAAAATATCATAATCGATTCCGAACGTTCATTTTATTGAAAATGATAAGCCAATAGAACCACCAGCGATCAGTAAATTAACAATCAGTAGTCCAAGACCTAAGTTTCCGCCGGCAATGTTATCTATGCGGGTAGATGTGAGTATTTTTGTTTTTAAAGAATAGAGAGATGGCACCACCATCTGATATGAACATTGTATCTAGCGCTTATTAAATTAATTAGGTACCCCCCTACCCAACTACGAGTATGTAACTCTTCCAGTGTTACATACTTCCTACTTCGACAAAACCTACTCTTAGGGGCGGTAGCGCCATGAAGAGGTTTAATCAGACGCCATTGGAAATCATTGTTTAAAAT
The DNA here is from genome assembly GCA_954871275.1 of Leptopterna dolabrata. Taxonomy (NCBI): domain Eukaryota; kingdom Metazoa; phylum Arthropoda; class Insecta; order Hemiptera; family Miridae; genus Leptopterna; species Leptopterna dolabrata. The sequence goes on from OX940980.1 coordinate 51,863,003, forward strand.
AATTATTCCTTCTTTAATATTGTATCCTGCCTTCTGAGGATCAAATAATAGAGGAACGGACACGGAACATATTACTGACTTAACTGTTAATATTTCGTACCACCATTCCCGAGCACCCTTTTGTACGAGTACACTCAATCACACGATGTTATCTGAGCGGGTGCGAAACGTCATCATCGTCATACTCTCCAAAGAAAAGCGGAGTTACTAGAAAAGTTGTCTATTTATACATGAAAAAACGCGAAAAATAAACTGTTGTTTCGTGTATTAGTGGAAATAGACAACTTTCTAGTTTTTCTTTGAAACGGGTTTCCACGATTTCTTCGCGAGTGATTTAGTTCCTATCATACTCTCCGATGAATTATCATTGCTATGATTTATTTATTTATAATTTTTAAAAAGGAAAAATTCCCCCCTCCCTTTTTTTTACAAAAAGACTGTGAATTGTACAGCTAAAGTAGAAAACAACCAAAATACAATACTTGATTTAAAAAAAATGAACAAAAATTAACAAACTGAAAAAGAAACTGAAAAAAATTAAAACACAGAAAAGAAACTGAAAATAATTAAAACACAGAAAGATACCTTGAAACGTAAACCATCAAATTTTGAGAGGGGGTTACAATTTTTGGTTTATTATTTTCAATAATGAACCATTGGAATCGAGCATGAAAAAAAAAATTCTTACCCCCCCCTCAAAATTTGATGGTTTACGTTTCAAGGTATGTAGAACCCAAAACTGCAATAAAAATATTTCTGTCTGTCCGCCGTACGCCGTACGGGCCACTTTTCTTAGTTACCATGAAAAAAAATTGATGAAATTCGGGTTATAGGTTCCGTTCGGCGTCTAGTTGGTCCTCGAAGCTCGACGTTACTGTGAGTCATCTCTAAGGGGTTCAAAATAGGGGTTGAAATTTTCAAAACGCCTATACCATTTTTTTACGTAAATATTTTTACGGTTTTAAATAGTTCTTGAACTTGCGAGTTTTTTAAGACCATCCGGAGCATCGTACGTCCAGCCGTTCGTTCACAGTAAGGCCCCGAAGTTTGCACCGACAGGCATTTTCGACTCCAGTGTGAATGAAATTGTATACAATTCAAACCAAATCTCGTAACCAGAGACGCGCCCACAATAGGAATTTGTGAATACGGCCAATCATTGGTAGGGATCACCTGATTATATTGGCCGAGTATGAAGTCGAGTTGGTTGTTCTGTGATATTATTTCGCTTGAAAAATGATGGCTCTTTTGAAGTTTGTTGGTAGGTAGTGAAACTTGAACAAACGTTGAAGTATTATTGATGGGTAAATTATTACTACGGTAAATCATTACTCAACGGTAAATTATTACACAACGGTTCATTATACCATCTACGTAGAAGGGGCTGGAGTTTGTTGGTAGGTACTTTTGCAACTTTTTTCACTCCTCATCAACAATTTCTTTTCAGAACTTCATTATGTGTGTTTCTTTTTGTTAGGTACTGTTTGTCATCGGCAGAATTATTTTAGCAACATTTAACTCGTGATTTAGGTAGGTACCTAGTAACGAGTACGGGGTTAGGTACTAACCTACGGAGGGTCTGCGATCTACATAATTATGCATAGAATAGTACATATTATATTATATAGACGGGTTATCTATACATAGAGCTGTGATCTGTAACAGAAGGGTATTCTATACAAAATAATAAACCGTTGTGCAGGGATTTGCAGCGTTTTTTTTTTTTCATGCTCGATTCCAATGGTTTATCAGGTATTGAAAATAATAAACCGAAATTAAACACAGAAAAATTAAAATTAAAACAGAATTAAAAGAAAAATTAAAACTCAGAAGTAAAAGAAAAATCAAAAGAAGAATTTAAAAAAAATTAAAACAGAATTAAAAGAAGAATTAAAAGAAGAGAAAAGAAGAAAGAATTAGAAGAAGAAAGGAAAGAAGAAAGAATTAAAAGAAGAAAGAAAAGAAGAAAGGATTAAAAGAAGAAAGAAAAATTAAAAGAAGAATTAAAAGAAAAATTAAAAGACAGAATTAAAACAAAAATTAAAATTAAAAACAGAAAAATTAAAACAAAAAAAAATTTAAACAGAAAAAAATTAACACAGAAAAGAAACTGAAAAAAAAACCAGTCATGCAGCATGACTTAATGAGCGAATTTTCAAAGAAATATTCGAATTAATGGCTATGGTTTTGAATAAAGGAAAACTTCGGTCTAAAATTTGGTTTTCTATGTCTATTCTCTTCGTATTTATTTTAATTTGTACGTTTTGTCCATCCTGATTCTACCGTTTGTTTATTACGTAATTGTACTAAGTGCTTATTTATTTGATCGCTGTGGGTAAATTCAAGGAGTTGTACTAATCGTTTGCCTCCCCCTTTTTTGCTTCGAACTCTCGTCTTCAATTAATACTTCTCACATATTTCAATCTGACCACTCTAAGGGGGTGGGGGGGGGGGGGGTAAGAGTTTAAAGATTATCCTAGTTTTGGGTAATTTTTGCGCACTTTAAATGCTCTAATTTAAGAACGGATTTAGATATCTAAAATCCGATTTCACTATCGTGTTCAGCGTGCAAAAACCTTTAAAATGAGGGGTCACTTGTTAGAAAATAACATTTTGGGGATTTTTGGGTAATTTTTGCGCACTTTAAATGCTCTAATTTGAGAACGGATCAAGATATCTAAAATCCGATTCCACCATCGTGTTCAGCGTGCAAAAACCTTTAAAATGAGGGGTCACTTGTTGGAAAATAACATTTTGGGGATTTTTGGGTAATTTTTGCGCACTTTAAATGCTCTAATTTGAGAACGGATCAAGATATCTAAAATCCGATTCCACCATCGTGTTCAGCGTGCAAAAACCTTTAAAATGAGGGGTCACTTGTTAGAAAATAACATTTTGGGGATTTTTGGGTAATTATTGCGCACTTTAAATGCTCTAATTTGAGAACGGATCAAGATATCTAAAATCCGATTCCACCATCGTGTTCAGCGTGCAAAAACCTTTAAAATGAGGGGTCACTTGTTGGAAAATAACATTTTGGGGATTTTTGGGTAATTTTTGCGCACTTTAAATGCGCCAAAACCCTCCTTAGAGTAGGCCAATTTCGCCCATCTTCGAACTTAGCCTTTCGATTGCCAAGATAGATTTTTTGTGCAAATTTGAGCTGTTTATCTCAATTCTATCGAGAGTTATCGTCTGGAGTGACACATATATAAATAAATATATAAATATATATATATATATATATACATATAAAAAAGTGTTAAATTTCAGGAATCGTTTTAGAATGGTCTGAAACGGATTTCTATGAAGAAAATTTCCAAAAATTTATATTATTTAAATTTCGAAGCCATTGCAATAGCTTCATTTTCTTTGAAAATTCGCTAAAATTAAATACACAGAAAAAATTAAACAGAAAAATTAAATACACAGAATAATTAAAACACAGAAAAATTAAAAACAGAAAAAATTAAAACAGTGAAAAGAAACTGAAAAAAATTAAAATACAGAATAAAATTAAAAACAAAAAACTGAAAATAATTAAAACAGAACAAATTAACAAACTGAAAAAGAAACCACCAGTCAATGAATCACCAGTAGCGGGTCTGAACAGAATTTTCGAATAATTTCTTCAAGACCCTCTTGATGGATTCCGCCGAGTCTATTTGACCTGATGAGTCTGTTTATCCCTGAATAAATAATGCTCAACAGGCCGGTGGTGGATCCAGAGGAGGCTCTAATGAGTCGTAGGAATTCCTACTGGATGTTGTCAATATAACCCGAATTATATTATCATTTGCGATGCCTGGTTCAACCCGCTAGTAACATTAAAATGAATAAGCCCTTGAACTGAAACATCACCTGTATAACATACCCAAGAGAAACTCCGAAAAACTAGGACAGGTACTGAGAAGTTATTATATAGATTTATTACATTGAGACTACCTACCATACATATATGAAATTTTAATTTAAGATTCTTTGATTTGGCGATAAAAGATATCTTGACAACTCTTATGCACTTCATATTAATAATAATCAATAACGAATTATAACATATCGCCTCTCACAAGCCGACTGTATCCTCCGCTCAACCCCTATCACGAACAAAAGTTCATGCACGAGATTTTATTACTTATAAGTATAAAGGTGCTACCTACCTATGTGCAAAAGGGCACATTATTAATTATTGTATAATAACTTAGTAAAAACGCTGCAAATCCGTGCACAACGGTTTATTATTTTGTACAGAATACCCTTTTCTGTTACATATCACAGCTCTCTGTATAGATAACCCGTCTAAATAATATGTACCTACTACTCTATACATATTATGTAGATCCCAGACCCTCCGTAGGTTAGTACCTAACCCCGTATTCGTTACTAGGTACCTACCAAATCACGAGTTAGATGTTGCTAAAATAATTCTGCCGATGACAAGCAGTAACTAAAACGGCAAAAAGAAACGCAAATAATAAAGTTCTGAAGGAAAATTGTTGATGTGGAGTGAAATGGATGCCCCTTCTGCGTAGATCACTGTTTTCTGTGGTCAATACCTATCTTCATGGTCAAGTATAATGAACCGTTGTGTAATAACTTGCCCATCAATAATACTTCAACGGTTATTCAAGTCCGATCAACAAAATCCAGCCCCTTCTTGGTTGATGAACCGCTGCGTAATAATTTACCGTTGTGAAATAATTTACCGTTATGTAAGAATTTACCGTTGTGTAATAATTTGCCGTTGTGTAATAATTTGCCGTTGTGTAATAATTTACCATTGTGTAATAATTTACCCATCAACAATACTTCAACGTTTGTTCAAGTTACAAAAGTACCGATCAACAAAATCCAGCCCCTTCTTGGTAGATGAACCGTTGTGTAATAATTTACCGTTATGAAATAATTTGCCGTTGTGTAATAATTTACCGTTGTGTAATAATTTGCCGTTGTGTCATAATTTACCATTGTGTAATAATTTACCCATCAATAATACTTCAACGTTTGTTCAAGTTTCAGAAGTACCTACCAACTAAATCCAATAGTCCATCACTTATCAAATGAAATAATATCGCAGAACAACCAACTCGACTTCATACAGCCATCCTTGATTATAATCAGATGCTCCGTAGTTATGATATCCGGGCCGGATTTATACCGTTTGATTCACGATCGTGTTGACGAAGCTTTTTGGTGCTCACGAACGGCTGGACGTACGATGCTCCGGGTGGTCTCAAAAAATTGTTTAGCTCAAGACAAATCTACTAACGTAAAAAAAACCAAACCCTTCTATCGGAAGTTTTCGAGCTACGGCGTTCTGAAAATTTCAACCCCTATTTTGAACCCCTTAGAGATGACTGACAGTAACGTCGAGCTTCGAGGACCAACTAGACCCCGAACGAAACCTATAACCCGAATTTCATCAATTTTGTTTCATGGTAACTAAGAAAAGTGGCCTGTACGGCGGACAGACAGAAATTTTTTTATTGCAGTTTTGGATTCTACATACCTTAAAACGTAAACCATCAAATTTGAGGGGGGTGGGGGGGGGGGGGGGGGGTAAGAATTTTTTTTTCTTGCTCGATTCCAATGGTTCATTATAGAAAATAATAAACCAAAATCTCTATTTCGACTGTAAAGTTGTACACCTCCGCTGGGAAGAAAAGCGGTAACTTGCGGGAAATTTGCTTTACTTCATTTTCTGATTTCAATTTCGTTTTTCAAGAATATCATAAAACCTAATGCCCGCCTACGTAAATTGAATTTACTATTCAGCAGTTTTACCTAATAATTTCGTATGTAATGACCGAAATCATTTCCCCAAGGCCATCCACTATCCTTTGCATCCGAGTTGTTTTCCGGCGATGCGGGACCGCAGAGGAAACGACGAGCGACACACTTTCCATCTACACAACGGTACATGACATTTAGGATGCCACATTGCATCAAGGGCGCTCTTGCTCCATTTGGCAGATGTCCATCCTGTAGTATGTCACTAATGACGGTGTAAAGATACTTTGGTTTTGGCAACGGATGCCGCTGAGCTATCAGTTATCTCAGGCTACTAATATTAACCACAGCTTTACTTTCCCTTAAGTTGGAATGGGTTCAGAAGGCTTAGTCACTAAGCAAACGAAATATCTCTTTTCGGTCCAACTTGTTCATTAAAAATATACACATAATATTGATTCTTGAGGAAAATGTCCAAGTACGGATTGAGGTAGGTCAAGGGAGCTATTCAGCAAAATAGACGAACTCGGGAGACATTGGAGAGACTATCTCCCGGGAGATTTTCAAAATATATAATCTCTCCTCATTATTTCATTTAGTGAATAGACTCCGAGGACACGCGCCTACGTGGAGGATTTTTCAGTTGTATGATATTGTAAGTTTGTTTTGTATTTACGCGAGAGACGCTGTGTCCTAAAATATCAGCATTAATTTCCTATTGCAATTAGCGTATCAGGCATGAAACAGTGTGGTTGTTCTCGAGCTATTTTTTCTTCCGGTAAAGACGGGGTCGCTTGGAGAAGCCTAATCGATATCCTTTCTTAACCGGTGATAATCTCGATGGTATAGGAGGGGGACTCTTGAGGGTCCACCACCACTGTCACACTCTGTCACATGGTAGCAGAGCATGGTTTGGTAGTATGCGCTGAGCAATTCACCATACTCCATCCACTTTTTGTGGGCCTGCCAGAAGGATAAGCCCAAAGGTTTCCCAGAAGGATTCCTTCCATCCTAACCCCATCCCTCATTCCTTCTGTTCCATCCTAACGATGGAGGTTGATTACCTAGAGGTTGCCCAGATGAGCAAAATCTACTGGACAACAACCTCTGACCACATTATCCGCCAATACTCGTATGTAGGAGGTTTGTTCTCCTCCAGTAAATATTATTGAGGTAGTACCATTACGATGGAGGTTAGTCACCTTGAAGTTGTTCAGATGTCGTTTCCTGAACCAGAACTTCATACAACTTTTCATTCCCCCTTTTCCCTCTCATAATTCTGCTACCCAGAGGTATGTCACGTGGGGAGGAGTGTTACAGTGGAGACGGGGTCGCTTGGGGCCTTCCTTCCTTCCTTCCTTCTTAACCGGTGATAATCTCGCTGGCCTAGGAGGGGGAGTCTCGAGGGTCCACCCCCACTGTCAAAATCTGTCACAGGCATCAAAGAACAAACTGGGTCCGAGTCAGTATTTATGTCTGTTTGTCTGTCAGTACCAGGGGCGTTGGGTCCATAAGGCCACTTGGGCCACTGCCCTGGCACCCAAAAACGGCATAAAAAACAGAGAGAAAAAATAAATCCAACCATGTGTTCAGTTGGCATTTGAATTTCCCTCACTGTACCTAGCTTTTTTCACAAAGTTTAACAGCGACCCGCTAGATTTCTCTGGCTATGGATGTTCAATATTCTTGTGGTTCAATAACATGGTGGCTCCTTCATGTTAGCTCTGTAGACCAAGCATGTTATCGGAACATATCGACAGTGATCGATGTCCTGCAATCGAAATCAAAACCTAGGCTCCTGAAACTGGCAGGCCCTGGCACCTAATACTCCCATGACAACTGAGAAAAGTGGCCCGTCCGCGCATGCTCAGTCGAGTAAAAATGTAGTTCACCACACCCACTTTGGGCCCTGTCCCCAGAATCTGATTTCCACCCAAATATCGTTCCTTATCACAGTCCATTCGATCCCGTCGATTCCATTTGTCGTCTCGATACGAGATGCTTCGTCTTCCGATTTGTTTTTGTTGTCTCGTGAATCACGTTAGCTTTCTATGTTGAGTCTCTAGTCAGTTTTATATTTTTTGTGTCAAATTTTGTGCGTTTGCGTTCGGTCCGGTTCCGATGAAAAGTCTGTATTTCCACCTCCATGCGTTTTGTCGTGTTTGCTGTTGGTGGTCTAGAGGATTGATGGACGTCGTAACATACAGATAACTACCTAGCTTCTATTCTATCTAGTATACTGGCCGACGGGTCATTGTTTAATTATATTTTAGTTTACTATATTTTTTACCACATGAATTCTGTGGCTGATTTACAGTAGAAATCTTTGAAGTTTCCGTACGACGATAGAATTTAGATTAAAAGAGATACGCCTTTGCTGAATATCACTCAATCAGTAAATAAAGGGAATAAAGGGGGTTGCCTTGGAGTATTTTGTAGAAAAATCTGTTGGTTTTGTGTTCTGGTTCGGTGCCCCAACGTTTTCAGAGACCACCGCTAGGTACCATATCGATACCTACAGGTATCGATAGGTATCATATCGACAGGTATCATATCGATGGAGAAATCCAAACGCGTTCCAAAAGTTTGATAGTTCTTGTGGCCCCACGAATCCAATTTTTGTACGGGCAGATCGCTTTGTTTCATTCAATCAAGCTGTTTTCATCTGGAGCAATAGATCTGGCGCATGCTCAGACATGAAGTTCTGTGTCTGCAAGTCAATTTATGAGTCACCTCATCCGTTTTCACCCAAGTGTGAACAGGCAATTTGAGAGTGGTTCAGAGGCGTAATGGTCTTGTACAGTAAATCCCCTCCCCCCACGAACAACCCTGTTGTAAAACATTACCCGCCAACAAAACCTCCTCAGCCATAAAAAGGATTGATGTAATTTTGACCGCCGATGCAGCACGCTCGGTGCTTCGTACCTCGCTCTCGTGCATATAGAAACCTGTTCTTTCCGCTTCTGTTTTCCCAGTAAAATGTTTCTCCTGGTAAAGATTTTTTCCAGTCAAAATTTTACCCCGGTAAAATTTGTTTCCCATTAAAAAAAGTCTCAGTAAAAATTGTTTTCCTCAAAAAAATACGCTTTTTTCCCCCAAATAAAAATTTTCAAAATGGGGGGGGGGGGGGGGGGTGCAAAAAAGGCCCCTCCTTGGAAGAATGAGTGTAAATTTCAACTCGATCCGTTAAAAAAATCATCAATACCTACTTACTTATACCCAAAAATTTCAAAATGGGAGGGGCAAAATGCAAAAGGCACCTACTTGGAACATAACGAATATGTATGCGAAACTTCAGCCCTGTGGTGGGGCTGTAGCCCTGTCAGAGAACAACAACAAGAAGTAGAAAAGCTTGAAAAACAGCGTTTTTAAAACTTCCATAACTCGTACAGAAAGGACGTACGAAAAATCAACATCGGAGACCCTCAGGGGGCCGAGTTACCGGGGGGGGGGGGGGGGGGGCTACTACTTGATCTGTCGTGTAAACAGTGTTCTTGGTCGCTGTAGGTAGGTATGGAGTTTTCGAAGAAAAACGGAGTTATTGAAAGGTTTTCTTTTTCCACTAATACACGAAAAAACGCGAAAAATACACTATCACACTCTACCAGTGTATTTTTTGCGTTTTTTCGTGTATTAGTGGAAATAGACCACCTTTCAATAACTCCGTTTTTCATTGAAATGGGTTTCCACGATTTCTTCGCGTGTAATTTAGTTCGTATGGAGTTTTCGGTGTTCATGCCGAGCGGGATATCGTGGTAATTATGTTAATAATATAAATATACATGAGTACTAAGTCAAGGTCGTCATCACGACCATCTCGTGGAGCCTATGGATGGTGAAACTCAATAGATCGAAATGTTTTGCTGATTAGCAACAAGATCTCAACCTGAATCCTACGAATAAACGAATGCTTGTGCTAATGTGATGGACTCTGTTCTGTGTAACGGATTATCAGAGCTCAGCTTAGATTTTAGGAGTACATAGTAAATAACCCTTAACTGTCTACGATAACTCGGGCCAACAAAGTTGCTGTTGCTGCAAGTAGGTACGAATTCCTCTGAACTAGGTAGTGGGTCAAAGGCACATTTTACCCACGCGAATAGCGTAGACGTACGATGCTCCGGGCGGTCTCAAAAACCTCCAAAGTTCAAGAACTATTTAAAAACTTGAAAAAATTCGAGATAACGGCGTCCTGGATAATTCAACCCCTATTTTTCACCACTTAGAGATGATTGACATTAACGCCGAGCTTCGAGGGCCAACTAAACCCCGAACGGGACCTACACACCAAATTTCATTAATTTAGTTTCATGGTAACTAAGGAAAGTGCGAAGTACGGCGTACGGTTTACGGCGGACAGAGAGAAATTTTTTTTATTACAATTACGGATTCTACATACCTTGAAACAAAAACCATCAAATTATGAGGGGGGGGGGGGGGGGGGGTTAAAAAATGTTCAAGCCCGATTCCAATGGTTCATTCTTGAAAATAATAAACCAAAGTGATAGATCTTTTGGATTTTGTTGATAGGTACTTTTGCAACTTGAACAAACGTTGAAGTATTATTGGGTAAATTATTACACAACGGTTTATTATTTGCCTTATGCTTCATGAATAACTATAACTACAAGTAATTAATGATTTAATTATTGAATCCCGCGAGTTTGTATGAAGCTTTAATTCCAGAGCCGACTCCAGTACACCATTTCGGGCCTTCCTGGAGGAAACTCGAGGGTACTGACCACAGAAAACAGTGATCTACGCAGAAGGGGCATCTATAAAGGTAAATAATAACGTTGTGTAATAATTTGCCGCGTTTTTTATTGCATTTTCGGGTTACATATACCTTGAAACGTAAACTATCAAATGTTTCGGGGGGGGGGGGGGGGTAAAAATTTAATTTTTTTTTAATGCTCGATTCCAAAGGTTTATTATTGAAAATAATAAACCAAAATTGTTCATGCTCGATTCCAAAGGTTCATTATTGAAAACTATAAACCAAAAATCCAAAGAAAATGTAAGAATATGGTGTGAGACCTAATTGGGGAGGTTCGTGAGTCCTAACTGGCGCGTTACTGAATATGGTGGGCTGTGGAAAAATGCCTATTTATATAAAAATGTAATTGCCGAACGTTATAGAGCCCATATATAATTTGACTCTGGTGGTATATAATATAATTTTATGTCGTGTGTGAGGGAGGGGGGGGGGGGCATTCATCCACCGCATAAAATTAATGACACTACTAAATTTTGTTCGCACAACGGAAGGTAATAAACCGTTGTGCAATCATTTGATGCGGGGGGGGGGGGGGGGGGAGTTACGGTTACGTATTTGCGATTTTCTTAGCGGTGCAACTGAATTTTAAGTTGTGAGTAAAATCTTGTATAATATAGTGAAACTTCATCATAATAAGAAGGTATTGTGATCCAGTTTTGGGTTGCAATCACATTGAATTTTAGTTAGAGCTGAACACAGCCTCATGTTGGTTCTACTACAAACCCTGTCACTAGCGTGAATAAATTCAAGTCGGTGTTGATGATTAGGCACGACTCAGACTATTGTGTAGGTTAGCTTCGGATTTATTACTAATTAATATTCATTATTCAATTGTTTACATATGTATGGTATGTAAGTAGGATATCACTCTGACATCGTCTGAGAAGGGTATGAGATAGAATGACATTATAGGCTGCACTAGCCGATGCAATTCGGTTTTCATTCGTGTTATTCAACGCTTTCTATGCAAAGTGGTCACAGAGTGAGCAGGCAGCTCCTATAATTGGATACGCAGTAGACTACGTATGGACGTACGGAAGATTCTTAGAATGAAGCAAACGGTAGAATATGAAGTTTTGCATGTATCCCACAGTTGGAGCCACGAGAAATGAGATAAGTGCAGATAGTGTCGATTATTTTCCTGTATTTTCAAACCCAACGTCGGCCTCAACAGCTGTCAACGCACTTTGCATTCCCGTTTCCCCAATTACCGTAAATCAGAGTCAACCAGCCAGGAAGACACCCAAGTCCAGCATTGATCTGAACGCCTATCATTTGACGTGGCTCAAGTTTATTTGTCTCCCCCTTGATATTTTATTGTGAAATCTAAAACATTCGGATGCAAATGGTTACCTGAAAGAAATGCAAAATTGCTTGCGGGTACAGAGGAATCGGTAGGGGTTGTCCTTGACGGAGTTAGATGGCCGACTATAAACATTTAACTGCTTCAAGAACACCCGCAGTCCTCGTTGAGAGCATTCAGCAGACTTCCTGCAAGCTTCAGCGCCGAGGCTGAATCACGCAAGTTGATTAGATTAAATCTCAAGTGTATTAACCAAAATACGCATAATATTGCTGTGAGAAATCAAGTGTGGCAAGATGATGTTGTGTTGTCAAACTGATATAATATCCATGATGACAGTCAACGTCATAATATCCATGATTACAGTCAACGTCAAAGATGTGCTAGCAGGGTTGCTAATCCGCAGGCCAAAAGATACGAGACACCAATAAGTAGGTACTTAACTATAAATTTATCAGTCAAACTTATCTAAATCATCGGGGGGGTCTATTAGATCCAATAACAACACAGACCTCTCTCGACCCATGGCTTTTCTTGAATTAATAACGTTGACACCATTAATATAACATATTGGGCGTATTATACAGATCGCCCAATCGACCAATCACCGACCAATCGTCGACCAATCGTTCTCAACAGGGAACCTACTTTAGCCATTAAAAATTACACTAACTAGCCGTTAATTAGTCATTGAAAAGCTGCCAGTTATAAACAAGAAAACTTTCACTAGATCCAAAATAGGTCGTGGAACGCACCATCCCCAAATTGAAATATATTTTGAGCGAACGACGCCTTCGTTTTTGTATGGACAGTGTCACAGCCCACCTGAAATTATGTTAGAACAATTTATTTAAACCCCGATACAATTTATACAATTTAACTCATTTGTAATTTTTGGTTTATTATTTTCAATAATGAACCATTGGAATCGAGCAAGAAAAAAAAATTCTTACCCCCCCCCTCAAAATTTGATGGTTAACGTTTCAAGGTATGTAGAATCCAAAACTGCAATTAAAATATTTCTGTCTGTCCGCCGTACGCCGTACGGGCCACTTTTCTTAGTTACCATGAAACAAAATTGATGAAATTCGGGTTATAGGTTCCGTTCGCTGTCTAGTTGGTCCTCGAAGCTCGACGTTACTGTCAGTCAGGTTCAAATTAGGGGTTGAAATTTTCAGAACACCGTAGCTCGAAAACTTCCGATAGAAGGGTATGGTTTTTTTTACGTTATTAAATTTGTCTTGAGCTAAACAATTTTTTGAGACCGACCGGAGCATCGTAAGTCCAGCCGTTCGTGAGCACCAAAAAGCTTCGTCAACACGATCGTGAATCAAACGGTATAAATCCGGCCCGGATATCATCACTAGGGAGCATCTGATTATAATCAAGGATGGCTGTATGAAGTCGAGTTGTTTGTTCTGCGATATTATTTCATTTGACAAGTGATGGACTATTGGATTTAGTTGGTAGGTAGGTACTTCTGAAACTTGAACAAACGTTGAAGTATTATTGATGGGTAAATTATTAAACAATGACAAATTATTACACATCGGCAAATTATTACACAACGGTGAATTATTACACAACGGCTCATCTACCCAGAAGGGGCTGGATTTTGTTGATAGGTACTTTTGCAACTTGAACAACCGTTGAAGTATGATTGATGGGTAAATTATATTAATAAACAATGGCAAATTATTACACATCGGCAAATTATTACACTACGGTGAATTATTACACAACGGTAAATTACCTATGACACCACGGTAAATTATTACACAACGTTAAATTATTACACAACGGCTCATCTACCCAGAAGGGGCTGGATTTTGTTGATAGGTAATTTTGCAACTTGAACAACCGTTGAAGTATTATTGATGGGTAAATTATTACACAACAGCAAATTATTACACAACGGCTCATCTACCAAGAAGGGGCTGGATTTTGCTGATAGGTACTTTTGCAACTTGAACAACCGTTGAAGTATTATTGATGGGCAAATTATTACACAACGGTTCATTATTCTATCTCCGTAGAAGGGGACCCTTTACAGGTAAATTATTACACAATGGTTTAGGTAGGTACCTAGTAACGAGTACGGGGTTATGTACTAACTTACGGAGCGTCCGCGATCTACATAATATGTGTAGAATAGTACATATATGTTATATAGAAGGGTTATCTATACGGAGACCTGTGATCTGTAACAGGAGGGTATTCTGTACAAAATAATAAACCGTTGTACAGGGATTTGCACAATTTTATGCTGGTTTTTATTATAGTTTTGTACATAGTTTTAGTCAGTACAATAAATATAATGTTATTCGAACGGCAATATTCTATTTTCCCATAAAATGAGGGGCGGGGAAAAGGAAGCCCGAAAAATAAATACCATTTTTGGCCAAAATAAGTGCCTTGTTTTGAAGGGCTCTGATTATTACACAACAGTTTATTATACTATCTACGCAGAAGGGGCATCTATACAGGTAAATTATTACACAACGGTTTATTATTTACTGTATGCTTCATGAATAACAACAAATAATTAATGATTGTATTGAATCCCGCGCAGTTGTATGAGGGATTTGTATCTGTCCTGGAGGGAGCTCGAGGGTACTGACCACAGAAAACAGTGATCTTCGCAGAAGGAGCTTCTATACAGGTAAATAATAAAACGTTGTGTAATAATTTGCAGTTTTTTTTTATTACAATACTTTCCTAGCATCCTTCGGGTTGGGTAAGAAACTATAAATTCGAAGTGTACCAAAACAATCCCCGGCTTCTCCTTGGGAAAATCTATTTACTCTACTTTGTTCAGATAAAGTGCACTAAAATAAGTAATTTGAACGAGCTGCATAACCAGTCGACCTCATTGGTTTCCCTCCCTCTTCTGAGGATTTTGCAATGAAGAGGAGGGAAGAGCAGTTCATAAGATAGGCAACCCCAACTTTCACTTCAAGATCAACGACCGCTACATAAGCCAAGTTAGGTAACGCCTCCGTCGACTAAGTGTTACATTCACCTCGGGGGATAACCGCTGTGCACGTTGAGCTAGGGACCCGGCAATAAACCGATTTACTTCAACTGGTTTGGTGGACCGATCAGCTGAACTCCTCTTGTGGTGGGAGGGAACAGGTGTCGCTGAATGGATCTTAAACGCATTTTTTTGGAAAAAAGCCTTTTTTTGGCAATATTTTCCAGGCAAAAATTGAAATCTTGACAAATTGTCGTAGGCATTTATTGAACAATTTTTTAGGGTTCTCTGCTTTCCAAGTGGATGACTGATAATATGTTCGTCAAAAACTCAAAATCAAAAACGCTGCAGTCCTTGTCACATGGGTTTATTATTCTACTGGACGTATCTACAATGTGTAATAATTGAAATGGCTATTTTTTTATGGTTTCCACCAATTTTGGCCCCCCAAAACACGAATTAGGCTCGTACTTATTTCTTGCAAAATATCTTTGATCGTTGATAGTGCCATTTAATTGTCTTGATTCACTGCTGATACTGCTTCAAGTGTTATTAAACAAATTTATTGTGATCTTATACACCAGATTTTTGACTCATAAAAAAATGAATTTTGGTAGCTTAATCTTCGTTACAACCTCAATTCTTCACTCTTCGGTCAAAATCAATCACATTCGGCCTCCTCGCTCTAAAAAACTATGAAAAAGATGCCTCTCAAGCTTATGTTCACTACAGTACAGTCTCAACAAAAAACACTGCTAAGTCCTTGTCACATGGGTTTATTATTCTACTGGACATACCTGCAGAAATGTGAGCTGTTCATTTATTGTTTCTTTCATGCACAATAATTGAAATAGCTAATTTTGACGGTGTCCACCAATTTGGCCTCAAAAACACGATATGAGCTCCTATTTTTGACAAATAATTATCTTTGATCATTGATAGTGCCATTTAATTGTCTTGATTCACCTATTGATAGTACCTCTAGTGCTACTATAGAAATTTATAGTGATTTCAGACAGTTTCCCAGGTTTTTGATTCATAAAAAATGAATTTTGTGAGCTGAACCCCTCAACCCTGAGTTAAGCCCTCAATCTTTGGTGTCAAAATCAACTTCATATTCGGCCTTCTCGTCCTACAAAACATAGAAAACGATACCTCACAAGCCCATGTTCACTAAAATCTCAAAAAACTTCGAAAAACCCTATTTTTAAAAAGGTTTCTAAAAAAGTTTCGTACCAGTTTCATGGAAGTTTCATAAAACTTTCAGTTGAGTTCCTTAAATTTTGATCTAAAATCGTCGTTCTTTTGCACATTTCGCACACAGGCTCGATTTGGGTCCTAGTTGTGCTCGATGCTCGGCAGCCCGATCGGAATACATCCAGGAGTGTTGTGGATGTAAAAGTACGCTTTTTCGAGTGTTTTTCGTTTTTGTTATAGTGAACATCAGCTTGTGAGGTATCGTTTTCCATGTTTTTTAGGGCGAGAAACCGTGGAAACAATAAAACGATTCACCGAAAGGTTGTTCGTTTCCATTAACACACGAAGAATACACTGTTATACCCGTTTCTGTGATCAAACCATCGTCAGTGACTGAACAGTAACTGAAGGCACATAGGAGAGACCTTATATAGTCCCAACTTGCGAAAGGTGGTCAATTGGGATTGGTTGTGAAGATGAAAGGGGAAGGGAGAAAAGTGAAGAGTTTCAATTCTGATTAGCCATGGAAGTGAATGGCGAAAAACGTGAAAGGAATGTATTGTGTAACAGAGGGGGAGGATCAAGCTGTCACAGAAATTAACACAATAATGGAGAAAATCTTGAAGGAATTGCTCAAATATTTACCAACCTATCACTCTTACCAATTTCGAATTGTTCAAGTACATCCAACATGTTCCAATGCTCCCTTTCGGGGCTCAACAAACTGTCTGACTGCAAGATCAAAATTGAAGACTGTGACAGGATTCATTCAACTGAACTGCAAAGGACGGAATCACCATTATTATCCCTGAAATCTTTTTCATGTTTCTTTATCCTTTCTCTAAACTTCTTCCGAGTTTGAACACAATAGTTAAATCCACAAGAACACTTTAATTCATACACACCACTTTTATCTTGAACATTAATTTTATCCTGAACGTTTGTAGGTCTCATTTGGGGTCTAGTTGGTCGTCGAAGCTCGGCGTTACTGTCAATCATCTTTAGAGGTGAAAAATAGAAGTTGAAATTTTTAACGTTTATGGTTTTTTAATGTTTTTAAATTGTTCTCAAGCTAAAGAATTTTTTGAAACCACCCAGAGCATTGTACGTCCAGCCATTCGCTTGCACCGACAGGCTTCGTCAACATGATCGTAAAAGAAACGGTATATATCAAGCCCAGTTATCATCACTAGGGAGCATCTGATTATAATCGCGGATGGCTGTATGAAAACTAGTCGGTTGTTCTGTGGCATTATTTCTGCGAAGAATGATGGCTCTTTTGGATTTTGTTGATAGGTACTTTTGTAACTTGAACAAAGTCATGCTTCATAAACGACAACTAATTAATATTTAATGATTGAATCCTGCGCATTTTTTTTTAACTAATGATTTATTACTAAGATATAATTCCCGGGTCGGCTCCAGTACTCGATTTAGGGTTTCCTGTGGGGAGCTGGAGGGTACTGACCACAGAAAACAGTGATCTACGCAGAAGGTGCTTATATACAGGTAAATAAAGAACCCTTGTGTAATGATTAGCAGCGTCTTTATTGCATTTTCTGATTCTACGTACCTTGAATCCATTAAATTTTGAAGGGGGTTAAATTTTTTTTGTATTGTCAATTCTTAAGGCTTATTTCTGAAAATAATAAATCAAAAAAGCTACCTATGAGGAAGGAGTAAGTACATAACTAGATTTGAGAAGTTGGTGGTTGATCCACAAAAACAACTTGTAGTCTTATAAATTCAACCAATTTTTGATTCTACAATCAAAAATTTTAAAAGTTCTTATAAGAGGAATAATTCGGCAGGTTCTTCTACTGGTTCACCCGATGGCTCCTACTGCTTGCCAGCCTCATGCATCAAAGTAGGCGGTAGGAACTCCTAATGGAGGAACTCCTTCCAAAAAGCCTTCTTAACGTGAGCAAAGTTTCTTAAAATGAAATTATCCAAAGGCGAGCTCAAACATTAAGGATGCTGTTTGCTCAGGGTAGGTACACTCCTCAAGGGTAAATGTCCCAGGTTTAGTTCCAAGAACCGCCACCACGTTGTGCTTCAAAATGAGCCAATCCAATATTCGATTTATCTCTTGAACGGGTCAACCGATTTTCAATCTGTAAAATGTACTGTAATCGTCATAAACAACCACAAGTGCGGACATTCAGTTTTGAATTTTAAAATTTTTGGTTTATTATTTTCAATGATGAACCATTGGAATCGAGCATGAAAAAAAAAATTCTTACCCCCCTCAAAATTTGATGGTTTACGTTTCAAGGTATGTAGAATCCAAAACTGCAATAAAAATATTTCTGTCTGTCCGCCGTACGCCGTACGCCGTACGCCGTACGGGCCACTTTTCTTAGTTACCATGAAAGAAAATTGATGAAATTCGGGTTATAGGTTCCGTTCGCTGTCTAGTTGGTCCTCGAAGCTCGACGTTACTGTGAGTCATCTCTAAGGGGTTCAAAATAGGGGTTGAAATTTTCAAAACGCCTATACCATTTTTTTACGTGAATATTTTTACGGTTTTAAATAGTTCTTGAACTTGCGAGTTTTTTAAGACCATCCGGAGCGTCGTACGTCCAGCCGTTCGTTCACAGTAAGGCCCCGAAGTTTGCACCGACAGGCATTTTCGACTCCAGTGTGAATGAAATTGTATACAATTCAAACCAAATCTCGTAACCAGAGACGCGCCCACAATAGGAATTTGTGAATACGGCCAATCATTGGTAGGGATCACCTGATTATATTGGCGGAGTATGAAGTCGAGTTGGTTGTTCTGTGATATTATTTCATTTGAAAAATGATGGCTCTGTTGGAGTTTGTTGGTAGGTAGTGAAACTTGAACAAACGTTGAAGTATTATTGATGGGTAAATTATTACTACGGTAAATCATTACTCAACGGTAAATTATTACACAACGGTTCATTATACCATCTACGTAGAAGGGGCTGGAGTTTGTTGGTAGGTACTTTTGCAACTTTTTCCACTCCTCATCAACAATTTCTTTTCAGAACTTCATTGTGTGTGTTTCTTTTTGTTAGGTACTGTTTGTCATCGGCAGAATTATTTTAGCAACATTTAACTCGTGATTTAGGTAGGTACCTAGTAACGTGTACGGGGTTAGGTACTAACCTACGGAGGGTCTGCGATCTACATTATATGTATAGAGTAGTACATATCATAAATTATATAGACGGATTATCTATACATAGAGCTGTGATCTGTAACGGAAGGGTATTCTATACAAAATAATAAACCATTGTGCAGGGATTTGCAGCGTTTTTTTTCATGGAGTTCCCGAAATTATTTTACTTAATTTCAACCTTTTAAAAAAAACGCTGCAAATCCCTGCACAACGGTTTATTATTTTGTATAGAATATCCTTCCGTTACAGATCACAGCTCTATGTATAGATAATCCGTCTATATAATTTATGATATGTACTACTCTATACATATAATGTAGATCGCAGACCCTCCGTAGGTTAGTACCTAACCCCGTACACGTTACTAGGTACCTACCTAAATCACGAGTTAAATGTTGCTAAAATAATTCTGCCGATGACAAACAGTACCTAACAAAAAGAAACACACACAATGAAGTTCTGAAAAGAAATTGTTGATGAGGAGTGGAAAAAGTTGCAAAAGTACCTACCAACAAACTCCAGCCCCTTCTACGTAGATGGTATAATGAACCGTTGTCTAATAATTTACCGTTGAGTAATGATTTACCGTAGTAATAATTTACCCATCAATAATACTTCAACGTTTGTTCAAGTTTCACTACCTACCAACAAACTCCAACAGAGCCATCATTTTTCAAATGAAATAATATCACAGAACAACCAACTCGACTTCATACTCCGCCAATATAATCAGGTGATCCCTACCAATGATTGGCCGTATTCACAAATTCCTATTGTGGGCGCGTCTCTGGTTACGAGATTTGGTTTGAATTGTATACAATTTCATTCACACTGGAGTCGAAAATGCCTGTCGGTGCAAACTTCGGGGCCTTACTGTGAACGAACGGCTGGACGTACGACGCTCCGGATGGTCTTAAAAAACTCGCAAGTTCAAGAACTATTTAAAACCGTAAAAATATTCACGTAAAAAAATGGTATAGGCGTTTTGAAAATTTCAACCCCTATTTTGAACCCCTTAGAGATGACTCACAGTAACGTCGAGCTTCGAGGACCAACTAGACAGCGAACGGAACCTATAACCCGAATTTCATCAATTTTCTTTCATGGTAACTAAGAAAAGTGGCCCGTACGGCGTACGGCGTACGGCGGACAGACAGAAATATTTTTATTGCAGTTTTGGATTCTACATACCTTGAAACGTAAACCATCAAATTTTGAGGGGGGGTAAGAATTTTTTTTTTCATGCTCGATTCCAATGGTTCATTATTGAAAATAATAAACCAAAAGCAACTAGTACTTTTGTAGGAAAAAAATCGAAGAATTCAAATCCGCTTTCAGATTGAAGATCGGATCATTAGATCGAACGGCATCAGGGAAAATCACTATAACAATGGGGCCTATTGTTAGCCCTCTAATCCTCTACCTGGGCCCACCTTGCAACGATGCCTTCCCTTTCCTGTTGATTTGAGCTAGCAGAGGGACTCAGTTCACATCTAAGAGTGTATTTTTCCTTCTACATCTATTTCTTCAACTACAAGATTTGCTTGGCAGAAATAGTTGGCTGCTGGATCAAGTCAGGATACAGCCAAATTTTGGCTGAATCCTGCCTGGGTATCAAGAAGGGCGTTTGGTTTTTAGCATCTGACTGGTATCTAGTTTTCTTACTATGATTTCATTTTCTAAATTATTATTTTCTAAGTACCTATGTGACTGGAATTTCCATAGTAAGCCATTCAGTAACTAATGATTTGCAGGGTTCTCATAGTCCACCAAACCCTATGAAGCCATCAAAAAACGCTGCAAAGTCCTTGTCACATGGTTTTATTATTCTATTGGACATACTTACAGAAATGTTGGCTGTTCACTTATTGTTTCTTCCACGTGAAAATAATTTATTCGAATAGCCATTTCTGATGGTTTCCACCAATTTTGGTCCCCAAAACACGAATTAGGTAGGCTCCTTTTTTTTCATGTCATCTTTGATTTGTCTTTAATTCTCTGGTGTCATTTAATTGTCTTGATCCATATGTTGACACTTTTTCTAGTGTAATTATACAAATTGATGGTGATTCCAGACGATTTTCCAGGTTTTTGACTCATTAAAAAATCAATTTTGGGAGTTGAACATCTGGTACAATCTCAATTTTCCACTCCTTGGTCAAAATCGACTTTATGTTCGGTCTTCTCGTCCCAAAAACATGGAAAACCATACCTCAAAAGCTCATGTTACTAACATGTTGCTAAAACGCAAAAATTACCTATTTTTACACATATTTTCACTCATAACACCCCTGGGTATATTCCGATCGGGCTGAAAAGTTTCGGGACACAACTACGGCCTAAATGGAGCATGTGTGCGAAAGAATGACTTTTTTAGACCGAAAATGAATCTGGTACATGTGATACGGCGGACGGCGGCGTCCGGCGGACGGACATTGCATTTTGGTTTATTATTCCGTGAATAATACACCTCAGCAAAAAATTTTTACAACACCCCCTCAAAATTTTTTCTTTTCCGTTTCAAGTTGCGTAGATTCCAAAAATGCAATGTCCGTCCCTCGTCCGCCGTATCACGTGTACCGGCTTCATTTTCGGTCTAAAAAAGTCGTTCTTTCGCACACATGCTCCATTTGGGCACTAGCTGTGTCCCGAAACTTTTCAGCCCGATCGGAATATACCCAGGGGTGTTATGAGTGAAAATGTGTGTAAAAATAGGTACTTTTTGCGTTTTAGCAACATGTTAGTAGCATGAGCTTTTGAGGTATCTTTTTCCATGTTTTTGGGGACGAGAAGACCGAATATGAAGTCGATTTTGACCGAAGAGTGGAAAATTGAGGTTCTACCAAAGATTCAGCTGCCAAAATTGATTTTTTATGAGGCAAAAAATCTGGAAAATAATATATATACCCAGGATATATATACCCGGAATATACCCAGGGGTGTTATGAGTGAAAATGTGTGTAAAAATAGGTACTTTTTGCGTTTTAGCAACATGTTAGTAAAATGAGCTTTTGAGGTATCGTTTTCCATGTTTTTGGGGACGAGAATACCGAATATGAAGTCGATTTTGACCAAAGACGTGGAAATTGAGGTTTTACCAAAGGTTCAGCTCCCAAAATTGGTTTTATATGAGTCAAAAACCTGGAAAACTGTCTGAAATCACCATCAATTTGTAGAATAGCACTAGGAAAAGTTTCAACACGTGGATCAAGTCGATTAAATGGCACTACCAATGAACAGAGATAACTTGAAAAAAAAAAAAGGAGCGTACCTACCTAATTCAAGTTTTAGGGGCCAAAGTTGGTGGAAACCACCAGAAATAGCTATTTCAATTATTTTACATGAAAGAAACAATAAATGAACAGCCAGCATTTCTGTAGGTATGTCCAATAGAATAATAAACCCATGTGACAAGGACTTTGCAGCGTTCTCTTTTCACATCGCTGTGTGCTGTTGACGCGGAACACTACACAACGCAACTGTCTCGTCTCTGCCCAGCTGAAATGTAAGCACCTACTCGCCCCATCGAAGTAGCTCGGCCGAGTACTCCACCGACTACTCGGCCGAGCTACTCGGTAGGCTACGGATCCTCGGACGAGCGAAGGAGAGACGCATACTTCCTTTACCGCTCCGACGACCGGTTAGTGGGAGCCGTTGAGGCAGCGGACGTCTCTCTAGTCATCCTCAGTAGCTCGTCCGTATAAAGGGTGCTCTGTAGATGGTTACGTACCCTATACGGACGAAGACGGAGAGACGTGCACTGCCTCGACGTCTCCGTTAACCGGTTGAGGGGGAGGTGAAGGTAGTAGGTACACGTCTCTCCGTTGCTCGTTCATAAAGGGCCCGTGTGTTTCTATGGGGGCATCCTCAACGGAAAGGCAATGGAGGGTTGCGTTTCCTCAGCCTGTCCGTTAACCATCCGCCGTGATTCCCTACAATCACGGATCATTGAAGGAAGGGCACGGAAGCATTAAAGACAGTGATGGGTGGGCTAGAGAAAACCTAGGGAGAGTCCAGGGATATTCACGGGAAAATCATGGATGGGCTACGGGGAGGCGATCGAGTGTTACGGGTTAGTCAAGGGTGGGGCTATGACGACCCGTACAAACACCCACGGGCGTGCGATGGAACGTTGAAGGATTAACCAACGGAAATCACTACAACTATACGGGGATTTTCGGGGTACTCCCGTGAAAATGATCATCAGTTGATTTTGCCGAAATAGTACACCACGGAAACCACGGGTGTTTCCGTTGACGATCCTTCAACAAGCGGGTTACGGATAAATTTATAGAGTGCATCCGTAACCGCATAATATTTACGGATGCACAACTTCTGAGGGTGATTCCGTGAACTACCTATCATTTAATGCCAATCTACTGGGGCGCTACCGTTGTTTTTTTTAAACGAAAACGCTCCTTTTGGTTTATTATTCTGTGAATAATAAACCTATGTATTCGCTCAGCAAAAAATTTTTATAACACCCCCTCAAAATTCTTTCTTTTCCGTTTCAAGGTGCGTAGATTCCAAAAATGCAATGTCCGTCCGCCGTCCACCGTATCACGTGTACCAGCTTCATTTTCCCTCTAAAAAATTCGTTCTTTCGCACACATGCTCCATTTGGGCCCTAGTTGTGTCCCGAAACTTTGCAGCCCGATCAGAATATACCCAGGGGTCTTATGGGTGAAAATGTGTACAAAAATAGGTACTTTTGGTGTTTTAGTAACATGTTAGTAAAATGAGCTTTTGAGGTATCGTTTTCCATGTTTATGGGGACGAGAAGACCGAAAAAGAAGTCGATTTTGACCAAGGAGTGGAAAATTGAGATTGTACCAGATGTTCAGCTCCCAAAATTGATTTTTTATGAGTCAAAAACCTGGGAAATCGTCTGAAATCACCATCAATTTGTAGAATAACACTAGGAAAAGTATCGACACGTGGATCAAGACGATTAAGTGGCACTACCAATGATCAAAGATAATTTGAAGAAAAAAAAAGAACGCTGCAAATCCCTGCACAACGGTTTATTATTTTGTATAGAATACCCTTCTGTTACAGATCACAGCTCTATGTAAAGACAACCCGTCTATATAATATGTAAAGTAAAGTAAAGGTAAAGTAAAGTAACAGCCATTTCAGGCTGTGGCTTTTCGTCCGACTGCCCTGCCAGCGTCGCGGACGTGATCACCTGTCCTCCAATGGAGGATCAGAATTCGATCTGATCATTTCGCTCTTTACTTGGCTACTCATTGCCTCGCCCCCTTGAGTGGAGAGGGGTTCGCCCAACAGCTACATGGGTCATACTTGGACGTGTCACCACGTGTCACGGCGGTCACCCATCCAAGTACTAACCACGCTCGAGGTTTCTTAACTTCGGTGATCTCACGGGAACCGGTCTATTCCACCTGATAAGGCCGTTGGGCTATATAATATGATATGTACTATTCTATACATATTATGTAGATCGCAGACCCTCCGTAGGTTAGTACCTAACCCCGTACTCGTTACTAGGTACCTACCTAAATCACGAGTTAAATGTTGCTAAAATAATTCTGCCGATGACAAACAGTACCTAACAAAAAGAAACGCACATAATGAAGTTCTGAAAAGAAATTGTTGATGAGGAGTGAAAAAAGTTGCAAAAGTACCTACCAACAAACTCCAGCCCCTTCTACGTAGATGGTATAATGAACCGTTGTGTAATAATTTACCGTTGAGTAATGATTTACCGTAGTAATAATTTACCCATCAATAATACTTCAACGTCTGTTCAGGTTTCACTACCTACCAACAAACTCCAAAAGAGCCATCATTTTTCAAATTAAATAATATCACAGAACAACCAACTCGACTTCATACTCCGCCAATATAATCAGGTGATCCCTACCAATGATTTTATCTCCGCCAAATTTCCTATTGTGGGCGCGTCTCTGGTTACGAGATTTGGTTTGAATTGTATACAATTTCATTCACACTGGAGTCGAAAATGCCTGTCGGTGCAAACTTCGGGGCCTTACTGTGAACGGACGGCTGGACGTACGATGCTCCGGATGGTCTTAAAAAACTCGCAAGTTCAAGAACTATTTAAAACCGTAAATATATTTACGAAAAAAATGGTATAGGCGTTTTGACTATTTCAACCCCTATTTTGAACCCCTTAGAGATGACTCACATTAACGTCGAGCTTCGAGGACCAACTAGACCCCGAACGGAACCTATAACCCGAATTTCATCAATTTTTTTTTTCATGGTAACTAAGAAAAGTGGCCCGTACGGCGTACGGCGGACAGACAGAAATATTTTTATTGCAGTTTTGGATTCTACATACCTTGAAACGTAAACCATCAAATTTTGAGGGGGGGGGGGGAAGAATTTTTTTTTTCATGCTCGATTCCAATGGTTCATTATTGAAAATAATAAACCAAAAAGGGAGCGTACCTAATTCAAGTTTTGGGGGCCAAAATTGGTGGAAACCACCAGAAATAGCTATTTCACTTATTTTCCATGAAAGGAACAATAAATGAACAGCCAACATTTCTGTAGGTATGTCCAATAGAATAATAAACCCATGTGACAAGGACTTTGCAGCGTTTTTGGAATCTACGCACCTTGAAACGGAAAAGAAAAAATTTTGAGGGGGTGTTATAAAAATGTTTTGCTGAGCGAATACATAGGTGTATTATTCACAGAATAACAAACCAAAATCGCCGTAAAATGAAGGAAGTTCGATAAAAGGTTCAGGCAAAATTGCACTCAATAACTATTATATTGCCACAACTATATATTGTCAGTTTCGAGGTTCACAAGTGACGCCTATGGAAATATCACTGACAACGACCGAAGATAACAAATATGTTGAGAATCATCAATATAATAGCAATAACAATAATTCAAATGTAATAAAAATATCAATAGAATAATAATAACAAGAATACAAGTACAAAAAAATAACTTGCTATTGGAATAACAATTAACAAGAATGTAAAATAACGAGAGTGCCAAGGATTTTTCATTTGAGCTGACGAACGGCACGATTTCAATGAATTTTATCCAACCCATTTATATTATATTGGCCCAAACCGTGCCTATCCAAAAAATCTGCCACCATTTTTCGGGTACTTATGGGCGTTATAAGGAATTGGCTACATAATTATATTCCCGTGTGTTCAACAGAATACTACCGTTAAAATTTGGTGAAACTCATATGGAACCTTCAGTGTTTCATTCTAGATCCAACCTCCAAATTTGAATTCTTTGCTACGATTATATGGTAGTTGTGGGCTGTACAAGGATTGCACGTTCGCGCATGCGCTAACAAAGCTTACAGTATTTTTTAAATGATTTTGATTTGGGACTATCAGTGACCCAACCTGCACCTGCCCTCTAAATTTCAGCTCGTGACAACTTTTTTTTTTCTGGCACTCATGGCCTTCATCAGGGTTTGCACACAGACAGACACGGAAAAATGTTCCTTGATATGTGAAAAGCGCTATGGAGCAGAAT
The DNA here is from genome assembly GCA_954871275.1 of Leptopterna dolabrata. Classification (NCBI taxonomy): domain Eukaryota; kingdom Metazoa; phylum Arthropoda; class Insecta; order Hemiptera; family Miridae; genus Leptopterna; species Leptopterna dolabrata. The sequence continues at coordinate 51,889,635 of OX940980.1, forward strand.
ATACATAGGTATACTCGTATGATAGGGGATGGGGACTCCAGTGCATTTGTGTGACGGTATATGGGAATCCCGTCCATCTTGGATGCTGGCTCTTCCCGATCTTTTTGACACGCGGCTGAAGGGGCGGTTGATTCGCGGAAACGAATCATCAAGTCCTGGAGGCAACGCGTTATAATCTAACCATTTGTCTCCGGGGGCAGCTGTCACACTGCCTCCCTACCTTTCTAGAGGATGGAGAGGGGGAAACTACGCTGTATAGGCGGCGTAGTTAAACCCCTCATCCATTACATGGTAGCAGAGCGTGGTTGGTGGGTATGTGCTGGATTTTATCCTCGGTACCCCCTCCACTTTTGAGAGCTTTTCCAGAAGGAATAGCTCTGAGGTTTTCCAGAAGGAATCCTCTTTTTAATACCCCTTTGTTTATCAATATACACTTCGGCCATTGGATTTTCTATTTTCATCAAATCAACCTCATGATTATTACCTACTATTACTATTATTATTATCAAACTTATGATATTATTCTTAAAGCTGTTATTCGTTGGTATAAGTACAGCACTTCGTGTACTCACCAATTTATGTTCACGGATCATTCAACGGAATCCTCACTTACCTGCAACAGTAAAAAATAATATATTGAACATCAGATTTTTGAAACAGGCTTGAGAAATATTTCATAAAATTGCAGATAACCTCAACAACCTGGAAATACTGGATTTAAAATTTGTACGATGGGCAGTTTTCGTGGGTGGAAATTTGTTATTTTGGTTTATTATTTTCAATAATGAACCATTGGAATCGAGCATGAAAAAAAAAATTCTTACCCCCCTCAAAATTTGATGGTTTACGTTTCAAGGTATGTAGATTCCAAAACTGCAATAAAAATATTTCTATCTGTCCGCCGTACGCCGTACGGGCCACTTTTCTTAGTTACCATGAAAAAAAATTGATGAAATTCGGGTTATAGGTTCCGTTCGGCGTCTAGTTGGTCCTCGAAGCTCGACGTTACTGTGAGTCATCTCTAAGGGGTTCAAAATAGGGGTTGAAATTTTCAAAACGCCTATACCATTTTTTTACGTAAATATTTTTACGGTTTTAAATAGTTCTTGAACTTGCGAGTTTTTTAAGATCATCCGGAGCATCGTACGTCCAGCCGTTCGTTCACAGTAAGGCCTCGAAGTTTGCACCGACAGGCATTTTCGACTCCAGTGTGAATGAAATTGTATACCAAACCAAATCTCGTAACCAGAGACGCGCCCACAATAGGAATTTGTGAATACGGCCAATCATTGGTAGGGATCACCTGATTATATTGGCGGAGTATGAAGTCGAGTTGGTTGTTCTGTGATATTATTTAATTTGAAAAATGATGGCTCTTTTGGAGTTTGTTGGTAGGTAGTGAAACTTGAACAAACGTTGAAGTATTATTGATGGGTAAATTATTACTACGGTAAATCATTACTCAACGGTAAATTATTACACAACGGTTTGATACCAGAATCGGATTTAACACCCTTGGAGACCCCCCACTGCCAATTTTCATCTGAAAACTCCGTGTAGCTTGGGCAGCAAACGGGTAGAAAGAAAATGGAATGACGTCATAAGTAGACGGTGCTGAGGGCTCTCCCCCACCCCACCACCCATTCGGATGCGGTGGTGGGGAGGGGGGCCTTTGCCTGTGACGTCATTTCGCTTTCTTTCCAATGGTTTATCGCCCACTTTCTATCGTCGGATACCCCTGATATAGCACCTTTTCGGAAAGCACTAGCCGAGCACTTTTACTTAAGAAAATAAAACATGACCGTTGAAAATGCCCATTGAAAATTAAAAAACCAGTCATGCAGCATGACTTAATGAGCGAATTTTCAAAGAAATATTCGAATTAATGGCTATGGTTTTGAATAAAGGAAAACTTCGGTCTAAAATTTGGTTTTCTATGTATATTCTCTTCGTATTTATTTTAATTTGTACGTTTTGTCCATCCTGATTCTACCGTTTGTTATGAGTAGATTCCTTGTTCCTTCTGAATGGCCTTTCCTCTTGACTACGATTTCAGGCCTGGTATCTAAAACCAGTTCAAGATTTGCTCTACTAGGTAGGTAGATCCTTCCTTCTTCATTGATATTATTTTTATCATGTTAAGTACCTACCTACCTTTGAATATCAAATATTCGTATGATACTGATAATAAATTGATAAGATACCTACCTAACCTTCTTCCTCCTACTGTTAGTACCTAAATTGAATAATTTGAAATAGATTTTTTCTTTCGTCTTCCTTCTAGTAATACGTGGGCCGGTACTTAACTATCTATGAAGGTATCATAACAATTATATGTCAAATGGGAAATTCAAGGAGTTGTACTAATCGTTTGCCTCCCCCTTTTTTGTTTCGAACTCTCGTCATCAATTAATACTTCTCACATTTTTCAATCTGACCACTCTAAGGGGGTGGGGGTAAGAGTTTAAAGATTATCCTAGTTTTGGGTAATTTTTGCGCACTTTAAATGCTCTAATTTAAGAACGGATTTAGATATCTAAAATCCGATTTCACCATCGTGTTCAGCGTGCAAAAACCTTTAAAATGAGGGGTCACTTGTAAGAAAATAACATTTTGGGGATTTTTGGGTAATTTTTGCGCACTTCAAATGCTCTAATTTGAGAACGGATCAAGATATCTAAAATCCGATTCCACCATCGTGTTCAGCGTGCAAAAACCTTTAAAATGAGGGGTCACTTGTTGGAAAATAACATTTTGGGGATTTTTGGGTAATTTTTGCGCACTTTAAATGCGCCAAAACCCTCCTTAGAGTAGGCCAATTTCGCCCATCTTCGAACTTAGCCTTTCGATTGCCAAGATAGATTTTTTGTGCAAATTTGAGCTGTTTATCTCAATTCTATCGAGAGTTATCGTCTGGAGTGACACATATATAAATATATATATACATATAAAAGTGTTAAATTTCAGGAATCGTTTTAGAATGGTCTGAAACGGATTTCTATGAAGAAAATTTCCAAAAATTTATATTATTTAAATTTCGAAGCCATTGCAATAGCTTCATTTTCTTTGAAAATTCGCTAAAAGAAAAACCCCGCAAATCCCTGCACAACGGTTTATTACTTTGTAAAGAATACCCGTCTTTTACAGATCACTGCTCGTCTATATAATATAATATGTACTACTCTGTACATATTATGTACATCGCAGACCCTCCGTAGGTTAGTACCTAACCCCGTACTCATTACTAGTTACCTACCTAAATCACGAGTTAAATGTTGCTAAAATAATTCTTTCTATGACAAACAGTAACTAAAATGGCGAAAAGAAAGGCAAATAATGAAGTTCTGAAGGAAAATTGTTTATGTGGAGTGAAATAGATGCCCCTTCTGCGCAGATCACTGTTTTCTGTGGTCAGTACTCTGGTCAAGTATAATGAACCATTGTGTAATAACTTGCCCATCAATAATAATTCAACGGTTGGTCAAGTTGCAAAAGTACCGATCAACAAATTCAGCCCCTTCTTGGTAGATGAACCGTTGTGTAATAATTTACCGTTCTGTAATAATTTACCGTTGTGTAATAATTTACCGTTATATAATAATTTACTGTTGTGTAATAATTTGCCGTTGTGTAATAATTTGCCGCTGTGTAATAATTAACCATTGTGTAATAATTTACCCATTAATAATACTTCAAAGTTTGTTCAAGTTCAAGTTTCACAATTACCTACCAACAAAATCCAATAGTCCATCACTTATCGAATGAAATAATATCGCAGAACAACCAACTCGACTTCATACAGCCGTCCTTGATTATAATCAGGCGCTCCTTAGTGATGATATCCGGGCCGGATTTATACCGTTTGATTCACGATCGTGTTGACGAAGCTTTTTGGTGCTCACGAACGGCTGGACGTACAATGCTCCGAGTGGCCTCAAAAAATTGTTTAGCTCAAGACAAATTTAATATAGTAAAAAAAACCATATCCTTCAATCGAAAGTTTTCGAGCTACGGTGTTCTGAAAATTTCAAACCCTATTTTGAACCCCTTAGAAATGACTGACAGTAACGCCGAGCTTCGAGGACCAACTAGACCCCGAACGGAACCTATAACCCGAATTTCATCAATATTGTTTCATGGTAACTAAGAAAAGTGGCCAGTACGGCGTACGGCGTACGGCGGACAGACAGAAATATTTGTACTGCATTTTCGGATTCTACATAGCTTGAAACGTAAACCATCAAATTTTGAGGGGGGTTAGCATTTTTTTTTTTTTTCATGCTCGATTCCAGTGGTTCATTATTGAAAATAACAAACCAAAATTGACACGAATATTTGTCCAACCCTGTTCTTTCCAACATGAACTAAGTAAACGTTAACATCCAGATCCACGTAGCATGAAGATATGGTTCACTGCTTCGGAGAAGTACAATGGCTAATGAATATTTGAAAGCGTACAATCTATTGACGATCTGATCTATTATCTATTACCTTTACACCTGTCTTACATTTAGCTTTCTCTGTTACCTATTTGTTACCTGAATCAGAAGGATTGCTTGGGGATTCTACAAGCAGCGTGTTTGTGTGGGCTGCTAATTTGGTTCAAAATTGCACATGTCACAACATAACCAGACGCTTTATTAATTCAGACACACTCATTATGAATCAGGACAATTTTATCAGGACCACCAACGTATCAGGACCATTTTCGTGGATATTAAATAGATACGTCCGTTTTACACATTAAAGACACCCTTGTATCGCAGAGGAAGCATAAGACATCGGGTAGGAATCACTTCTGATCGGCAATATTTGCTACATGGTGAATCACTAAATTTTAATTCCTGGTGAATAACAACACTCCTGTTTCATTAACATCTCGCCTCGCACGGTCTTTCCCATTATTTATTGCAAAGCTTCCAGGTTTCGGATTTCAGTGACAAATGATCAAGAAACAGAACGCTGCAAATTATATACTTAACGGTTTATTATTTATCTGCATAGATGCCCCTTCTGCGTAGATCACTGTTTTCTGTGGTCAGTACTCTCGAGCTCCCCCCAGGAAAGCCCTAAATCGAGGACTGGAGCAGGTCCAGGAATTAAAGTTTCACAAAAATGCGCGGGATTCAATAATTCAATAAACTATTTTTTGTTGTTATTCATGAAGCATGAAGTTTCTTCAAGTTGCAAAAGTACCTATCAACCAAATCCAAAAGGGCCGTCATTCTTCAAATGAAATAATATCAGAGAACAACCAGCTCGACTTCATACAGCCATCCGTAACTATAATCAGGTGTTCCCTAGCAATGATATCTGGGCTGGATGTATACTGTTTCGTTCACGATCGTGTTGACGAAGCTTTTCGGTCCAAACGAACGGTTGGACGTATAATGCTCAGGGTGGTCTCAAAAAATTCTTTAGTGTGAGAACAATTTAAAAACGCTGCAAATCCCTGCAGAACGGTTAATGATTTTGCACAGAATACCAATATGTTACAGTTCACAGCTCTCTGTATAGATAACCTGTCTATGTAATATAATATGTACCTACTATTCTATACATATTATATAGATCGCAGACCCTCCGTAGGTTGGTACCTAACCTCGTACTCGTTACTAGTTACCTACCTAAATCACGAGTTAAATGTTGGTAAAATAATTCTGCCGATGACAAACAGTAACTAAAATGGCAAAAAGAAACGCAAATAATGAAGTTCTGAAGGGAAGTTGTTGATGTGGAGTGAAAAAAGTTGTGCAAAAGTACCTATACCAACAAACTCCAGCCCCTTCTACGTAGATAGTATAATGAACCGTTGTATACTAATACTTTACCATTGTGTAATAATTTACCCATAAACAATACTTCAACGTTTGTTCAAGTTTCACTACCTATCAACTAACTCCAAAAGAGCCATCATTTGTCAAATGAAATAATATCACAGAACAACCAACTCGACTTCATACTCCGTGGATATAATCAGGTGCTCCCTAGCAATGATGATCTCGGGCCAATTCACGATTGCTAGCACGTCCCTAATGATGATATTTGGGCTGAACGTATACAATTTCATTCACCCTCCCGTTGAAAATGCCTGTCGGTGCAAACTTCTGGGCCTTACTGTGAACTAACGGCTGGACGTACAATACTCCGGGTGGTCTTAAAAAACTCCCAAGTTCGAGAACTACCTATTTAAAACCGTAAAAAATCGAGTAAACGGCGTCCTGGAGACTTTAACCCCTATTGTTCACACCTTAGAGATGACTGACATTAACGCCGAGCTTCGCGGACCAACTAGACCCCAAACGGGACATACAAACTAAATTTCATTAATTTTGGTTCATGTTAACTAAGAAAAGTGCAATGTATGGTGTACGGCGAACGTACAGAAATTTTTTAGTCCATTTTGGGTTCTGCGTAACTATGGGTGGGAGGGGGGGGGGGTTAAAAAAATATCGTGCACGATTCCAAAGGTTCATATTATTGAAAATCATAAACCAAAATCCGAGAAATTTTATCCCCAACAGTCACTGTACAGCCCAGGTACTTGACGTTGACCAAAATGAACGAAATTTGGCGTAATAGTCCCATTAGGGGTCTTCTTGGTTCTCCGAGTTGGTTATTATATTTGATACAGGGGATGAACTGAAAAGCATCATCAACATAAACGTGAAACAAACAGCAACGCTTCAAATTGTGATACGTACGTTATGAAATCGAGCGTGTTATGGTTCTGAGTAAGAAAGTCAAACTGCCAATGTTTTTAGGTTCTCAGTAGGTGAATCCTTGGAGTTCAGTACCTACGTAGGCACCTGTCCGTGCTTGCACGGGGAATTTAGAAATGCCGTGAGTTCTACTCCACACGTTTGGTCACAATGTACGGGATTTCAGGGAAACCACGCTCATGCACATGTTCAGACGAATCTTATAGTCGGATTTTGGTACGTATGATACCGCATTGGCTCCCGTGAAGTGATAATGAGTCCGTATTGACTCCGGATTATCAACCATGCCATCTGTGTCATGTCCGTTTCGGTTCTCCTTACCATACCACTGTACTTGTTTAGTTCACACGACGCATGACATGATATTCCAGTCCTCGTCTATTAGTCTTTCCTATTCGTTCAATTCGCATGTGTCCATTTTTTCAGTAGCATGGAGTTTATGCTTGGAAAGGCCGGTAACGATTACGTTATAAATAATTACAAGTTTGGGTTACACAAGCGTTCATAGGAAGGAGTAGCTCGGTTTAACTGTACAAAACGGGGGTGTACCGCTTTTTTGAAACTTTTGAACAACGTGATAATGGACCAGAATCTTACGAGATACTACTTTGGCATGTCAAAAAATCAGTAATTCATTGAAACTGAGAGCAGCATCGTCCAACAAAGATTATTAGAGGCGAAATTGCAAACAGTGGTAAGGATCTAACTGAAGAAGACAGGATCAGACTTCGGAAACATTCAGCAGTTGGGAAACATGGAAATTCACAGAATTCACAGAATAAAATTCACAGAATAAGAAACCAAAATCGGGTAGGATTTTTTTGGTGTTTTGGTAAGTTGAGCTTGCGAGGTATCTTTTCCATGTTTTTTAAGACGAGGAGACCGAATATGAAATCTATTTTGACCAAAGAGTGGAAAGTTGAGGTTCTAACGATGTTTCAGCCTTAAATTTACGTTAAAATTTGGTCTAAAATCGTCGCTTTTCCGCACTAAGTTTGGGTCCCCATTTGGGAACACATTTGGCTCCTAGTTGTGCTCCAAAGCTCGGCAGCCCGATTTACAAACATGAGTGTGAAACTAGAGTTTTTCGAGGTTTTTTTTTTAGGTTTTAGTAACATGAGCTTTTGAGGTACCATCGTTTTCCATATTTTTTGGGCGAGAAGACCGAATAAGGGCCACTTTCACCAAACTGCCTCTAATGTCTGATTAATCTAACGAAATCATAACGGGGATATGCAGGTTAACCGGGGCGTCAGAGATTTACATTTCACCACACTAATCAGGGCATCAGTTTGATGTCGGCGTCAATTTGATGGCGGCCTTAAGGATTCGTTAAGTTAACGATACCGTTAAAAACAGTGTTGCCCGCCAACGTTTTTTGTGTCCGTTTTCGACGAAACGATGCCTCATCGGGACAGTAAACTGGTGAAACGACATCAAAATCAAAACATCTTGTAGGTACTCGCGAACGACTTCCGACTATGACATACGAATGCCATCGCCTTTCAACTCAAACTCAAAATAGGACTTCAGGGTACAAAATGTAAGTGAAATTTCAGATGTTTCTTTTCAATATCCTACCAAGCACTGCTGGCAATGCGTTCATGTATATGCTTACATGTAGTATCTAAGTACTAAGTACATGTACTATCTGGAGGATCTGACAAGAATCAGAACGCAAACTAACATGTACTATCCTTTATAGTACAGGTACCACCACAATTATACACAATTTTAGGGAAATATAACTTGATATTGACCTTAACGTGACCACTTGGCCAGCGCACCCCGAAATTGATCAGCTTCTGCTGTGTAACTGCTTATGCTGTTTTTGCCAATATGAAACAATATAATCTCAATTTTCAGTAGGTATTTCATATCCAAGGTATCTATTTCTGAAGTGGTATTGGTTGTTCCAGGAATGGAAAAAAAAAATGCTCGTAGAAAACCGAGGGCCCCCCACTTCTACGAACAGGAAAAACTATTATTCGTCACGATGTTTTGATGTATCGGTTGTGAGGTTCTTTTGGTTGCTGTACTGCTTCCTTTTTTGAAATACAATATATTGTTCTGTCAATAAATAAGCATTATTATCTACGAAAGATGTATAACTTCCTCTCCTTTTGGTTTATTATTCTGTGAACAATACACCTATGTATTCGCTCACCCCCTCAAAAGTTTTTCCTTAACGTTTCAAGGTGCGTAGATTCCAAATGCACAGGTGTATTATTCACAGAATGATAAACCAAAATGCGATGTCCGTCCGCCGTACCACCCATACCTACTTTATTTTCGGTCTAAAAAATTCGTTCTTTCGCACACAGGCTCCATTAGGGCCCTAGTTGTGTCCCGAAACTTTGCAGCCCGATCGGAATATACCCAAGATTGTTCCGAAATTCATTTTTCATGAGTCAACAACCTGGGAAATGGCCTGAAATCGCCATAAATTTTTATGATAACGCAAGAAGTAGTATCAGCCGGTGAATCAGGACAATTGTACGGAACTATCAATGATCAAAGATAATTTGTAAAAAAAGGAGCATATGGGGGGGGGGGGGGGAGAGCAAAATTTGTGGAAACCATAAAAAATGCTATTTTAATTATTGCACATGAAATAAACAATAAATGAACAGCCAACATTTCTGTAGGTAAGTCCAATAGAATAATAAACACCTTCATCTGACCTCCTATAGGTAAGGTATGTTGGAATGTAATAACTACTCACTAGGCAGTAGATACATTACAAAATAAAATTTTTATTGTACATCTACTCAAAGCATAATATATACATATAAAGAACTATAATATGTATATAATATACATTATATACATGCTGCTAATCGCCCGTTAACCTCTTAATTGGTGGAGGGTCCACCAATTAACTTTAACGAAATCTTTAACGGGCACGTTAACCCTTCTCGTTAAAGTTTTGTTTATCTTGGGGGTGGTGAAAGGAAAAACGCTCTGATGTCCGATTAACCGAGGCCGTTATAGTTAATCAGGTCGTTAAATAGATGGTGAAAGAGGCCCTAAGTTGATTTTAACCAAACAGTGAACAATTGAGGTTGTACGAAGGTTCAGCTCATTTTTTATGAATCAGAAACCAGGAAATTGTCTGAAATCACCATAATCTCTATAGCGGCACTAGAGGTAGTATCAACGGGTGAATCACAATGAAGTGGTTCTATCAATGATCGATGATAATTTGTCAAATATAGGATCTTATATCGTGTTTTTGGGGGGCCAAAATTTGTGGAAATTATCAAAAATAGCCATTTCTATTATTTCACATGAAAGAAACAATAAATGAACAGCCAAAATTTCTGTAGGTATGTCAATAGAATAATAAGCCCATGTGACAATGAATTTTCAGCATTTTTGGAATCGACGCACGTTGAAACGTAAAAAGAAAAATTTTGAGGGGTGTTATAACAATTTTTTGCTGAGCGAATTATTCACAGAATAATAAACCAAAACGAAACGGAGGTTGATGGTCTGGCGATAGAGTGGCCGGGGGTGGCGGCGGGGGGCGGCAGGATCGAACACTCACCCGCTGGATACGGGGCTACTGTGCCAATGACCTTAGAGGGGAGCGGTGACGTCACAATCAGGAAGTGAGCCGCCCCCTTGTGTTTACACGAGGCGGTCGTTCACTCTTCGTAGTGCCCTCTCCCGCCTCCATAGCAACAGACTCTATCGAGCGGGGGCGGTGGGTGGCGGCGGCGGAGGAGGTGGAGGCGGAGGCGGTGGGGGCGGTGTGGGAGGTGGAGGCGGTGTGGGAGGCGGAGGCGGTGGGGCGGTTGGAGGAGGTGCGGTTCAACAGCGGGGGCGTGCGGGTGGCGCGAACTTCTGAAGCTCTCGGCGAGTCCCGTTCATCCCCCTCAATCAACCAACCCCAGTGAACAACTAATTCCACTCGAGAAACGTTAATAATTTACTGTTTGCCCCAAATTACCTATTGTAAAGGCACTAAAGTCGTCTTTATTAGAGCCTAGTAATTAAAACCGAGCTTGATGAATTCCGTCAAAAGCCCCAAAAGTTGAATGCCAAACCGATCTATGTAAGAAAAACAGCGAACCAAAAAGCTGCAAAGTCCTTGTCACATGGGTTTAATTATTCTACCTCGACATACCTACGGAAATGTTGGCTGTTCATTTATTGTCTCTCAAAACACGAATTGGGCTCTCCTATTTTTTATTTTTTTACGCCATTATTAATTGTCTTGATTCACCTGTTGATACTACTTCTAGTGTTATTATACAAATTTATGCCTGATTTCAGACAATTTCCCAGGTTTTTGATTCAAAAAAAATCAAATTTTAGGAGCTGAACCTTCGTTGCAACCTCAGTTCATCACTCTCTGTTCAAAATCGACTTCATAGTCAGTCTACTCGCCCTAAAAAACACGGAAAAGAAGATACCTCAAAAGCTTATTTTAATAAACACCCAAAAAACTTTTACACCCATTTTCACCCATAACACCTCTGGATATATTCCGATCGGGGCTGCAAAGTATCGGGACACAACTAGGACCCAAATGGAGCACGTGTGCGAAAGAACGAGTTTATTGGACCGAAAGTGAACTAGATATTAATGATACGGCGGACGGCGAACGGACATTGCATTTTGGAATCTACGCACCTTGAAACGTAGAAGAAAAACGCCTGCAAAGTCCTTGTCACATGGGTTTATTATTCTATTGGACATACCTACAGAAAGGTTGGCTGTTCATTAATTGTTTCTTTCATGCGTATAATCGAAATAGCTACTTCTGATGGTTTCCATTAATTTTTGGCCCCCAAAACACAAATTAGGTACGCTCTTTTTTTTCTTTTTTTTTAAACTATCTTTGATCATTGGTACTGCCATTTAATCGTCCTGAACTACGTCTTGACACTTTTTCCAGTGTTATTATACAAACTGATGGAGATTCAGACGATTTCCCAGGTTTTTCACTCATAAAAAATCAATTCTGGGAGCTGAACATTTGGTAGAACTCAATTTTCCACTCTTTGGTCAAAATCGACTTCATATTCGTCTTCTCGTCCCCAAAAACATAGAAAACGATATCTCAGAAGCTCATGTTACCAATATGTTGCTAAAACGTAAAAAGTACCTATTTTTACACACATTTCACTCATAACACCCCTGGGTAATATTCCGATCGGGCTGAAAAGTTTCGGGACACAACTAGGGCCCAAATGGAGCATGTGTGCGAAAGAACGATTTTTTTAGACCGAAAATGAAGCCTGTACACGTGATACGGCGGACGGCGTACGGCGGACGGACATTGCATTTTGGAATCTATGCACCTTGAAACGTAAAAGAAAAAAGTTTGAGGGGGTGAACCAAAACGCTGCAAAGTCCTTGTCACATGGGTTTATTATTCTACTGGACATACGTACAGAAATTTTGGCTGTTCATTTATTGTTTCTTTCATGTTCAGTTATTGAAATGGCTATTTTGATGGTTTCCACCAGTTTTGGCCCCCAAAAACACGAATTAGGCTCGGCTTTTCCTTTCAACAGCTTATGTTTTTATCATTGATAGTACCATTTATTTGTCTAGGTTCACCTGTTGATACTACCTTCTAGTGTTACTATACAAATTTATGGTGATTTAAGACAATTCCCATGTTTTTGACTCATAAAAAATGAATTTCGGGAGCTAAACTGTCGTTACAACCTCACTTCTTCACTCTTCGGTCAAAATCAACCAAATCTTTGGTCTTCTCGCCCTAAAAAACCACGGAAAACGATACCTCACAAGCTCATGTTAACTAAAACCGCAAAAATCCCTCGAAAACCCCTATTTTTACACTCGTTTTTCTCCGATAACACCCCTGGGTGTATGCCGATCGAGCTGTCGTGCTTCGGAGAGCAGCAAGGACCCAAATGCGCTACCAAATGGGGACCCGTACTGTGTGCGGAAAAAACGACGATTTTAGACCAAAATTTAACGTAAATTTAAGGCTGAAACTTCGTTAGAACCTCAATTTTCCACTCTGATCGAAATCGACTTCATATTCGGTCTTCTCGTCCCCAAAACATGGAAATGTATACCTCAAAACTCATGTTACTAAAACGCAAAAAGTACCTATTTTTATACACATTTTCACTCATAACACCCCTGGTTATATTCCGATCGGGCTGCAAAGTTTCGGGACACAACTAGGGCCCAAATGGAGCATGTGTGCGAAAGAACGAATTTTTTAGACCGAAAATGAAGCCGGTACACGTGATACGGGGGACGGCGGACGGGCGTACGGCGGACGGACATTCCATTTTTTGAATCTACGCACCTTGAAACGGAAAAGAAAAAATTTTGAGGGGGTGTTATAAACACTTTTTGCTGAGCGAATACATAGGTGTACTATAATTCACAGAATATAAACCAAAATGGATTTCTGGGGCTGAACCTTCGTTAAAACCTCAGTTCTTCACTCTTTGGTCAAAATCAACTTCATATTCGGTCTTCTCGCGATAAAAACATCGAAAACGATATCTCACAAGCTCATGTTCACTGAAACCTCAATTAACCTCGTTTTATTTTAAGAGATCTAATTGATCCCTACCCCCCCCCCCCCCCCATTTCACCTCTGCTCATGTTTTCAAACGTTCAATTAACGTTATTTTTAAATCCAAGTATATCAATGTAAAGCCTGTTGGATGAAGAAGTTTTTGTGACTTTCGACAGGCTTTAGGTATTTTTTTTATAACCTCAGGAGAACGTACAATCTTATTCACAATTTTAAATTTTGAAATTTTCAAATGTTCCAACTGATATTGGCCAACATTTTAAGTAGCTTTGACCATTGACAACATAAGAATCTTACAGGAAATTTAACGTTCTTTCAAACGGTGTAATTGGATTTGTTGTAGTCTCAATATTTTCGAATTCGTTAGCGTTTTTATGTGGTAAGGTAATGAAAAGTTAGAAAAACACAAATTGTCGGATATCTTTAAAACGAAGATCTTTTCGAAAATTTTCTACTGAGCATTTTTTGTTTCAAACGAAGAGTAGAATCGATTCCTTGAGTTTCTCCAAAAGGAACTGGGACACCCTGCATGTTTAGTTTACATATTTATGCAATTGGGCTCTGCTAACGTTACATAATATGAAATCGATAAATAAAAGTATGAACTTTTCATTTTAACCAATAGCCATAGCTGAATTGTTGAGAATAGTCTTTTGTAATTAGTCACCCTGTTGAGAGGAAAGAAACCTCCTAATGGTACTGCTGTTAACATTCTGACGTAAATATGCAAATTAATACAAAATACCAATTTATTTATTAATTTTTTGTAGATATTTTTTATTTCCAGATAACATAATAGAAAACATGAAGAATAATTTATAGCTAAGGAAAATATTCTCCTATGAGAGCCAATGCCCGAGTTAGGGAGAAGAGTTCCGTTCTAAACGTAACACATCAATTAAATGAGAAAATATTTAAAAAAAAAAAATTGTCTCCCAAGCAATATTACAAAAAGTTATCACTTGAACTAGTGCTATACTAATAATATTAATCTAGGTTTATGTAATGCAATTTCAAACTTCCATTTACAAATTTAGGATGGTCTAGAAGCCTAAGTTTCAACTCAATCGGTACCTAATTGGTGAAATTCTTTGGTCCCGAAATACCGATAGCTATTTAAACCAGCTATTCTAAATTTAAATTCAGAATAGAATTTTCTATTTCAATCGTGAAGTAGGTACGACACGTATCATCAAAACTTCAACCAGTGACACTTCAGCTGAGGAGGAAATATGCACGTTGCAGGGCGAGATATTTTCGGGTTTTGTAGGCTGAGGTGTAGGAAGATTTGTGTGTGTGTGTGTGTGTGTGTGTGTGTGTGTGTGTGTGTGTGTGTGTGTGTGTGTGTGTGTGTGTGTGTGTCAGGGGAGGGGGGTCCCGTTATCCTGGAATAAGTACACAACATTATACTGTCAGATCTGTTTGAACCTTCCCGGATGTGGCACCCTCTTTATCTGATTGTTCAGAGTGAAACAAAAGGTTAAGGGGGAGCCCCAGTTTCAATTTCCGCGGGGCAGCCGGCAAAATGAAGGCACCCGCAGTTAAAATACTCGCAGAAGTGTGCCACAGGGGCCCATCCGGCTCCCTGCTGCGATCGCAGCGCTATCTACACGGACAGCTGCAGCATGTAGTTGTAACACCACGCTCGTCAGGGCTGTGTAATTATTATTCGATTACGAATACAAAAACGCTGCAAATCCCTGCACAACGGTTTATTATTTTGTACGGAATACCCTTCTGTTACAGATCACAGCTCTCTGTATAGATAACCCGTCTATATAATATAATAATTATGTACTATTCTATACATAATATGTAGATCGCAGACCCTCCGTAGGTTAGTACCTAACCCCGACCTCGTTACTAGGTACCTACCTAAATCACGAGTTAAATGTTGCTAAAATAATTCTGCCGATGACAAACAGCACCTAACAAAAAGAAACACACATAATGAAGTTCTGAAAAGAAATTGTTGATGAGGAGTGAAAAAAGTTGCGAAAGTACCTACCAACAAACTCCAGCCCCTTCTACGTAGATGGTATAATGAACCGTTGTGTAATAATTTACCGTTGAGTAATGATTTACCATCGTGTAGTAATAATTTACCCATCAATAATACTTCAACGTTTGTTCAAGTTTCACCACCTATCAACAAACTCCAAAAGAGCCATCATTTTTTAAATGAAATAATATCACAGAACAACCAACTCGACATCATACTCCGCCAATATAATCAGATGGCCCCTAGCATAATTTTATCTCCGGTCAATATCCGATTGTCGGCGCGTCCCTGGTAACGAGATTTGTTCTGAATGAATACAATTTCATTCACCCTGGAGTCGAAAATGCCTGTCGGTCTAGTTGGTCCTCGAAGCTCGAGGTTACTGTCAGTCATCTCTAAGGGGGTTGAAATTTTAAGAACGCCGTAGCTCGAAAACTTTCGATAGAAGGGTATGGGTTTTTTTTACGTTATTAAATTTGTCTTGAGCTAAAACATTTTTTGAGACCACCCGGAGCATCGTACGTCCAGCCGTTCGTGTGCAATCGTCTGAAATCACCATCAATTTGTAGAATAAGACTAGAAAAATAGTCAACACGTGGATCGAGACGATTAAATGGCACTATCAATGATCAAAGATAATTTTAAAAAAGAAAAAGGAGGGTACCTAATTCAAGTTTTGGGGGCCAAAATGTGTGGAAACCACCATATAAGCTATTTCAATTATTTTACATGAAAGCAACAATAAATGAACAGCCAGCATTTCTGTAGGTATGTCCAATAGAATAATAAACATGTGACAAGGACTTTGCAGCGTTTTTTTAATGAACTTAGTTGTCATCCTGAGAGTTTTGGCACCAGCCGCACTGCCCTGCGATAAATAGTTCTTTTTCTATGATTTTTCGGATATTCTAGTAATTCTGACGTCACTGCACCCCTCTCGCCAGGGGCCACTGAGACGTCAGAAGAAAATTTGAAAAACCATAGAAAAATAACTGCTTATCGTAGGACATTGCGGTTTAAGTTCTCGTAGTCGAATCTCGTTTCATAAAAAAACTCGGCGCTCCGCGCCTCGCCAGGGGGCAAGGCCCCTGGACCCCCGGTTACCTCTATTTACATACTTCGTACGAAATTATAGAAACACAGAATGTGTTTTAGCTCACGCGTTTCACATAAACCTTTTTCGACTGATATTATATTGACTGCTCATAGGTTACACCAGGTTACACGATCCTTAGTTCCGTATCATCGGTACTCATATAAAGCTTGCAATCGTGTTCACAATATAAATTATTGAGAATGATCACCTGTGTGTAAACAATTATTATTTATACAATCACGCTCATACCGCAGCTTGTCGGCCACGCACTCCGCATTGGTTAACGTAATATGGTTAGGTAAATCGAGAGGTATCCAACGAGTGGTGAACGATTTTTGTACGATGATAAGTGGCGAAGTTAAAGTTCCGTAGCAACGAATCGGTTGTACGTGAAAATCATTAGAAATTTTTCATAACAGCGTCCCAGATTTCGTTACGAAATTTCGTTACGAAATTTCATTACGAAATTTCGTTACCTTTTGGTTTATTATTTTCAATAATGAACCATTGGAATCGAGCAAGAAAAAAAAAGTTGCAAAAGTACCTACCAACAAACTCCAGCCCCTTCTACGTAGAAGGTATAATGAACCGTTGTGTAATATTTTACCGTTGAGTAATGATTTACCGTAGTAATAATTTACCCATCAATAATACTTCAACGTTTGTTCAAGTTTCACTACCTACCAACAAACTCCAAAAGAGCCATCATTTTTCAAATGAAATAATATCACAGAACAACCAACTCGACTTCATACTCCGCCAATATAGTCAGGTGATCCCTACCAATGATTGGCCGTATTCACAAATTCCTATTATGGGCGCGTCTCTGGTTACGAGATTTGGTTTGAATTGTATACAATTTCATTCACACTGGAGTCGAAAATGCCTGTCGGTGCAAACTTCGAGGCCTTACTGTGAACGAACGGCTGGACGTACGATGCTCCGGATGGTCTTAAAAAACTCGCAAGTTCAAGAACTATTTAAAACCGTAAAAATATTTACGTAAAAAAATGGTATCTAGGCGTTTTGAAAATTTCAACCCCTATTTTGAACCCCTTAGAGATGACTCACAGTAACGTCGAGCTTCGAGGACCAACTAGACGCCGAACGGAACCTATAACCCGAATTTCATCAATTTTTTTTTCATGGTAACTACGAAAAGTGGCCCGTACGGCGTACGGCGTACGGCGGACAGACAGAAATATTTTTATTGCTGTTTTGGATTCTACATACCTTGAAACGTAAACCATCAAATTTTGAGGGGGGGTAAGAATTTTTTTTTCATGCTCGATTCCAATGGTTCATTATTGAAAATAATAAACCAAAATATTCTTACCCCCCCTCAAAATTTGATGGTTTACGTTTCAAGGTATGTAGAATCCGAAACTGCAATAAAAATATTTCTGTCTGTCCGCCGTACGGGCCACTTTTCTTAGTTACCATGAAAGAAAATTGATGAAATTCGGGTTATAGGTTCCGTTCGGGGTCTAGTTGGTCCTCGAAGCTCGACGTTACTGTCAGTCATCTCTAAGGGGTTCAAAATAGGGGTTGAAATTTTCAGAACGCCGTATCTCAAAAACTTTAGATTGAAGGGTATGGTTTTTTTTACGATATTAAATTTGTCTTGAGCTAAACAATTTTTTAAGACCACCCGGAGCACTGTACGTCCAGCCGTTCGTGTGCACCAAAAAGCTTCGTCAACACGATCGTGAATCAAACGGTATAAATCCGGCCGAGATTTCATCACTAAGGAGCACCTGATTGTAATCAAAGAAGGCTGTATGAAGTCGAGTTGTTTGTTCTACGATAATTATTTCATTTGGCAAGTGATGGACTATTGGATTTTGTTGGTAGGTACTTCTGAAACTTAAACAAACGTTGAAGTATTATTGATGGGTAAATTATTAAACAATGGCAAATTATTACACACCGGCGAATTATTACACAACGGTGAATTATTACACAACGGTAAATTATGACACCACGGCAAATTATTACACAACGGTAAATAATTACACAACGGCTCAACTACCCAGAAGGGGCTGGATTTTGTTGATAGGTACTTTTGCAACTTGAACAACCGTTGAAGTATTATTGATGGGTAAATTATTACACAATGGCAAATTATTACACAACGGTAAATTATTACACAACGGCTCATCTACGCAGAAGTGGCTGGATTTTCTGGATAGGTACTTTTGCAACTTGAACAACCGTTGAAGTATTATTGATGGGCAAATTATTACACAATGACAAATTATTACACAACGACAAATTATTACACAACGGCAAATTATTACACAACGGTGAATTATTACACGACGGTAAATTATTACACCACGGTAAATTATTACACAACGGTAAATTATTACACAACGGCTCATCTACCAAGAAGGGGCTGAATTTTGTTGATAGGTACTTTTGCAACTTGAACAACCGTTGAAGTATTATTGATGGGCAAACTATTACACAACGGTTCATTATTCTATCTCCGTAGAAGGGGAACCTATACAGGTAAATTATTACACAACGGTTTAGGTAGGTACCTAGTAACGAGTACGGGGTTAGGTACAATCCTACGGAGAGTCCGCGATCTAAATAATATGTGTAGAATATTACACATTATATTATATAGACAGATTATCTATACAGAGAGCTGTGATCTGTAACAGAAGGGTATTCTGTACAAAATAATAAACCGTTGTGCAGGGATTTGCAGCGTTTTTTGGCTAGTTAGTCCATGGCTAAAACACATTCTGTGTTAAAATAATAATATAAACCCACCTAAAACATACAGGGCTCCTATATTGTTATTATAGCACTTTTATAGATTTCTGGTGGAAAATAAAACAGTAGCTTGGTAGAAAATGGGAAATCCTTCACTTTAGAGTTTAGAGTATTTAAAAGTTCCATTCATGCAGCAAGACCACTTGAGTGAATTTCCGAAGTTGGTAATTGTATTTTTCTGCCAATTTTCGGCGATTTTCAAGCTCGTGTCATCATTATGTATGTACCACTCTTGGTGAAAAAAAAACATGTGGAGGGTCGTTGCATTCCAAAGTTTCATAAAAAGTTCATAAAAGTTTCATAAAGTTTGAAAAAATAAATAATAAACCACCAATAAATAATAATGGGAATTTGAAAGTAGTAATAAACCAACAGGAAACTTGATTGCCTATCCAGATGTACAAAATTGTAGTCCGAAATACAAAATATTGCATATTTTTCATGTAGGCATGAGATGTGTGTTTACCATGTGTTTTTTTTTTTTTTTAGGTAGCTGAATCGACTGCGAGTGGTTTCAACCCGCTCAGACTGCATAATCACAATTTTTTGGTTCAAAACATCCAAAACCGATTTTTTGACATAATTGTTCTGCATGACGTGCCTTTTGTCTCAACAAGTACCCTGTCAGGCCTTTATGATTGCTCTAGCAGATGACCATTAATTTAAATCTCAATTCCCGAAACTATTTCTTTGAAAATTTGCTCCTTAAGCCATGCTGCATGACTCCCCATTCTATACCTTATTTGGTATTGGAATTTAGGAACTCGGAACTTGTATAAATTCTAGGTGATTTTAGCCGTTTCACCCAATTTTTAGCGAGTTGTGACTGCCAGAAAATTGAATTAAACTGAAAAAAATTATTTGCTCACTGTTAATTAGTTGATATTTTCCTATATTTATCAAAAATGATTGGTCATATTAAACTGAAAAAAATTACTTTCCTCTCGTGCAGCAACAGGATATGAGTGTATTTTTGAAGTAGATTCGGTCTGAATAAATCGAGATGGAAAGGAGACTGGGCTCCCGTGGCCCCCTCCAAACCGATCAATGCAGGGAGAGGCGGTGGAAGTGACCAGTAGGAGGAGGGGAGGTGTATCAATGTCTTCAGTTTGCCTCCAGCTCAACTATCATCTCCCCAACTACAAGGCCAATTCATTGTGCACTACCTATAACTATCGCCTTTTTGCAATTTTTCATCCACAAAAATTCAAATTTGACCCAATGTTACCTACTATAAAAAAAGTATAATATATTGAAATAGTTTTTTTTTAATCTAGACCTCATTCTATACCATTTTTGGTGACTTTATATATATGCAGTTTTGCGATTTTAGCCGTTTTACCGATTTTTAGCGAGCTGTGACCGCCAAAAACTCAAATTAAACCGACTTTTTATTTACGAAAATTGCTCATCTTTGAACTCATCCTTTAATTTGTCATTTCTAGTATCTTGGCAAAATTTTCAATAATATTTCATCTCGAAAGCAAAATCAAAAGGCTTCGATTCAGAATGCTTTGAAACGGAAAATAACCCAAAAGTTTTTTTCAAAAATTCAGTTAGGTACTGCTAAAAATGTTTGACCCCTTGTAATATATAGCTTCTTGCAATAAAACCCCCTTGCCCGTCGGGTACCGAGTGGGGTGACTCAGTCACCAGTCAGTTTGATAACAATGCACGTCAGTACGGGCATAAGCTTTTTTGTATTTGCTCATTAACACTCAATTTGATGGAAAAAATAAGCTGCAGTGCAGAAAAATTACTTTGGGCGATTAAAACACGAAGAACTCAAAACATTAGATTAGAACACACAAACAAAAAAAGTAGCAGCTAGGCAATGTCCGGATTATTTTCATGCTCTTTGACGCGTTTGCCACAAACCGGTCTGTACTAACCATAGAAGCAAACAGACCATTGTCAAGTGTCTTGAATATGAAAAAAAATAGCGGGAGAAATTGAAATTTTGGATTTTAAAAAAATATTGGGGGAGGAAATTTCGTAAATGTGCATTTTCTTGTTGATTTTTCAAATTAGTATTTTCATTGTAAAGTTTTAAAGCTGTGTCATTCATTTTGTAAAATAAAAAATATTCGCATTTGAATTTTATTGTTATTTAACAAGTGCAATATTAATACTAATGAAAAGCGCGTGGGGTGACTCAGTCACCCCACTTGGTAGCGCGCGTTGCCCAAGGGGGATTGGTAGCGGACGAAGAATTGCCCTTCTTGCTAACGGAAAACAAAGTTAGGTATGCAAAATACCCAACTGAAGATATTCAATGGCACGTATACTGAACTAGTATCACAATAATTTTGTTCTTTGTAAAATCCCTTGTTACAACTGTTATATTCGTTATATACACTAGCTACAACTAGTTACAAAATGTAGAACTTGAGAACCCTAAGTTCGTAGGACAATGGTGATGAATTTCCTTGATTTTCGAAGAATTTACAGATAGAATTGACAATATCGCCATTGGCAGTGACACGTGAGAAACTGCATAAAAGTTTGATGCCCTGAATGCCTGTGCGCATATTTTCCAGCCGATTACGTAGATCAGAGGGGAAAATGCGTCTGCCAATTCGAGTAGGCAGTATAGCTTCCTCACTTGAACGACATGAACGTATAGAATAGTTGGGTAGGTCCATTTTGATACGGGACCATCTGCGATCCAACCTCCGCGTACCCTCAAAATTTCAGCTCTCTGCGACTATTTTTCGCGTAGTCAGAAGCGTTATAAGGAAACGGGCAACATTTCATGTTCGCGCATGCGCAGACGAATGAAATCCTTATGGAACTATCAAAGAATTATTCTTGATCGACCCTCAAAATCTGAACTCATTTCAACGATATTTTTAAAGTAGTTACGGGTGTTTCAAGTATTTCACGTTTGCGCATGCGCAGACGGAACGATTAGCAATCCAACCCGCGTGTACCATCAAAATTTCAGCTCTTTTCGACTGTTTTTCCCCTAGTTAGAAGCGATACAAGGAAATGGTCAACATTTCATGTTCGTGTATGCCCAGATCAAACTTACTGTACGATTCCAATGAAATTCATTTTGAACTATCAAAGTATTATTTCTAATCGTCCCTCTAAGTTTGAACTCATTTCAACGATATTTAGGGTAGTTGTGAGCTTTTCAAGTATTTTACGTTTGCACATGCGCAGCCGAAAGTTACCGTACTTTTTCAATGATTTTGGTATGGGACTGTCTGTAACCCAACCCGCACCTACCATCCAAATTCCAGCCCATTTTGACTATTATTTCGGGTAGTTATGGGCGTTACAAGGAATTACCACAACGACAGACAGACACGGAACAAAAAATGTTGCCCGTTTCCTTGTAACGCTTCTAACTACGCGAAAAATAGTCGTAGAGAGCTGAAATTTTGAGGGTACACGTGGGTTGGATCGCAGATGGTCCCGTATCAAAACGAAACTACCCAACTACTCTATACGTACATGTGATTCAAGTGAGGAAGCTGTACTGCCTACTCGAATTGGTAGACGTTTTTCAATGATTTTTGTATGGGGCCATCTGTAACCCAACCTGCATCTACCCTCCAGAATTCAGCCCATTTCGACCGTTATGTCGAGTAGTTATGGGAGTTACAAGGAACTGACCACAGACAGACAGACACGGAACCAAAAACGTTCCTCGATGTCCGAAACGCAAAATGGTTGACGAAATTTTCATTTTGGAGGACATAAAATTTTGTTTACTCAATCACGAATCCAAGGCTTCCCCGCCTTCGGTAGTGAGGGAGCAAAAATCAACGACCGATTTTGGTCTAACCAACCAATTATATTTACGTACGTCCGCCTATTTTCTATCTGAAAAGGTGACGGGGACCCAGATAAGTGTCAATAACATGGCATTATCCCTTCCCTCCCCGCCCTCACCGAAGTTGACGGAAGAGAGAAAAAGGGCGGTTGCGTCATTTTGATGTAACCGTCCGGCCCCGGTTAGCCAGGGCGATCACCCCATCCCGTTGCAGCATCCCGGAGCCTGGACCTGGGGATCGCTGTATGAAGGTGAGCTCCAAACTCTTCGGCCAAGAGCCCGAGCGGAGAGGCCTTCCGGGGGTCGCCCCGTGACACGTTACCCAACCGTTCTGACCTTACCCTCGCCGGTTCGCGGCTGCGCCGAGTTTTTGGGCATAAGTTATGATGCGGACGTCGGGCCACGACAATTCAGACTTGCGCAATAGGCCTCGAATATTTGGCAGTTCAGAAAGTGGTCTGTGGGCCTATTCACTAAGCCAAAGAGACAGGTGGTGGTTCGGCAACGTTTTGTTCGATATTGTTCAACTCCAAATTCTAAATTATTATTCCCAACCTGTTGTAATGCAGTTACCAAAACAGGTGCTGGAAATATCCTAGGAAAATAAATTAGTTCGTTTCTGTGGCTTGAAAAAGGAATTTCTCTTCCTAGCAATATCTTCCTCCTAAAAACACCTTAGGAAATTAATTGTGCTAGCCACAGACATCTCTATTCGGTCTGACTCTCTATTTTGGCAGAAGAGAGTTTTATAGTACCCATGAAAGGGTTATTCAGTAACTTCCGGAACAGAGAGTTGGCGGCCATCTTGGAATTTTCGATCTCTTCCAGAGAGACACCTAATTAGGTGTCTTTTCTCGAAAGAGAGAGTCTCTTTCTTATTTCTCGTTTGTTTGATAGTGATCGTGTATCATCCTTCGTTAATCTGCTACCATTTTGGTCATTTTGATATGTTTTTTTATCTCCTAAAGGCAAGTTGAGTAAAAACGTCAAAGTAGGTACGGGCTGAGGGCTATTCAGCAAAACAGACGAACCTGGAAGACACTTGAAGAGACTGTCTCCCAAGGGAGACAGATTCGCTATTTTCACTATCTCTGTTAGTGAATAGGCCCTCAGAAAGTGTTCTGTGGGCATATTCACTAAGCAAATGAGACATCTCTTTTGGCAAAAGAGATTTGTATAGTATCCATGACATAGTTATTCAGTAACTTCCGCAAGAGAGAGTTGGCGGCCATCTTGGCATTTTTAATCTCTTTCAGAGAGACACCTAATTAGATATCTTTTCTCAAAAGAGAGAATCTCTTTCTTATTTCTCGTTTGTTTGATAGTGATACCGTGTATCATCCTTCTTTCATCCTCTACCATATCAGTTATTTTGATGTGTGTTTCTTCATTTCTTAAAGGTAAGTCGGTTGTTCATTAAAAATATATGCATATTATCGATTCTTGAGTAAAAACTTCCAAGTACGGGTTGAGGTAGGCCACGGGGGCTATTCAGTAAAATAGACGAACCCGGAAGACTCATAAGAGACTGTCTCCCAAGGGAGCAAAAGAAACATCTCTTTTCGGTCTGACTCTCTCTTTTGGCAAAAGAGATTTGTATAGTATCCATGACATAGTTATTCAGTAACTTCCGCAAGAGAGAGTTGGCGGCCATCTTGGCATTTTTAATCTCTTTCAGAGAGACACCTAATTAGATATCTTTTCTCAAAAGAGAGAATCTCTTTCTTATTTCTCGTTTGTTTGATAGTGATACCGTGTATCATCCTTCTTTCATCCTCTACCATATCAGTTATTTTGATGTGTGTTTCTTCATTTCTTAAAGGTAAGTCGGTTGTTCATTAAAAATATATGCATATTATCGATTCTTGAGTAAAAACTTCCAAGTACGGGTTGAGGTAGGCCACGGGGGCTATTCAGTAAAATAGACGAACCCGGAAGACTCATAAGAGACTGTCTCCCAAGGGAGCAAAAGAAACATCTCTTTTCGGTCTGACTCTCTCTTTTGGCAAAAGAGATTTTTATATTATCCATGACAGGGTTATTCAGTAATTTCCGATCTCTTTCAGAGAGACACCTAATTAGGTGTATTTTCTCGAAAGAGAGAGTCTCTTTCTTATTTTACGTTTGTTTGATAGTGATGTATGTCATCCTTCGGTCACTGGCTACCACCATATCGGTCATTTTTATGTATGTTTTTGTCATCTCTTAAAGGTAAGTAGATTGTTCATTAAAAATATATACATATCATCGATTAATGAGTAAAAACGTTAAAGTAGGTACGGCTTGAGGGCTATTCAGTAAAATAGACGAACCTGGGAGACACTGGAAGAGACTGTCTCCCGAGGGAGACTATCTCAGCCAGGAGATTTTCAAAATAGATAATCTATTTTCACTATCTCTTTTAGTGAATAGGCCCCCAGAAAGTGGTCTGTGGGCATATTCACGAAGCAAAAGAGACATCTCTTTTTGGTCCAACTCTCTCCTTTTGGCAGAACAAAGTTTTATAGTATCCATGACAGGATTATTCAGT
The DNA here is from genome assembly GCA_954871275.1 of Leptopterna dolabrata. NCBI lineage: Eukaryota > Metazoa > Arthropoda > Insecta > Hemiptera > Miridae > Leptopterna > Leptopterna dolabrata. The sequence continues at coordinate 51,915,094 of OX940980.1, forward strand.
AACTTAAGGGTAAATGTCCCCGGTTTAGTTCCAAGAACCGCCACCACGTTGTGCTTCAAAATGAGCCAATCCAATATTCGGTTTATCTCTTGAACGGGTCGAACGATTTTCAATCTGTAAAATGTTCCGTAATCTTTATAAACAACCACAAGTGCGGACATTCAGTTTTGAATTTTAAAATTTTTTTTCATGGAGTTCCCAAAATTATTTTACTTAATTTCAACCTTTTTGAAAAAAGCAACTAGTACTTTTGTAGGAAAAAAATCGAAGAATTCAAATCCGCTTTCAGATTGAAGATCGGATCATTAGATCGAACAGCATCTGGGAAAATCACTATAACAATGGGGCCTATTGTTCGCCCTCTAATCCTCTACCTGGGCCCACCTTGCAAGGATGCCTTCCCTTTCCTGTTGATTTGAGCTAGCAGGCGGACTGAGTTCACATCTAAGAGTGTATTTTTCCTTCTACATCTACTTGTTCAACTACAAGATTTGCTTTGCAGAAATAGTTGGCTGCTGGATCAAATAAGGGTACAGCCAAATGTTGGCTGAATCCTGTCAGGGTATCAAGAAGGGCGTTTGGTTTTTAGCATCTGACTGGTATCTAGTTTTCTTACTATGATTTCATTTGCTAAATTATTACTTTCTAAGTAGCTATGTGACTGGAATTTCCGTAATAAGCCATTCAGTAACTAATGATTTGCAGGGTTCTCATAGTCCACCAAACTCTATGAAGCCATACAAAAATCGCCGTAAAATGAAGGAAGTTCAATAAAAGGTTCAGGCAAAATTGCACTTGATAACTATAATTGCCACATTTATATTATCAATTTCGAGGTTCACAAGTGACGCCTATGGAAATATCACTGACAACGACCGAAGATAACAAATATGTTGAGAATCATCAATATAATAGCAATAGCAATAATTGAAATGCAATAAAAATATCAATAGAATAATAATTACAAGAATACAAGTACATAAAAATAACTTGCTATTGGAATAACAACAACAAGAATGTAAAATAATGAGAGTGCCAAGGATTGTTCATTTGAGCTGACGAACGGCACGATTTCAATGAATTTTATCCAACCCATTTATATTATATTGGTACAACCCGTGCCTATCCGAAAAGTCTGCTACCATTTTTCGGGTACTTAAGGGCGTCATAAGGAATTGGCTACATAATTAGATTACCATGTATTCAACAGAATACTACCGTTATAATTTAGTGAAACTCATATGGAACCTTCACTGTTTCACTCTAGATCCACCCTCCAAATTTGAATTCTTTGCTACGATTATAAGGTAGTTGTGGGCTGTACAAGGATTGCACGTTCGCGCATCCGCTGACAAAGCAGTATTTTTTAAATGATTTTGAGTTGGGAGTATCAGTGACCCGACCTGCACCTGCCCTCTAAATTTCAGCTGGTGACAGCCATTTGTTTTCTGGCATTCATGGCCTTCATCAGGGATTGTACACAGACAGACACGGAAAAATGTTCCTTGATATGTGAAAAGCACCATGGAGCAGAATATACATAGGTATATGATAGGGGATGGGGACTCCAGTGCATTTGTCAAAATTTCTCAAAATGTTTCGTATGGACGCAATATGACAAAAATTGAATGCGCCAATCACGTGATCAAAAATTATACAAAACGGCTTTGTGGTTTGCAAAAAGATTCCCGGACTTACTCTAAAAATGGTATAGAAGAGGCATTGACGGCATGAAGAGACATTGTAACATTAGGCAAGGCGACGAAAAATTACATATAAATCGACCACTAACTCATTATTACACAACGGTTTCTTACACGACGTTTTATTACCTTATTATTTACCTTATGCTTCATAAATAACTACAAAAAATTAATTACTGAATTATTAGATCCCGCGCATTTTTATGAAACATTTCCCGGGCCGGCTCCAGTAATCCATTTAGGGCTTTCCTGGGGGTGGTCTACGCAAAAACGGGCATCTATACAGGTAAATAATAAACCGTTGTGTAATAATTTGCAGCGTTTAATAATGCTGTCGGGAAAGTGGGGTTTCAGGGATCAAAATGGGTAAAAATCACCAAAATTGCAAAATCTGACCCAAAACCTATAATAATTACAGGTTTTGTGTAGTGACAATTATTGTGTAGTGACTGGTGATAGGTATAAATGTAATATTTTTTGAAGGTGAGCGATTTCCAAAACGGCAGGTGGTTTTAGATGGTGGGGAGAGGGGTTCAGAAATTAATGTAAATGACTAGAAGTTGAAAAAAACTGCAAAAATTCGCTTATAATAGCCACGTTGCTTGACGAATCTTTTTATAATACGGGTATTATTTCAGCTCTGTTCCCCACTGTCTCGCTTTTTCATCAGAGCGAGATTAATCTGGGTAAGGGTTGCTTGGTCAAATGCCTCACATATATTTATAATATTGATATCTCCCCTCCACACACCTTCATATTACCAGTACCTTTGTGGATGGGTACAGAGATGCCGCTCAGTGTTCGGGTTTCCCGAACGTCAAACACGCCACCGACCATAAATATCCAGTTGACGCAGTGATGATAGCGTAATGAGGCTACTGTCCCTATGTCTGGGAAAACCAAGTAGCAGGTATAACGGTCACGAAGAGCCCTTTATTGTTTTTTATAACTTTTGGAGCACCCATCATATTCCCTTTCGGCATGTGGATGAGTGGATGCCCCGCTAGCAAAATTTGTAGCGGTATTTCCCAAAGCGATGCGATTTGCCCTAAGTTCGAACTTGTCTAAATTCGTCTTCCCTTTGAACAAGCTGATTGCCTGCTGAATACTGTTGAGCATAATTCGACGGCTCGAGATCAGAAACGTTGGGTTACCTTGTTGAAAAAGTTTATTGGTGGGAAAAATAAGCATAAAAAGCAATTTTCTAAAAAATTAAAGAGTGCTCCATTCAGTCATACATTTGTACTTCGCAATGTTCTTAGTTACCATGATCCGAAATTAATGAAATTTGCTTTGTAGGTCCCGTTTGGGGTCTAGTTGGTCCGCGAAGCTCGGCGTTAGTGTCAATCATCTCTAAGAGGTGAAGAATAGGGGTTGACATTTTCAGAACGCCGTAGCACGAAAACTTTCAGTAGAAGGGCATGGTTTTTTTCGTTTTTAAATTGATCTTGAACTAAAGCGTTTTTTGAGAGCACGCGCAGCTTTGTACTACCAGCAGTTCGTTTTCACCGAAGAGGTTCGTCAACATGATCGTGAATCAAACGGTATAAATCTGGCCCAGATATCATCACTAGGGATCACCTGATTATAATCACGAATAGGTAGCTGTATGAAGTCGAGTTGGTTGTTCTGTGATATTATTCCATTTGAAAAACGCTGCAGAGTCCTTGTCACATGGGTTTATTATTCTATTGGACATCTACAGAAATGTTGGCTGTTCATTTATTGTTTGTTTCATGTGACATAGTTGAAATAGCTACTTCTGATGGTTTCCACCAATTTTGGCCCCCAAAACATACTCATTACATTCTCTATGGTCGCCAAAAATGAGATCTGGCCCATTAGTTAAATCTATCCTTAAATCTTCTACTAGACCGGTGGATTTCGAGTTTTTGCAAACCAAAAAGCCGTTTTGTATCATTTTTGATCACGTGATTGGCGCATTAAATTTTTGTCATATTGCGTCCATACGAAACATTTTGAGAAATTTTGACAAATGCACTGGAGTCCCCATCCCCTATCATATACCTATGTATATTCTGCTCCATGGTGCTTTTCACATATCAAGGAACATTTTTCCGTGCCTGTCTGTGTACAATCCCTGATGAAGGCCATGAATGCCAGAAAACAAATGGCTGTCACGAGCTGAAATTTAGAGGGCAGGTGCAGGTCGGGTCACTGATAGTCCCAAATCAAAATCATTTAAAAAATACTGTAAGCTTTGTTAGCGGATGCACGAACGTGCAATCCTTGTACAGCCCAAAACTACCTTATAATCGTAGCAAAGAATTCAAATTTGGAGGGTGGATCTAGAATGAAACACTGAAGGTTCCATATGAGTTTCTCAAAATTTTAACGGTAGTATTCTGTTGAACACATGGAAATATAATTATGTAGCCAATTCCTTATGCCGCCCATAAGTACCCGAAAATGGTGGCAGATTTTGGTTTATTATTTTCAATAATGAACCATTGGAATCGAGCATGAAAAAAAAAATTCTTACCCCCCCTCAAAATTTGATGGTTTACGTTTCAAGGTATGTAGAATCCAAAACTGCAATAAAAATATTTCTGTCTGTCCGCCGTACGCCGTACGGGCCACTTTTCTTAGTTACCATGAAAAAAAATTGATGAAATTCGGGTTATAGGTTCCGTTCGGCGTCTAGTTGGTCCTCGAAGCTCGACGTTACTGTGAGTCATCTCTAAGGGGTTCAAAATAGGGGTTGAAATTTTCAAAACGCCTATACCATTTTTTTTACGTAAATATTTTTACGGTTTTAAATAGTTCTTGAACTTGCGAGTTTTTTAAGACCATCCGGAGCATTGTACGTCCAGCCGTTCGTTCACAGTAAGGCCCCGAAGTTTGCACCGACAGGCATTTTCGACTCCAGTGTGAATGAAATTGTATACAATTCAAACCAAATCTCGTAACCAGAGACGCGCCCACAATAGGAATTTGTGAATACGGCCAATCATTGGTAGGGATCACCTGATTATATTGGCGGAGTATTTCGGATAGGCACGGGTTGGACCAATATAGGTACTATAAATGGGTTGGATAAAATTCATTGAAATCGTGCCGTTCGTCAGCTCAAATGAAAAATCCTTGGCACTCTCGTTATTTTACATTCTTGTTATTGTTATTCCAATAGCAAGTTATTGGTTTATTATTTTCAATAATGAACCATTGGAATCGAGCATGAAAAAAAAAACGCTGCAAATCCCTGCACAACGGTTTATTATTTTGTATAGAATACCCTTCTGTTACAGATCACAGCTCTATGTATAGATAACCCGTCTATATAATATAATATGTACTATTCTATGCATAATTATGTAGATCGCAGACCCTCCGTAGGTTAGTACCTAACCCCGTACTCGTTACTAGGTACCTACCTAAATCACGAGTTAAATGTTGCTAAAATAATTCTGCCGATGACAAACAGTACCTAACAAAAAGAAACACACATAATGAAGTTCTGAAAAGAAATTGTTGATGAGGAGTGAAAAAAGTTGCAAAAGTACCTACCAACAAACTCCAGCCCCTTCTACGTAGATGGTATAATGAACCGTTGTGTAATAATTTACCGTTGAGTAATGATTTACCGTAGTAATAATTTACCCATCAATAATACTTCAACGTTTGTTCAAGTTTCACTACCTACCAACAAACTCCAAAAGAGCCATCATTTTTCAAATAAATAATATCACAGAACAACCAACTCGACTTCATACTCCGCCAATATAATCAGGTGATCCCTACCAATGATTGGCCGTATTCACAAATTCCTATTGTGGGCGCGTCTCTGGTTACGAGAATTGGTTTGATTTGTATACAATTTCATTCACACTGGAGTCGAAAATGCCTGTCGGTGCAAACTTCGGGGCCTTACTGTGAACGAACGGCTGGACGTACGATGCTCCGGATGGTCTTAAAAAACTCGCAAGTTCAAGAATTACTTAAAACCGTAAAAATGTTTACGTAAAAAAATGGTATAGGCGTCTTGAAAATTTCAACCCCTATTTTGAACCCCTTAGAGATGACTCACAGTAACGTCGAGCTTCGAGGACCAACTAGACGCCGAACGGAACCTATAACCCGAATTTCATCAATTTTTTTTCATGGTAACTAAGAAAAGTGGCCCGTACGGCGTACGGCGTACGGCGTACGGTGTACGGCGTACGGCGTACGGCGTACGGCGGACAGACAGAAATATTTTTATTGCAGTTTTGGATTCTACATACCTTGAAACGTAAACCATCAAATTTTGAGGGGGGGTAAGAATTTTTTTTTTCATGCTCGATTCCAATGGTTCATTATTGAAAATAATAAACCAAAATTCTTACCCCCCCTCAAAATTTGATGGTTTACGTTTCAAGGTATGTAGAATCCAAAACTGCAATAAAAATATTTCTGTCTGTCCGCCGTACGCCGTACGGGCCACTTTTCTTAGTTACCATGAAAAAAAATTGATGAAATTCGGGTTATAGGTTCCGTTCGGCGTCTAGTTGGTCCTCGAAGCTCGACGTTACTGTGAGTCATCTCTAAGGGGTTCAAAATAGGGGTTGAAATTTTCAAAACGCCTATACCATTTTTTTACGTAAATATTTTTACGGTTTTAAATAGTTCTTGAACTTGCGAGTTTTTTAAGACCATCCGGAGCATCGTACGTCCAGCCTTTCGTCCACAGTAAGGCCCCGAAGTTTGCACCGACAGGCATTTTCGACTCCAGTGTGAATGAAATTGTATACAATTCAAACCAAATCTCGTAACCAGAGACGCGCCCACAATAGGAATTTGTGAATACGGCCAATCATTGGTAGGGATCACCTGATTATATTGGCGGAGTATGAAGTCGAGTTGGTTGTTCTGTGATATTATTTAATTTGAAAAATGATGGCTCTATTGGAGTTTGTTGGTAGGTAGTGAAACTTGAACAAACGTTGAAGTATTATTGATGGGTAAATTATTACTACGGTAAATCATTACTCAACGGTAAATTATTACACAACGGTTCAGTATACCATCTACGTAGAAGGGGCTGGAGTTTGTTGGTAGGTACTTTTGCAACTTTTTTCACTCCTCATTAACAATTTCTTTTCAGAACTTCATTATGTGTGTTTCTTTTTGTTAGGTACTGTTTGTCATCGGCAGAGTTATTTTAGCAACATTTAACTCGTGATTTAGGTAGGTACCTAGTAACGAGTACGGGGTTAGGTACTAACCTACGGAGGGTCTGCGATCTACATAATATGTGTAGAATAGTACATATCATATTATATAGACGGGTTATCTATACATAGAGCTGTGATCTGTAACAGAAGGGTATTCTATACAAAATAATAAACCGTTGTGCAGGGATTTGCAGCGTTTTTTCATGTAGTTGTAGGCATTCTTGTTATTATTATTCTATTGGTATTTTTATTGCATTTGAATTATTGTTATTGCTATTATATTGATGATTCTCAACATATTTGTTATCTTCGGTCGTTGTCAGTGATGTTTCCATAGGCGTCACTTGTGAACCTCGAAACTGATAATATACAAACTATATAGTTGTGGCCTGAATTGTGGCCTTTTATTGAACTTCCTTCATTTTACGGCGATTTTTTTCATGGCTTCATAGGGTTTGGTGGACTATGAGAACCCTGCAAATCAATAGTTACTGAATGGCTTATTATGGAAATTCCAGTCACATAGGTACTTAGAAAGTAATAATTTAGAAAATGAAATCATAGTAAGAAAACTAGATACCAGTCAGATACTAAAAACCAAACGCCCTTCTTGATACCCTGACAGGATTCAGCCAAAATTTGGCTGTATCCTGATTTGATCCAGCAGCCAACTATTTCTGCCAAGCAAATCTTGTAGTTGAAGAAATAGATGTAGAAGGAAAAATACACTCCTAGATGTGAACCCAGTCCGCCTGCTAGCTCAAATCAACAGGAAAGGGAAGGCATCGTCGCATGGTGGGCCCAGGTAGAGGATTAGAGGGCGAACAATAGGCCCCATTGTTATAGTGATTTTCCCAGATGCCGTTCGATCTAATGATCCGATCTTCAATCTGAAAGCGGGTTTGAATTCTTCGATTTTTTTCCTACAAAAGTACTAGTTGCTTTTTTCAAAAAGGTTGAAATTAAGTAAAATAATTTTGGGAACTCCATGAAAAAAAATTTTAAAATTCAAAACTACATGTCCGCACTTGTGGTTGTTTATAAAGATTACGGAACATCTTACAGATTGAAAATCGGTTGACCCGTTCAAGAGATAAACCGAATATTGGATTGCCCCCGACGGTGCAGCCATCTATTGAAAATATTTCTTACTAAAATCCGTGACATTTACCCTTAAAGAACAGAGAGTTGGCGGCCATCTTGGCATTTTCGATCTCTTTCAGAGAGACACCTATTAGGTGTCTTTTCTCGAAAGAGAGAGTCTCTTTCTTATTTCTCGTTTGTTTGATAGTGATCGTGTATATTGGATAGTGATTGTTCATTAAACATATATACATATTATCGATTCATGAGCGAACACGTCTAAGTAGGTACGGGTTGAGAGCTATTCAGTAAAATAGACAAACCTGGGAGACACTGGAAGAGACTGTCTCCCGAGGGAGACTATATCACCCAGGAGATTTCCAAAATAGATCATCTATTTTCACTATCTCTTTTAGTGGATAGGCCCCCAGGCTTGCGCAACAGGCCTCAAATCTTTGGAAGTTCAGAAAGTGGTCTGTGGGCCTATTCACTAAGCCAAAGAGACACATTTTTTTCGGTCCGCCTCTCTCGTTTCGCAGAAGATTTTTTATATAGTATCCATGACAGGGTTATTCAGTAACTTCCGGAAGAGAGAGTTGGCAGCCATCTTGGCATTTTTGATCTCTTTCAGAGAGACACCTACTTAGGTGTCTTTTCTCGAAAGAGAGAGTCTCTTTCTCATTTTGGTTTATTACTTTCAATAATGAGCCTTTGGAATCGAGCATGAAAAAAAATTTTCTAACCCCCTTCACCCACAAAATTTGGTGGTTTACGTTTCAAGATATGTAGAATCCGAAAATGTAATAAAAAAATTTCTGTCTGTCCGCCGTACACCATACTGAGCACTTTTCTTAGTTACCATGAAAAAAATTGATGAAATTCGGGTTACGTTATCAAATTTGTCTTGAGCTAAACAATTTTTTGAGACCACCCGGAGCATTGTACGTCCAGCCGTTCGTGTGCACCAAAAAGGTTCGTCAGCACGATCGTGAATCAAACGGTATAAATCCGGCCCGGATATCATCACTAGGGAGCACCTGATTATAATCAAGGATGGTTGTATGAAGCCGACTGCGATATTATTTCATTTGATAAGTGATGGACTATTGGATTTTGTTGGTAGGTACTTCTGAAACTTGAACAAACGTCGAAGTATTATTGATGGGTAAATTATTACACAACGGCAAATTACTACACAGCGGTACAATAAAACAACAACACAACAACAATTATTACATAACGGTAAATTATTACAGAACGGTAAATTATTACACAACGGTTCATCTACCAAGAAGGGGCTGGATTTTGTTGATCGGTACTTTTGAAACTTGAACAGCCGTTGAAGTATTATTGATGGGCAAGTTATTACACTGCGGTTCATTATACTTGACCACGAGGGTAGGTATTGACCACAGAAAACAGTGATCTACGCAGAAGGGGCATCTATTTCACTCCACATCAACAATTTTTCTTCAGAACTTCATTATTTGAGTTTCTTTTTGCCATTTAAGTTACTGTTTGTCATCGACAGAATTATTTTAGCAACATTTAACTCGTGATTTAGGTAGGTACCTAGTAACGAGTACGGGGTTAGGTACTAACCTACGGAGGGTCTGTGATCTACATAATATGTATAGAGTAGTACATATATTATATAGACGGGTTATCTACACAGAGAGCTGTGATGTGTAACAGAAGGGAAACACAATAATAAACCGTTGTGCAGGGATTTGCAGCGTTTTTAGTTTGTTTGACAGTGATTGTGTGTCATCCTTCGGTCACTGGCTACCATATCGGTCATTTTTATGTGTTTTTTTCATCTCTTAAAGGTAAGTCGATTGTTCATTAAAAATATATCCATTTATCGATTCACGAGCGAACACGTCTAAGTAGGTACGGGTTGAGAGCTATTCAGTAAAATAGACGAATCTGGGAGACACTGAAAGAGACAGTCTCCCGAGGGAGACTATATCACCCAGGAGATTTTCAAAATAGATAATCTGTTTTCACTATCTCTTTTAGTGAACCTAATAACCGAATATATTTGCGGTTTCTTCTGCCAAGAAAACTAGCTCAATAAAGCTCAACTTGTCATCTCCTACCACTAAACCAGAATGGCAACATAAACATCTCAAATAATGCGTATTAGTGTTGTACATAGTAGAATCCTGAAGGATGAATCCGGAATATGAGAAAGTTGAAGGGGACAGAATAATTTTTCTTTGTGAAAAAGGCGAAGGCCACAAAATACATTGAAATTTTCCTTATCTGAGAGGCTCCTATAATAGCCAGTTTATACTGCATTTGGATAAGACGCATCGAATGAAGTTTAAAGTTTCCAGTAAACTGGTGTTTTACTTCTTCTAAAACGTAAGTACTGTTTAACCGCCCGACATAAAACATAACCTTGGTCTTCCAGATGATTCGACGCTTTCCCACCGCAGGCTGCCAAAATCATGGCCAAAATTGGCTAAGGTACCTATATCGGTGACAAAATTCTCGTTGGAAGCAGCAATGATCGAGCATACCTACCATTCCAAAGCCTTCAAATCAATAATTCTGTCCCCAGCTGATCAAACTGCATAACGCTGGACACGTTGAAGGCGGTTCCAAAATCTGAACGAGCCTCCCAACTAATCGCAACAAGAGGCATGCTATGCAGAAACACGAAATTGAAGTGCACAATTTCTTGTTGGTTCAAACCGAAATCAATCTATCAATCAATTTATTCACAAATTTCCCTTAGGGATTGTGGTGGGGAATAATATACTTGTTTGAGTGTACGCTCGTGGTCTCGCTGGCCTGGACCTGAGGAAAGGAATGGGCCCAGACGGTGTTCCCGCCATCCTGCTGAAGCAATGTTCACCTGGTTTAACGTCTCCCCTAACCTTCCTCTTCAACAAATCGTCCTGTTTGCTCTTTATCCACAATACCGAAGCTCTTCGAAAAGCTTGTCGTTGAGCAATTCTCCCTCGAGTTCTCTTCGTTCATGGCACTCGAGCAGCACGGGTTCCTTATTAGAGTTTCAGGATTCCATCATGGGCGGCTTTCAGCGGGGTCTCCAGACTGATGTTATCTCGGCGGATTACGCCAAGGCATTTGATCAGTTGTCGCATCTCCACCTTCTGTCACTACTGAATTCCCTGGGTGTCCATGGAACTTTTCTTCTGGAGTGGAAGCAGAGCTACGTGTGCGGCCGTCAGCTTATCGTTCGTGCCCGGGGTACTTATCCTCTCCAATCCTTGCATCTTCTGGGATCCCACAGGGCAACCATCAGGGACCTCTCTGCTTCCTTCTGATGATTAATAGTGTGGTTGGGATCTTCGAACCTCGTATACAGTGACTGCTGTTTGCGGATGACCAGAAGATTTTCTGCCGGACCGAGTCTTCGGCTGATTGTGAGGCTTTTCAGAGGGTGGTGGGTCGGCTGGAGGAGTGGTGCGACTCAAATCACCTCTACTTGAATCCTGCCAAATGTTCGGTGGTTACCTTCCATCGCGGGACAAGGCCGGTAGTCTCCGACTATATTCTCGGTGGTGCTCCTCTGCGAAGGTGGGATATGATAGACTTGGGAGTGCTCCGCGATGGCCGGTTGAGCTTTTCCCAGCACATCGAGGAGATTGCGAGTAGAGCCATGCGCACTCTCGGTTTCCTGAAAAGGAATACTAGAGAATTCACGAGCATTCCCACTATTGTAACGCTGTATAAGGCACTGGTTCTCCCTATCCTCGAATATGCGTTAGCAGTCTGGTCACCATTGTATGCTGTGCACAAATACCGCCTTGAAAGAGTGCAAAATAAGTTCCTACGCTATGTGGCTTTCAAGTTAGGTATCCCGTCAGCCGACGTTGATGGCGATTTTTTGCGGCGGAAGTGTCATTTGGATACCCTCGAAAGCAGGAGATGCTCGGCAGATCTCGCATTGCTCCACAGGCTCTTGAACCACACAATTTACTGCCCGCCGCTTCTCTCGAAGTTTTATATTTCTGCTCCTCGCATCGCCTCACGCTCACCAGTGTTCTTCCACGTCCCTTTCTCCCCTAAGAATTATGTGAAGAGCCAACCCCTTCGTAGACGCCCTCGGACTGCCGATCTATTTCTCACCATTCGACTCAGAATTCGACTTTTCCCTTCCTCCTTCTCTTCCTTAAAGACTGCTATCTTCCTCCCCTATCAGTTATTCATTAAATATTTTAGTTTTTTTAAGTTGTTTTTTGTATTATTTACTTATATTAGCATATTTTTCACTCTTCTTCAATTTCTTGAATGTTGTAATGTAATTGGGCTCGCCCGTGAAATAAATAAATAAAATATTTTGTGACGTGCGGAGGAGTGTTGTAAATGGGGTGGTGAAGGGCAAAGTGCTGTCTTTGGAGCAATGGTCCTTCAGCTACTGAGTAATGGTCCGCTGGTCCAGCGATGGTCGTCTCCGTCTCTTCCACGCTGTCTCTCAGAACTCTTCTCTTTAACGTGCGTCCACCGTAGGGGGCTGGTCCTGCCACAGCTTCCACTTCAGGGAAGAAATGGCCTGCGGCTCGCGTTCTCAGAGTTCCGTATCCATACATCTGATTTCGCCCTGCACGGGTTTGAGCTGCAGATCATGGTGGAGGACGTCGTTCCCCACAAACCAGGGTGCGTCACAGATTTCTTTGAGGACTTTGTTCCGCATGACCTGGATTTTCTTGACTGGTGATGCACAAGCGGAGCCCCAAACCTCGCAACCATACGCGCCCAAATCAAAACGAAGATTCACAGAGTGAAGGATTGCAGTTCGTAATAACTAAGTACAGTAAAGGCCAAGTGGGACAAAATGAAATAGCTGTTGTGAACAGCACTTCTATATCACTGCAGAGGCAGGGCTGTTCCAGCCAGATTATGTGTATGTAGGCAGTGATCACGTCCAAGAGAGTTTCTATATCAAAGGCAGGTGACTTTTCTGAAGTTCTAAAGTATTGCGCACATCCAAGAGCGAGGTGCGAAACACCGAGCACGCCACTTGGGCGTGCGAAACGGACATCAATCCTTTTTTCGGCTGAGGAGTTATTGTTGGCGGGTAAATTTTTACAACAGATTTTTGGGGAGGGGAGGGGGCATATATTTTATCATTACGATTCGAATTGTATTAAGTAACATATGTAGCTTTTGTTGATTTCATAAGAACGGTTGACTCGATGAGCGGCTTTACAAGGAGCGCTGCAAGTTAAGGAGCAAGGACACACCACATTAGGTACTCCCGTCCCCTTCTTCATTCAAATATCAACCAAACTGTTATAATCGCACCACAGACCGCGATCCTACCCGAATCCACTTTATCCCTATCGAACGCCCGTCCGACCCTACAATTACAGACGCCTAGTTCGGTGCAAGCACTTTCTCCGATTCACCATATAACCCTATTAATAAGTGATAGTATAGAGGAAACTGAGGAGTTTTTACGCAACAACTTGTTATGATGGCAATTAAACTTGTATTAGGACAGACCTCTTTCCCGAGTTACATAATTTCCTCGATTACTCGTCATTAAATTTCACAGACTGATTTTTATACCTATCGATTTTTTTTCCCGTCGCAGATCACAGCAACTCTAAATGAACCCCATCAGTCGTGTTTATTACCAACTTAGAATTCACTTTTCATCACACCATTCCACTGCGAAGTTAGAATTGAGGCCGGCCTCTCTTACACAGAAAGGTTTATGAAGAATTAGTATTCGTATTTTCGTCCAAGCTGATTCATATTGGAATTTGCTTTTTAGGTACTCATGCTATACGTGAATGAGAGCTGATTTGTTCAATAAATTATGAGTGGTTGTATTTTTGTTTATATGACCCCTAGAAAAGCCCCCTTGATGCATTTTAGCAAATTTTCAAAGAAAATGAAGCTATTGCGATGGGTCCAAAATTATCAGAACATGTATTTTTGAAAACTTCTTATAGGAAAATCAGTTTCACAGCATCGTGAATTTATCCCTAGATTTTAACAGAAAATTTAAATATGTGTATAATTATTATATTTTATTTATTTATTTATTTTTTGTTTATTTATGAGACAACCCAGACGATATCTGACCTTGGGAAGGCACATGATAAAAATTCCAAATTTCGCTAAAATGTTCGTATTGCCAAACAAGAAGATGAGCAATTTTCATAAATTCTAAAGGGTCAATTTTGAGTTTTTAGGCGTCAAAAATCGGCATAAACGGCTGAAAGTTAGAACAATTGACTTGAAATCACTGAAAGTGGTATGGAATATGGAAGGGTGAATAAAGACAGAAAGACCATTTCAGTTGTTTTTCATAGAGAATAGGGTGGAACTGGGTTTTTTTGAGGTTGAAAATTGGAATTAAGGGCTAAGAGTTAATTTATCTGACGTTGTGTGGATTGGTGATTCACAAAAATATTTTTCTCAAAAAATGACTTAATAAGGGTCAAAAATCGGTAAAAATTGCTAAAATCACGAAATAATTATATAATTTTACGATAAGTGGAATGCTGCATGAATGGAACTTTTTACTTTGGTGTAGACATCAGTGGGTGTCAGAAGGGAAATCGCAGCCATCACCCTGAACGAGAGGTTGAAGAGAAATGGGGTTAAGTATTCGAACGCATACCAACAAGCTACCACTCAACTCAAGACCCAAGAGAATTACTCGACTAAGGTTAGGCAGCATCGTTCATGGAAAAGGGTTAGACAAGAGGAGTCGCCAATCCCTTCCCCATAATAGGCAAACCCTCTCCAGCCCTCGAATTTTCCTGTCTCTGACTGAGTCGGTGAATATTGAAATAGCGCTTGAGAAGATAGCGCAGCGTTTCCCTGGAACAGCACGGTACTATCAATATAACGATGGTTCAGCACATGGTGCCAATAAACTAGCAGGCGCAGGCGTTTTCACTCTTTTTCGCAGGGATTTTAAGCTGAGTGAATCGGTTGAGACAACTTCTACAAACTTTGATGGGGAAATACATACAATCGTTACTGCTGTGCAAGAAATTTCCCTTCGACAACCTCCTATACGTAAAATCTTATTTGTGGATACAGTGGCAGCTATAGAGGCGGTGGGATCTAATGGGGAGGCAGATTCTCCTGATGTTGCAATGGCACGAGCTCTGATTGACCATGTTACAGTTGGACGGCAGATAGCCGTACAGTGGATACCATCTCATGTATCAATTCCAGGCAACGAAAGGGCTGATCATATTGCCAAAGAAGGGTCTAATAAGAGTCGACCCACCAGACCGCTTCGTCTGGGGAGCGTTAAGCGAGCAAAACGGATATATGGAGGAACTCGGAAGAGCAGAGTCAGAGAAAAGCTAAGGAACGCTGTCGCAACGTGGTGGGATCTAATGGGGAGGCAGATTCTGCTGATGTTGCACTGGCACGAGCTCTGATTGACCATGTTACAGTCTGGACGGCAGATAGCCCTACAGTGGATACCATCTCATATTTCAATTCCAGGCAACGAAAGGGCCGATCATATTGCCAAAGAAGGGTCTAATAAGAGCCAGACCGCTTGGTCTGGGGAGCTTTAAGCGAGCAAGACGGATATATGGAGGAATTCGGTAGAGCAGAGTCAGAGGAAAGCTGAGGAAGCAACGTCTCCAAGATCCCGCAAGACGTATCCCTAGCGATAAGCCTCGAAACGTTTTCGAGTTAATGACTACGATTTCCTGCAAAAATCCCTATTTGCCCATTGTGTAACAAGGACGAGATGACGAGCAGAACCTGACTCATGCTCTGCTCTCCAGGACGTACGGGATAGATTTACAGAAGACGACGACAGGAGGTGGACTAGAACAGCAAAAATAATATTGAGCCGCAAGAGACCAAATGGCCACAGAGCCCACGGTTACGGCTTAGGCAAAAATAAAAAATAAATAAGAAAAAAACATTGGGGAAGAACAAATAAATAGTGATTTTACCTCGGTATTGCCTTGGGCGTTGATGAATACGCTGCCTTCGATAACCTAGTACAGAGAATAGTGTCAGAATTCAAGACAAAACGTCTACCAATTCGAGTACAGCAGACAGCAGTACAGCTTCCTCACCTCACATGAACGTATAAGAATAGTTGGGTAGTTTCGTTTTGATACGGGACCATCTGCGATCCAACCCGCGTTTACATTCAAATTTTCAGCTCTCTACGACGATTTTTCGCGTTGTTAGAAGCGTTTTGAAAAAATGGTCAAACCATGTTAGCGCATGCGCAGACGAAAGTTAAGGTACGATTCCAATGAAATTCACATGGAACTATCAAAGTACTATACCTGATAGACATTCCAAATCTAAACTCGTTTCAACGATATGTAAGTTAGTTATGGGCGTTTCAAGTATATCATGTTTGCGCATGCGCAGACAGAACGATTTCCATGATTTTAAAACGGGGTCACCTGCGATCCAAACCGCGTGTACCCTCAAAATTTCAGCTCTGTACGACTGTTTTTCGCGTAGTTAGAAGCGTTACAAGGAAATGGTCAACATTTCATGTTCGCGCATGCGCAGACGAAATTTAAATTACGATTCCAATGAAATTCATAAGGAACTATCAAAGTATTATTCCTGATCGACTCTCCAAATCTGAACTCATTTGAACAATATGTAAGGTAGTCATGGGCGTTTCAATTATTTCACGTGTGCGCGTGCGCAGACGAAAGTTAGGATACTTTTCCACCATCTGTGACCCTACCTGCACCTACCCTCCAAATTTCAGCCCATTTCGACCATTATTTCGGGTAGTTATGGGCATTACAAGGAATTACCACAGACAGACAGACAGATATGGAACCAAAAATGTTCCCTGATGTCTGGAATGCAAAACGGTAGTGGACATTTTCATTTTGGAGGACACAAATTTGGTTTACTCAATCACGAATCCAAGGCTTCCCTACCTTAGTTAGTGAGGAAGCAAAGTTCATTTCATGAGTTCACTTCATTCGATAGAGGTACAGTTATCATTTTCAATGTACCTACCTGCCATGTTTTCTGGTGGTAATGAAGACAGGTAGAGAAAGTTTCAACTCAGACGATCTGAACGGCAGATTTATACGTTTCTCCATATTTTACAGGAACTTCGTGTGATTCTATGACGACTTCAGACTGAGTAACCCCCTTCAGTATACGAAAAAAGATACAGAGAAGTAACTGTAAACCTAACTGACCATCAGACTCTTAATATAACTGTTAAAATAGAAATCCACTGATGACGAACCCCACAGTCTCATTCCAGTCTTTTGCGTCTCTTTTATAGTAAGCCCATGAAAATTAACGTGTATGATTACCATGTTTTTGCAACATAAAGCACGTAGTTGTTTACAGCAATCCGCTTTGTTTAGTACCACTGTTTCTTTTATACAGTTTTTGTCTTCCGCCTCAACATTTATTTTTCAACACAGCATTCTCCAGCTTCTAATGCCTCGTAATATTTCACTGTATTAAAGCTTGATGATTCATTTATTTTCGAATGGCTCCGTGATATGGCAGAACTCTTTCGATGTCTCTTTCAAAGAAGCAGGAATTTTCGATATGCAACAGCAGTTATAATATACAGAGGCCGCAATCTCGACCCCATCACTACGGAGGTCATGATACTTCCAAGCATTGCCAATACATAGTTTATCAACTACATATTGAAAGACAACTGGCGACGGGACAAGGTGAACCTGTAAGTTGTGGCAGTGTTAGCGAACGATTTCTTACTTATTGAATGTGCATACTGTATATGCTTTACCTATTTTAATCAACAATCGTGTAATGATGTAATGATGTATTTAGATTTTGAGGTACGATTGAAACCCTATCCAAAAAAAACGCTGCAGTCCTTGCCACATGGGTTTATTATTCTACTGGGCATACCAACAGAAATATTGGCATTTCATTTATTGTTTCTTTCATGTGCAATAATTAAAATAGCTATTTTTGATGGTTTCCACCAATTTTGGCCCCCAAAAGCACGAATTAGGCTCGGCCTTTTTTTACAGTTATCTTTGACCGATGATCAACCATTAAACCATTTACCATTTAATTATTGTTTTGATTCACCTGTTGATACTACTTCTAGTGTTATTATAGAAATTTATGGTAATTTCAGACAATTTTTCAGATTTCTGACTCATAAAAAATTAATTTCGGGAGCTTAACCTTCGTTACAACCTCAATTCTTCACTCCTCGGTCAAAATCAACTTAATGTTCGGTCTTCCTGCCCGAAAAAACATGGAAAACGATACTTCACAAGCTCATGTTCACTTAAACCTCAAACATCCCTCGAAAACCCCTATTTTTACACCCATTTTTCTCCCATAACACTCCTGGGTGTATGCCGATCGAGCTGCCGTGTTTCGGAGCACAGCTAGGACCCAAATGTGTTCCCAAGTGGAGACCCAAACTGTGTGCGGAAGATCGACGATTTTAGACCAAAATTTAACGTAAATATAAGGCTGAAACTTTGTTAGAACCTCAATTTTCCACTCATTGGTAAAAAGCGGCTTCACACTCGGTCTTCTCGTCCCAAAAACCATGGAAAACGATACCTCAAAAGCTCATGTTAATAATATGTTACTAAAACACAAAAAACACCAATTTTTATACCAATTTTCACCCATAACACCCCTGCGTAATAGAAAAATTTTTGAGGGGGTGTTATAAAAATTGTTTGCTGAGCGAATACATAGGTGTATTATTCACAGAATAATAAACCAAAAGACTGACTGGGGTTTTTTGATACAAATAGGTACAATATTATTTGTTTGTCACGTCGTACCTAATTATCGTATCCAAAATTCGAGTTTGGAACGACGACATCTTCACAATATGGTTACCTATACTTACTCCACCAACATTCTTTGAGCTGCCCATCATTGATACCAGAATCTACCCAGGAATGTCTTGAAGTCTGTTGGGAAAAGATTACATGAATATATATTTAAGTAGTAAATATATCGCTTCCATGATTCTATAATTTTATTACAACAACAGCTCCTTGTGGAAAGTGTACAGATCCCTTCACACCCACACTGTGAAACCGCATCACGTTCTTCACGAGTAGCTGCAGGTATCCTGTTAAACGTTCATTGTCTTCCGTGATCCTGCGAAAACGTATCGGAACTAAAGTAAAGCGGAGCTGAAGTCCATTGTCCGCGTGGAAGTTTGTTAGAAAGAAAAGTGCAAAAATGAGTGGCGCTCTAGATTGAGTGCGCGAAGTCAAAAGGTGTCTTGATTTTGTATCAGCGTACATTTCAAACGAGAAACGTGTGACAGAGTGTGACAGTGGGGGGTGGACCCTCGAGAGTCCCCCTCCTAGACCAGCGAGATTATCACCAGTTAAGAAGGGATATCGATTAGGCTTCCGCTCACCGATCCCGTCTCCACCGGACCAAAAAACGACTCGAGAACAGCCGCACTGTTGCAAACCTGAAGGAAATTAAAAATAACGGCCGTCAAATCCAGCAAGATATTTGTCGCCAAGAAACTTCGAGATGACGGCCCAGTGACGGCGAGCGAACCGTGGGCGCCTCAACGTTGACCCATTTTTACCAATTTTTGGCCCTTATAAAATCAAATTTGACCCCCTCTTTTTAGCATGGAACATGCTTTAGCCTTGAGCTAACTGGCAAAAAGAGTCACGTTTTTGGGAGACGCGGTTGGGAGACGGCGATGTGTCACGAAATTTTGCAATGATTTCCACTTACAACCAAGTCGTTGCTACGGAACTTTATCTTCGTCATTCGTGTTCGTAGAAAAACCGTTCACCATTCGTTGGAAAGCCCTAAATTATATACTGTGAAAACCGCTGTAATTATGGAAGAAACTGAGATATACCCCTGCGTTAAAAGAAACTGTAAACAACATTCGCGGTAAGAGCCATCATAAATTCTAGTTCTAAATTCCAGTAGCTGCCGAACATTGCTTTCCTTATTATTAGGAGTTCCCATACTTACCATGAATGTTAAACAGCGTTGAAATGTTTTCTTATGATTTTCATGAACAACGTAATACGGTGTTAAAAATGGGTAGTAAACAATGGGTGTAAATGTTTTGTTGTCACTTGGTTGATGGATTACCTACTTCTTATAACCGTTGGTGGATAATTTTATCGAAGATTAGCAAGATAACATCGTAGCATTGTACTTCAACGGAACATCATAGTCATTTAATAGGAAAATGAGAGCCCGGATTAGCGGGAAGAAAGCATGTTCCAGGTTTTAGAATTTTAGCCGTAGGCTCAAAGGAGAAAGCAACCGGTGGGAGGGGGTCCAGGGGGGCGAGGCCCGAAGGGCCGAGTTTTTGTGAAAATAAATAACTTATCAATGAAATAGTCGCAATTTTAGCTGTTTTTACCAATTTTTTACCCACAAAAACTCAAATTAGACCCCCTTAGAATTTTTGAAAATTGCTCATCTTCGAACTCATCCTTTTTTTTAGCAACAATAACGTTTTGGCGAAATTTAGAACTTTTATCATGCATCTAATGTTAGATATCGTCTGGAGTGACACATAAATAAATAAATACGTATAATATACGTATAAATTGTTGTTAAAATCTAGGGATGAACTCAAGATGTTCTGAAAAGGATGTGCCTATAAAACAATTTCAAAAATTTAAGTTCTGAAAGCGTTGGATACATGGCAATAGCTTCTTTTCTTTGAAAATTCGCTAACATTGTTGCAATAATAGTAAATGTGTTTTATCAGTTTATCTTATCTAACTTACCTGCAACATGTAGCGCTTTGTTAAATTTACATTCAGCTTTGTTTGTAAAGTCAAATTTTACATTTTATATTTCCGATACCCTCCCCCCCCCCCCCCCCCCCCCCACCATTCAACAATCCTGGCTACGCCACTGCTATCACCGGACATGACAGTCAGCCAGGAGGCTTCACCATCAAAATGTCCAGCGCTGGATGCTTTATTTGGAACATGATGTTCCTCGAAATTTCAAAATGCTCCTCACGCGGCGTATGCCCGACGAAGAAGGTTAACCTCTGAACAAAGGATGGTATTTTGCGGAGTGAAAGTACGGCGGGCGCGAGTTGGTGAAAGCCAGTGTCAAGTTTGTAGGTTCGTTGCACAACCCCAGGAGCCCCCTTCGAATTGCACGCACGAGGTTCGCTCTCTTGATACCCTTATATAAGTTCCCAGAGTGAACGACCGCTTCTCAGCTTCTGATTCCTCCGACTGGGGGAGGGGGGGGGGGGGGGCATACAAAAACGTCCGCCAATTCGAGTAGGCAGTACAGCTCCCTCATCACATGAACGTACAGAATAGTTGGGTAGGTTCGTTTTGATACGGGACAATTTGCGATCCAACCCGCGTGTACCCACAAAATTTCAGCTCTCTACGACTATTTTTCGCGTAGTTAGAAGAGTTACAAGGAAACGGTCAGCATTTCATGTTTGCGCATGCGCAGGAGGGGAAGCAATGAAATTCATATGGAACTATCAAAGTATTATACCTGATCGAACCTCCAAATCTGAACTCATTTCAACGATACCCAACCCGCATCTACCCTCCAAATTTAAGCCCATTTCGACCATTATTTCGGGTAGTTATGGGCGTTACAAGGAATTGGCCACAGACAGACTTTTTTTTTTAATACTAAATCACGAATCCAAGGCTTCCCCACCTTCGGTTGTGTGGAAGCAAAATTTTTTTTACGTCGTCAGCTGAAAGGAGCAGACTTGTGCTGTGTGCTCGACTTATTCGTTGATTTTGTTCAATAAAATAATTTGCCAGCGGTATTACCCTTATGTCTATGTTCACAGTGGCGTAGCCGGGGGGGTTAGGGGGGGGGGGGGTCATAACCCCCCCATTGGCTCGAAAACTTTATCACAAAATTAAATCTTCAAGAATGATATCAATCACAACAGTAACAAACAGTTAAATAATCTTACGTTTATTTGGTTACAAACGAGCAATGTGAATATTTCTTAAATATATGAATGTGTGTATGAATGTGAAAACTATTTCTTTAATCAGAATAGTCCCTCGTTCTGTCGTGAATCACCATCCCTCACGATGTCAGGTTAATTAATACCTATATATTTTAGCTCTTAATACCAATTTTTAGCCCCCCCCCCCCCCCCCAATCCAAATTTGACACCTAGTCTGTATGTAAAACACTGAAATGGTATTTTTCTGTCTTTACTCCTCCTTCCATACCACGTTCAGTGATTTTATATCGCAATTTTAATCGTTTTTACCAGTTTTTTACCCTTAAAACAAATTAGACCCCCTTAGAACATTTAAAAATAGCTCAACTTCGAACTCATCATTTTCAGAACATAACTTTTTGAAATTTTTTTTATAGGCAAATCCGTTTCAGAGCGTCCTCAATTCATCCCTAGATGTTAACAAAAATGTATATGTATAATATGTTTATATGTCACTCCAGACGATATCTGTCCTTGGGTACATGATAATAAATCCAGATTTCGCCAAAACGTTCGTATTACCAAACAAAAGGATAAGTTCGAAGATGAGCAATTTTCAGCAAATCTAAGGGAGTCACATATGATTTTTAGGGGACAGAAGTCGGTAAAAACGGCTAAAATTGCAAACAATGGATAGGAAATAACTGAGTGTGGTATGGAAGGGTCAGTAAAGACAGAAAAATACCATTTCATTGTTTTTCATACAGAATAGGGGTCAAAATTGGATTTTTGGGTGTCAAGATTTGGTATTGAGGGCAAAAATAATTATTAATTCACCTGACGCTGTGTGGGATGGTGAATCACGGCGGACGATTTTGTTGATAAAAATACTTTTCTGAAACACAAGTGGGTGAAATTTGACTTCTGAAAAAATCGGTAAAATAGCTAAAATCATGAAAAAATTAAATAATTTTACAAAAAGTGATTTTACGAATATGTCTTTGAAAATTCGCTCTTAAAGCCATGTTGCATGACTGGAACTTTTTCTATTTCCGATACCCCCCCCCCCCCCCCCCCATTCAACAATCCTGGCTACGCCACTGTATGTTCATGTGGGATAATGATGGAAGGAATCAATAGAAAAAGGCAGGGTTTGTGCACCCATTTGGTTTATTATTCTGTGAACAATACACCTATGTATTCGCTCAGCGATAAATTTTTATAACGTGCGCCCGATTTTTTTTTTTTTTTTTTTTTTTTAACGTTTATCCCAAAAACGCTGCAAAATCCTTGTCATGTGTTTATTATTCTATTGGGCATACTTACCTACAGGAATGCTGGAAATACTTTTTTTTTCTTTCATGTGCAATTATTGAAATATATTGAAATATATATTACAAAAAATTATTGATATATATTACATTCTTAAACGCTCGGACCTGCACTCTCTCTATCACCTCAAGGTAGATCTGCGCCACAAGCTAAATTTCCCTGCTCTGCTGGAGGGGATCAGTTTCCTGGTGCCACGCCCTTGTGCCCGGTCATCATTATTGTTTAAAGTCACCTTTTGTGCGACAAACTACCTGATGAACCGTCCATTAGCTAGACTTCCCCGTTCTGCAAACCTCCTACTTTGTACATGCCCCGACTATGATTTTTTCTCCCATTCTTTGTTTTCACTAAAATCATTAATCAACTCATCTCCCATTTCATTCAATTAAATTTGCACAACTTGCTACTACTCATCATCATCATTCATTGGTATTATTATTATAGCACGACTTGTTTTGTTACAACTTGCTTGTAATTGAGCTCGTCCGTACTTTACCAAATAAACAAAGGTGTGAGAGACTTCCGAAGCTTATAGTGTTGCAGCACAAGCCACCGAGTTTAGGACTTTGAACCACGTCTCCACTAGTTTTATTCAAAATGGGCAATAAAGCTTTTGTCGCTCTCTCTCCTTTACGTCTTTGAGAGTTCGCGTTCAGGTCATTCGAGCCATTGTTACTGAAAATCACCCCTAGATAGTTGTACGAGCGCGGTGTCATAATATCCCTTGTCCCACACTTGAAAGTAATTTTTGTTGGACTACTTCTTTTGCTGAAGATTAAAACATTTGACTTAGCAGAATCAATAGATAGAGCGCTCTTTTGACAGTATTCATGAAATATATTTAGCGTCCTCTGCATATTTGATATACTGTAAGCAAAAAGTGCCAAATTATCAGCATATTGAAGGCATGCTATATCTACCGCATCAGCTATATTCACGCCATGTACTCCCCTGCTTAAGAGAAAAGAATCCAAATCCGCCACGAAGAGGGAGAACAGTATAGCGGTGAAAGAACGTCGCCCTGCAAGATTCCCTCAGTTATGGCAAAGGGCATAGACTCCCTCTCACTGAGAACGACGCATTCAGATAAAGTGCTTTAACATTATTGATGTGTTTAGCGCTAATGTTCATCTCACACAGCTTTCTCTAAAGAATCTCGTGCGATACCCGGTCAAAGCATCGTTGGAAGTCTATGGAAGCAACTAATAACTTGCTCCCCTTTAGTCTGGTCTTGATTGCGACGACACTGGATAGAACGAAAATGTTATCTATACAGCTTCTCCCATTGCGAAACCCATTTTGGCTCTCAGGCAGCAATCCGTTTTCCTCGACAAACCTTTGCAGCCTACCAAGTGATATTTGGTTAAAGACTTTGAGTATTGTGTTAAGCAAGGATATTTCACGACAGTTCCTTGGGTCCTTTTCGTCACCCTTCTTGTGAAGTTGTCACAATGAAGTACAGTAACCAAAAATAAAGTAGAATACTTTGAAAAAAAAATCCAGTCATGCATTATGGCTATAAGAGCGAATTCTCAAAAAATATTCGTGCTATTGTTTAAAAAAATTATATAGCGAGAAACCATACCACTTTTCGTAAAATTATATCATTTTTTCGCGATTTTTAGCCACTTTTACCAATTTTTGACCCTTGTAAAGTCAAATTTGACCAACTCTTTTTTAAGAAAATGATTTTATCACCGAAATATTCCCTACGTCGTTAATCACCATCCCACAAGAATTAATATTGATTTTAGCCCTTAATACCAGTTTTTGACCCCCAAAAGTCCCAAATGGACCTCTGTTCTATATGAAAAACAACTGAAATGTTATTTTTCTGTCTTACTCATCATTCCATACCACTTCCAGTGATTACTGGAAGTAATCAGACAGTTGTGCAACCTGATATAAAACGGCAAAAATAGACGCGTAAAAGCAACTGGTGTCATCTCCCTCAGTCCAGCTTTAAGGACATTCTATCTTTAAATTCCTTCTCCTTTACAGGGTACCAAATATATCTCGTCATTGCCTCACCTGCACTGTTGGCTAAAACGTTATCTTATACATTACCCAAATTCAAGGTCACCACCAATGGTAAGTGATCCCAGCCCAAACCGTCGTCGTTTATTTCAAAATCATGGATGAGCGGAATCGTATTGACGTCCACCCACACCAGGTCCACGCAACAACGCCTCTGATGTGATACAAACGAAAATTCAACCATGCAATCCTCCACTGCCCTTCCATTCAACACAAAACATCCATGTTCTTCCTTCAAATCAACCAATTTTGCGCCCGATTTATTGACCAAAGTATCCCGGGAAACACGAACGTCATTCATTGGGGATCCCTCACAAACTTCTCCCAGGACCTGGTTAAGTAAGCCAATACGAGAGTCCCAGTCGCTGCCGGGGACTAGCATTATACAGCAAATATAAACGTTAATTCGCGGCGTTTTGGTTTATTATTCTGCGAATAATACACCTATGTATTTGCTCAGCAAAAAATTTGTATAACACCCCCTCAAAATTTTTTCTTTTCCGTTTCAAGGCGCGTAGATTCAAAAAACGCTGCAATGTCCTTGTCACATGGGTTTATTATTCTACTGGACATACCTACCTACAGAAATTTTGGCTGTTCATTTATTGTTTCATTCATGTGTAATAATCAAAATAGCTATTTCTGATGGTTTCCATTAATTTTGGCCCCTAAAACACAGATTAGGTACGCTCCTTTTTTTTAACTATCTTTGATCATTGGTAGTGCCATTTAATCGTCTTGATCCACGTGTTGACACTTTTGCTTCCGAGTCTGCGAAGCAGCGGAAGCCTTGTGTTCACTTTCGTGAGCCAAAAAATTTTTGTCTTCAGAAATCAAAATTTCCACTTGCATTTTGCGTTTCAAAGCCTACTGAACAAATTTGGTTCCGTGTCTGTCGGTCTGTGAGTCTGTGAGTCTGTGAGTCTGTGAATCTGTGAGTCTGTGAGTCTGTCCGCATTTCCTTGTTACAGCCATAACTTCCACGATTTTGAATTGATTCAGCTCAAATTTTGAGGGATGGTGCGGATAAGGCCCCTTGAGGTCCCATACAAATTTCAACATGATTGATCCAGCGGTACGCCCTGCGCATGCGCTAACGTTAAATTCAACAAACACGCATAACTTTCACAATTTCGATTCAATTTCGCTAAAATTTTCAAGGGTTGTTTGGACAAGGCCTAGTGAGTTCCAGTATGAATTTCAGCATGATCGGACCCTCGGTGCGATCTGCGCATGCGCTGGCGTGAAATAGATTCAATTTCCTTGTTACAGCCGTAGTAACCAAAGATTTCACCCAATTTCAATGTAATTCTCAGGGATTAAGCGGGTAGGGCCCATTGAGGTCCCATATAAATTTCAACATGATAGAGCCAGCGGTTCGCCCTGCGCATGCGCTCTGTCTGTCTGTCCTTCTATGCACGGCCAAACGGCTCGACGGATATCGACCAAATTTGGCACGAATATCCAGTAGGCTCCCAAGTTGTGCAACGTCGCATTTTCAATTCCCTGACCATAGCGGAACTATGGTCGACCATGGTCAACTCCTGAATGGCTTGACGGATATCGACCAAATTTGGCACGAATATCCAGTAGGCTCCCAAGTTGTGCAACGTCGCATTTTTAATTCCCTGACCATAGCGGAACTATGGTCGACCATGGTCAACTTCGTTAATTGAAATGGTAACCCCTATTTTTTATCGCGTATTCGTAATCTACGTGAAATTCTATCTACGATCGACCCTTCGGACTACCCCCGCGGTCGACCTTAGCGCATCCATGGGCCCCTCCATGGTCGAATCCCGAATTGCTCAACGGATATCGACCAAATTTGGCACCAATATCCGGTAGCCTCCCAAGTTGAACGTAGGCGCATTTTTAATTCCCTGACCATAGCGGAAATATGGTCGACCATGGTCAACTCCTGAATGGCTTGACGGATTTTGATAAAATTGGGCACAAATACCCGGTAGGGTATGGGATTTTTCCGTCGTTTGTTGGTTCCACGATACTGCGTACAGCAAATCTCGGATAGCGAGCGAAGCGAGCGGTCAGGCTAGTTATGTATAATGGACGTAATGTATTATGGAAGTCATGTTATGTATAATATGTATATTTCATGTAATGTTATGAAATGTTATGTTATGTAATGTAATGTTATGTAATATGTATATTTAACGTTATGTAATGTTATGTAATGTAATGTAATGTTATGTTATTTTGCTTCCGAGTCTGTTCTATTTTATAATGGGTCACTCTGATTGTGACGAGGAAGCTCCTGTGCCATCACCTTGGCAGTGTATTTCCATTGTTATTATACAAACTGATGGTGGATTTCAGACGAATTCCCAGGTTTTTCACTCATAAAAAATCAATTTTGGGAGCTGAACATTTGGTAGAACTCAATTTTCCCCTCTTTGGTCAAAATCGACTTCATATCGGGTCTTCTCGTCCCCAAAAACAAGGAAAACGATATCTTAGAAGCTCATGTTACCAACATGTTGCTAAAACGCAAAAAGTACCTATTTTTACACACATTTTCACTCATAACACCCCCGGGGTATATTCCGATCGGGCTGAAAAGTTTCGAGACACAACTAGGGCCCAAATGGAGCATGTGTGCGAAAGAACGACTTTTCTAGACCAAAAATGAAGCCGGTACACGTGATACGGCGTACGGCGTACGGTGGACGGCGGACGGACATTGTATTTTTGGAATCTACGCACCTTGAAACGGAAAAGAAAAAATTTTGAGGGGGTGTCATAAAAATTTTTTGGTCAGCGATTACATAGGTGTATTATTCACAGAATAATAAACCAAAAGTGTACACGTGGATCAAGACGATTAAATGGCACTACCAATGATCAAAGATAGTTTAAAAAAAAGAGCGTAACTAATTTGCGTGGGCCAAATTAATGAAATTAATGGAAACCGTCAGAAATAGCTACTTCGATTATTACGCATGAAAGAAACAATAAAAGAACCAACATTTCTGTAGGTGTGTCCAATAGAATAATAAACCCATGTGACAAGGACTTTGAAGCGTTTTTTGGAATCTATATATTATGCACCTTGAAACGGAAAAGAAAAAAGTTTGAGGGGGTGTTATAAAAATTTTTGCTGAGCGAATGCATAGGCGTAATTATTAACAGAATAATAAACCAACACAAAAACGCTGCAAAGTCCTTGTCACATGGGTTTATTATTCTACTGGACATACCTACAGAAATGCTGGCTGTTCATTTCTTGTTGCTTTCATGTAAAATAATTGAAATAGGTGGTTGGTAGGTGAAATCTGGTGGTTTCCACCAATTTTGGCCCCCAAAACTTGAATTAGGCATCTTTTTTTTCAAATTATCTTTGATCATTGGTAGTGCCATTTAATCGTCTGGATCCACGTGCAGAAACTTTTCCTAGTGTTATTCTACAAATTGATGGTGATTTCAGACGATTTCGCAGGTTTTTGACTCATAACAAATCAATTTTGGGAGCTGAACATCTAGTACAACCTCAATTTTCAACTCCTTGGTCAAAATCGACTTCATATTCGGTCTTCTCGTCCCCCAAAACATGGAAAACGATACCTCAAAAGCTCATTTTGCTAACATGCTACTAAAACACAAAAAGTACCTATTTTTATACACATTTTCATTCATAACACCCCTGGATATATTCCGATCGGGCTGAAAACTTTCGGGACACAACTAGGGCCCAAATGGAGCATGTTTGCGAAAGAACGACTTTTTTATACCGAAAATGAAGCCGGTACACGTGATACGGCGGACGGCGGACGGACATTGCATTTTTGGAATCTACGCACCTTGAAACGGAAAAGAAAAAAGTTTGAGGGGGTGTTATAAAAATTTTTTGCTGAGCGAATACATAGGTGTATTATTCACAGAATAATAAATCAAAATGCAATGTCCGTCCGCCATCTGCCGTACGCTGTCCGCCGTCCACCGTATCACGTGTACCGGCTTCATTTTCGGTCTAAAAAAGTCGTTCTTTCGCACACATGCTCCATTGGGGCCCTAGTTGTGTCCCGAAACTTTGCAGCCCGATCGGAATATACCCAGGGGTGTTATGAGTGAAAATCTGTATAAAAATAGGTACTTTTTGTGTTTCAGTAACATGTTAGTAACATAGCTTTTGAGGTATCGTTTTTCATGTTTTTGGGGACGAGAAGACCGAATATGAAGTCGATTTTGACCAAGGAGTTGAAAATTGAGGTTCTACCAGATGTTCAGCTATCAAAATTGATTTTTTATGAGTCAAAAACCTGGGAAATCGTCTGAAATCACCCTCAATTTGTAGAATAACACTAGAAAAAGAGTCAACACGTGGATCAAGACGATTAAATGGCACTACCAATGATCAAAGATAATTTGGGGAAAAAAGAGCTTACCTTATTTGTGTTTTAGGGGCCAAAATTGATGGAAACCATCAAAAATGGCTATTTCAATCATTTAACATTGAAGAAACAATAAATGAACAGCCAACATTTCTGTACGTATGTCCAATAAAATAATACACCCATGTGATAAGGATTTGGATTCTAAATTGAGCGAAAAGTACTTGGTAAGATTTTGAGAAAAGATTTAGTTGTATTCGATATTAACTAGGTAATAATCCGACACTTGCAAAAAGGAAGGAAACCTTTCACCTCTTGGTAGGGTGTGAGGGGGTGAACCAACTAACACTGCAGAGCTTGAAGGCTGATGCAATAAATACAGCGTACCGTGATAAGGTAGGATGCTGCCTGTTTAGTGCGAATAACAAGCACTATTATGCCAGCTCTGACATTTTTCTACTGCCCTTTTATGCCAATGAGAGGCGAATTCAAAACGCTGCGAATTATTACCAAACGGGTTATTATTTGCACGTATAAATGTCCCTTCTGCGTAGATCACTGTTTTCTGTGGTCAGTACCCTCGAGCTCCCCCAGGAAAGCCCTAAATCGAGTACTGGAGCCGGCCCGGGAATTAAAGTTACATACAAATGCGAGGGATTCAATATTCAATCATTAATTATTTTGTAGTTATTCATTAAGCATAAGGTAAATGATAAACCGTTGTGTAATAATTTACCTGTATAGATGCCCCTTCTGCGTACATAGTATAATAAACCGTTGTGTAGTAATTTACACAATAATAAACCGTTGTGTAATAATTTACAAGTAATAACCGTTGTGTAATCATTTACAAGTAATAACCGTTGTGTAATAATTTAATAGCTAATAATATGTTAGATTACCTGATTATTATTATTATTCATTAGGATTTAATTTAATAGATGCCCTAAATCGAGTATTGAGCCAGCCCGGGAATCAAATTTCATAATAATTGTTGTTATTCATGAAATATAACGTTTATACAAGTTAGAAAAGTACCTATCAACAAAATCCAAAAGAGCCGTCATTTTGGTTTATTATTTTCAATAATGAACCATTGGAATCGAGCATGAAAAAAAAAATTCTTACCCCCCCTCAAAATTTGATGGTTTACGTTTCAAGGTATGTAGAATCCAAAACTGCAATAAAAATATTTCTGTCTGTCCGCCGTACGCCGTACGCCGTACGCCGTACGGGCCACTTTTCTTAGTTACCATGAAAAAAAATTGATGAAATTCGGGTTATAGGTTCCGTTCGGCGTCTAGTTGGTCCTCGAAGCTCGACGTTACTGTGAGTCATCTCTAAGGGGTTCAAAATAGGGGTTGAAATTTTCAAAACGCCTATACCATTTTTTTACGTAAATATTTTTACGGTTTTAAATAGTTCTTGAACTTGCGAGTTTTTTAAGACCATCCGGAGCATTGTACGTCCAGCCGTTCGTTCACAGTAAGGCCCCGAAGTTTGCACCGACAGGCATTTTCGACTCCAGTGTCAATGAAATTGTATACAATTCAAACCAAATCTCGTAACCAGAGACGCGCCCACAATAGGAATTTGTGAATACGGCCAATCATTGGTAGGGATCACCTGATTATATTGGCGGAGTATGAAGTCGAGTTGGTTGTTGTGTGATATTATTTAATTTGATAATGATGGCTCTTTTGAGTTTGTTGGTAGGTAGTGAAACTTGGACAAACGTTGAAGTATTATTGATGGGTAAATTATTACTACGGTAAATTATTACTCAACGGTAAATTATTACACAACGGTTCATTATACCATCTACGTAGAAGGGGCTGGAGTTTGTTGGTAGGTACTTTTGCAACTTTTTTCACTCCTCATCACAATTTCTTTTCAGAACTTCATTATGTGTGTTTCTTTTTGTTAGGTACTGTTTGTCATCGGCAGAATTATTTTAGCAACATTTAACTCGTGATCTAGGTAGGTACCTAGTAACGAGTACGGGGTTAGGTACTAACCTACGGAGGGTCTGCGATCTACATAATATGTATATAATAGAATAGTACATATCATATTATATAGACGGGTTATCTATACATAGAGCTGTGATCTGTAACAGAAGGGTATTCTATACAAAATAATAAACCGTTGTGCAGGGATTTGCAGCGTTTTCAAATGAAATAATACCACAGAACAGTCAACTCGACTTCATACTCCGTGATTATAATCAGGTGCTCCCTAGCAATGATATCTGGGCTGAATGTATACAATTTGATTCACCCTCATGTTGAAGAAGCCTGTCAGTGCAAACTTCTGGGCCTTACTGTGAACGAACGGCTGGACGTACAATGCTCCGGGTGGTATCAAAAAACTCCCAAGTTTGAGAACTATTTAAAGACTTTTAAAAAATCGAGATAACGGCGTCCTGGAGATTTTAACCCCTATTTTTCACCCCTTAGAGATGAATGACAGTAACGCCGAGCTTCGCGGACCAACTAGACCCCAAGCGGGACCTGCAACCCAAATTTCATTAATTTTTATTCATGGTAACTAAGAAAAGTGCGAAGTACGGCGTACGGACAGAAATTCTGGTTTATTATTTTCAATAGTGAACCTGTGGGATCGAGCATGAAAAAAAAAAAGTCCCCCCCCCCCCACCCCACACCACCCTCAAAATGTGATGGTTTCCGTTTCAAGGTATGTAGAATCCGAAAATGCAATAAAAAAATTTGTAGGAAACTTTAATTCCGGGGCCGGCTCCAGTACTCGATTTAGGGCTTTCCTGGGGCGAGCCTACGCAGAAGGGGCATCTGTACAGGTAAATAATAGTAATAATTTGCAGCGTTTTTATTGCATTTCCGGATTCTACATACCTCGAAAAGGAAACCACCAAATTTGGGGGGGGGGGGGGTTAAAAAAATTTTCATGTTCGATTCCAAAGGTTCATTATTGAAAATAATAAACCAAAATGGAAATCGAGTCATAAATTTTGTGCGGCCGTAATATAATTTGGTTTGTTTGCAAGGAGTGAACTTTCCAAGATGAAATTCAACCCTCGGACTTGGAAGAGGCTTGACGGGAAAAGGACCACGTAAAGGTTGTTGGGAAACGGAGAGGTTGCTGGCAGTGGCCTCAGTCGCTCGCTCGATCGTTGGGCAACGACGGCTGCTCCCCAGAGAGAAGGATGAAGTTGCTTCATCAACCTCAGCGAACTTCGCTATGGCCCTGCGTTCCTGATCTGCTCTCACACGAGTCGAACAATGGCATTTACTAGGTGAAATCGCAAGAGTCCTCAAGCAAAAAAAAAGAAATTAATGTTACTTATAATTAAAATTAATCTTCAAAATGCACTCCGAACGAAAGAAGTTGGATGTACAGTTATCGGAATTGTTTTTGTTCTGTGCATTTTAAAATTAATTTTGCCGCACAAAATTTCAGAACTTGACATTTTCCCATGTTAAAGTAAACGCGTTCCTGACCTGCTCTCACACGAATCGAACAATGGCATTTACAAGGTGAAATCGCAAGAGTCCTTTAACAACAAAAAAAAGAAATTAATGTTACTTATAATTAAAATTAATCTTCAAAATGCACTCCAAACAAAAGAGGTTGGATATTTATCGTAATTGTTTTTGTTCTGATCCTTTTAAAATTAAAATCTTACTTTCGTCGCATAAAATCTCAAAACTCGAAAATTATCCATGTTAAAGTAAACGCGTTCCTGATCTGCTCTCACACGAGTCGAACAATGGCATTTACTAGGTGAAATCGCAAGAGTCCTTAAGCAAAAAAAATAAAATAATGTTGATAAATTAATAAATTAATGTGGATATGCACAATTATCGGAATTGTTTTTGTTCTGATCCTTTTAAAATTAAAATCTTACTTTCGTCGCATAAAATCTCAAAACTTGAAATTTGTCCATGTTAAAGTAAACGCGTTCCTGATCTGCTCTCACACGAGTCGAACAATGGTGTAATCGCTAGGTGTAAACTGGTGTGTTACACTAGGTGTAATCGCAAGAGTCCTTTAGCAACAAAAAAAGAAATTAATGTTACTTATAATTAAAATTAATCTTCAAAATGCACTCCAAACGAAAGAAGTTGGATGCACATTTATCGGAATTGTTTTTGTTCTGAGCCTTTTAAAATTAAAATCTTACTTTCGTCGCACAAAATTTCAAAACTTGAAATTGTATTCCATGTTAAAGTAAACGTCACCTTTTTCCTCTCAATTTTTTGTCCTTGTTAAAGTTTGACAACGAATGTACATTACCACAAAGTCAGTTACAAAATGGAAGTTAGTCAGTGTAACTTACAAAAATACTTTCACGTTGGAACAACTAAGTTCTCAAAATGCCTACCGTTACGCACATGTGTTACACTGTCACATCGAACGTCAAAGTCTGCCTCACCTTTGCGGCTGCAATGCCAGTCCTTTCCCGTAAATCGTCCTCATTACTTGTCAGACTTTAACAAGCACAAGAAAAATGGAAAGGAAAAAGGTTACGGTACTTTAACATGATAAAATTGTAAGTTTTAAAATTTTGCGCGACGGAAGTAAAATTTTAATTTTATTGTACCATTAGGTTTGTCTCAAATTAACTAAGGAACATAGTGCTGAATGGATCTCCATAAAGGAACCCTTATTACGTCCCTGTACTCCTTCCCTCTTTGTTGTGCATGGGATTTCGTAAGGAGGCTAATGTGTTTTCTCTTTCCAAGTTGTATTTCTCTGCTACATCCATCGAGAATTTTCATGTCGTGTCCTACCGTTGAAAGCTCATTGGAAAAGGAAGTTTTTGTGATATTTGACAGCTTGCAGAATTTATTTTGGGGAATTGGATCTGTTTTCAAAAATTTGCATTTTTTGAGGTTTTTATTGTTTTATGCTGCTACTGCGGTACCTAGGTGATGGTTTTCAATTTTGAAAGTAATCCAGTCTTACACGGAATTTAATGCTAATTTTGAAAATGTGGTTAAATTTGAGAAAATGTTATTAAAACTGGAGAAATGTGGGTTTTTATGGCAAAAACGTGGTTTTCTCTTAAAAAAACGAAAATGTGGTTAAATTTGAGAAAATTTTATTAAAAGTGGAGAAATGTGGGTTTTTATGGCAAAAAACGTGGTTTGCTCCCCAAAAAAAACGAAAATGTGGTTAAAGTTGAAAATTTTTTATTGAAATTGGAGAAATGTGGGTTTTCATGGCAAAAAACGTGGTTTTACCCAAAAACCCGAAAATGTGGTTAAAGTTGAGAAAATGTTATTAAAAGTGGAGAAATGTGGGTTTTTATGGCGGAAAACGTGGTTTTCTCCACAAAAAAACAAAAATGTGATTAAAGGTGAGGAAATTTTATTAAAACTGGAGAAATGTAGGTTTTTAAGGCAAAAAACGTGGTTTTCTCTTAAAAAAACGAAAATGTGCTTAAATTTGAGAAAATTTTATTAAAAGTGGAGAAATGTGGATTTTTATGGCAAAAAACGTGGTTTGCTCCAAAAAACCAAAATGTGGTTAAAGTTGAGACATTTTTATTAAAATTGGGGAAATGTGGGTTTTCATGGAAAAAAACCTGGTTTTATCGAAAAACCCGAAACTGTGGTTAAAGTTGAGAAAATGTTATTAAAAGTGGAGAAATGTGGGTTTTTATGGGGGAAAACGTGGTTTTCTCCAAAAAAAAACGAAAATATGATTAAAGGTGAGAAAATTTTATTAAAAACTGGAGAAATTTGGGTTTTATGGAGAAAAAACGTGGTTTTCTCCAAAAAACTTTTGAAAAATTGTATCTCTGGAACGGATTGAGATAGGAAGGTGCGGTTGACGGCGTTTTACTCCACTTAGGATGTAGGTTCACCCACCTCTTTTTGGGAGACAAACCCCGTATATCGATTGTTTCGATAGACGATAAGAAGCTGATAAGACCCCGGGGGACGTACAATACACGGACTTGCGCATTTTGGGCCAAAGACCTCGGTCACACGTGTACCTGGCCATGTGTCTGGAGTTCCTTGAACCCTTTCAGCAGTTGTTGCGATGAAATAAGGTTATGATGAAATAACTAACCCCTCTAGGAAGCCAGGTGTGACCCCCAGAACCCGCTTCCAACTGCCTCCGCTCATTGATCAGGAACTCTCATCGCCCCTGCCACAATTCGCTGGTCTGCTGTTCTTCATTTCATTGTCCTGTAAGGTGCATTTCAAGTCAACGAACTACTTTACGTGATGTACTGTTGCGATCATTACAACATTGCTCTTCTCCTAAAAAGATTTTGCTTCCACACTACCGAAGGTAGGGAAGCCTTGGATTCGTGATTGAGTGAAAAAAAATGTATGTCGTCCAAACTGAAAATTTCCACTGCCATTTTGCGTTTCAGACATCGAGGAACATTTTTGGTTCCGTTTCTCTCTGTCTGTGGTAATTCCTTGTAACGCCCATAACTACCCGAAATAATGGTCGAAATGGGCTGAAATTGGAAAGTAAGTGCGGGTTGGGTCTCAGACTGTCCCATACTAAAATCATTGTAAAATTACGGTAACTTTTGTCTGCGCATGCGCAAACGTGAAATACTTGAAAAGCCCATAACTACCCTAAAAATCTTATAAATGAGTTGAAACTCAGAGGGTCGATCAGGAATAATACTTTGATAGTTCCAAATAAATTTCTTCGTAATCGCACCGTAACTTTCGTCTGCGCATGCGCGTAACATGAAATGTTGACCATTTCCTTGTAACGCTCCTCACTACGCGAAAAACAGTCGTAGAGAGCTGAAATTTTGAAAAGCGTTTCAAAATCATGGAAATCGTTCCGTTTTCGCATGCGCATACGTGAAATAATGAAACGCCTTAAATATCGTTGAAATGAGTTCAGATCTGGAGGATCGATAAGGAATAATACGTTGATAGTTTCATATGAATTTCATTGGAATCGTACTGTAACTTGGGTCTGCGCATGCGCTAACATGAAGTGTAATTCATTTGTAACGCTTCTAAAAACGCGAAAAATAGTCGTCGAGAGCTGAAATTTTGAGGGTACAAGCGGGTTGGATCGCAGATGGTCCCGTATCAAAATGAACCTAAGAACTATTCTATAAGTTCGTGTGATTCAAGTGAGGAAGCTGTACTGCCTACTCGAATTGGCAGACGTTTTTCTTTGCAACGAAGATGTATAAGGGTCTTGACACGAATTGGATATACAGAATATTGTAGGAGACAATTTATAAATTTAAGAGATTCTCACCCTGCCATGTATTTATGTTCAAGAATGCTTGAAATATGCGCACCTCCAAAAAAGCCAGTGGAATAAAATAAGTGATGTACACGGGCACTTTACAAGAAGGAATGATGATTATGTAGTACCATTCAGTAGGCTTAAAAAATCTGATGACGCCCACAGTTATTTTGCGATTAAATTTTACAATAAATTACAATTCGTAGATATGCCACTGAAACGATTTGCCACATGTGTAAATAAGTGATTAAAGAAAGAAGCCTTTTATTCAATTGAAGAATTTTTAGATTTTGAATTCACGGGAAATTTTAAGATAAATTAGCATGCAAGAAAATTCGTAATTATTCATGACTATTTAAATTTCAATTAGATAATCCTATGTATGTACAGCATGGTAATAAACAAATACAAATACAAACGAAATTTCGACCTCTCTGTCAGGCACGTCAATCACGTCAACTGAATGTTATACCTATTCAACGCCTCTATATTAAAACCCCTTTAAAAATATCTTTATACACGTTGTTTTTCATCACCTAATATTTGCATAGTGTGCCGAACATTAACTCGAAAAACCGTCGTTACAGCCGGGTTGTTCATGATAAATGAAGTCGTTGTTTTTAATATTTTTTTGGACGAGAAGACCGAATATGAAGTCGATCTAGACCAATGAATGGAAAATTGGGGTTCGAACGAAGTTTCAGCCTTAAATTTACGTTAAATTCCGGTCTAAAATCGTCGTTCTTCCGCACACAGTTGGGGTCCCCGTTTGGAACACATTTGGTTACTAGTTGTGCTCCGAAACACGGCAGCCCGATCGGCATACACGCAGGGGTGTTATGGGAGACAAATGGGTGTAAAAATAGGGGTTTTCGAAGGAATGTTTGAGGTTTTAGTGAACATAAGCTTGTGAGGTATAGTTTTCCATGTTTTTTTAGGGCCAGAATACCAAATATGAAGTCTATTTTGACCGAAGAGTGAAGACTAAGAAGTGAAGGTTAAGCTCCCGAAATTCATTTTTTATTAGTCAAAAACATGGGAAATTGTGTGAAATCACCATACATTTGTATAATAACACTAGAAGTAGAATCAACAGGTGAATCAAGACAATTAAAGGGTAGGTACTATCAATGGCCGAAAATAATCTTTTTTTTTTAAAGCCGTGCCTAATTCGTGTTTTTGGGGGCCAAAATTTGTGGAAACCATCAAAAATAGCCATTTCAATGATTGCATATGAACGAAACAATAAATGAACAGCCAAAATTTCTGTACGTATGTTCAGTAGAATAATAAACCCATGTGACAAGGACTTTGCAGCTTTTTTTTTTTTTTTTCTTCTTTTACTGTATAGGTACTCAACTTGAGAATTTCAATCAGCGGCTACTTTCTAAGGAAACTTAGGAAAACGAAAGTTCCAGCTATGCAGCATGACGTACGTACTTGATCCACGTGTTGACACTTTTCCTAGTGTTATTCTACAAATTGATGGTGATTTCAGACGATTTCGCAGATTTTTGCCTCATAAAAAATCAATTTTGGCAGCTGAATCTTTGGTAGAACCTCAATTTTCCACTCTTCGGTAAAAATCGACTTCATATTCGGTCTTCTCGTCCCCAAAAACATGGAAAAAGATACCTCAAAAGCTCATGTTACTAACATGTTACTAAAGCACAAAAAGTACCTATTTTTACACACATTTTCACTCATAACACCCCTGGGTATATTACGATCGGGCTGAAAAGTTTCGGGACACAACTAGGGCCCAAATGGAGCATGTGCGCGAAACAACGACTTTTTTAGACCGAAAATGAAGCCGGTACACGTGATACGGCGGACGGACATTGCATTTTTGGAATCTACACACCTTGAAACGGAAAAGAAAAAATTTTGAGGGGGTGTTATAAAAATTTTTTGCTGAGCGAATACATAGGTGTATTATTCACAGAATAATAAGCCAAAATGCAGTGTCCGTCCGCCGCACGCCGTATCATCCATATCTACCTTTATTTTCGGTCTAAAAAATTCGTTCTTTCGCATACAGGCTCCATTTGGGCCCTAGTTGTGTCCCGAAACATTGCAGCCCGATCGAAATATACCCAGGAGTGTTATGGGTGAAAATTGGGGTTTTTGGTGTTTTAGCAACATGAGCTTGTGAGGTATCGTTTTCCATGTTTTTCAGGACCAGGAGACCGAATATGAAGTCGATTTTCTCGGCAGAGTGGAAAATTGAGGCTCTAACGAAGTTTCAGCCTTAAATTTTCGTTACATTTTGGTTTAAAATAGTCATTTTTACGCACACAGTTTGGGTTCCCATTTGGGTCCTAGTTGTGCTCGGAATACGCCAAGGGGTGTTATAGGGGGGAAATTGGAGTTTTTCGGGTTTTTAATGGTTTTAGTGAGCTTGTGAGCTATCGTTGTCCATAAATATGTTTAGGGCGAGAAAACCAAAGTTGAGTTTGAAGTTGATTTTGACCAAAAAATGAAGAATTGAGGTTTTCAACTCTCAAAATTCATTTTTAATGAGTCAAAAACCTGGGAAATTGTCTGAAATCACCATAAATTTGTATAATAACACTAGAATTAGTATCAACAGGTGAATCAAGACAATTAAATGGTACTATCAATAATCAAAGGTAATTTGTCAAACATAGGAGCCTAATTCGTGTTTCTGGGGGCCAAAATTGGTGGAAACCATGAAAAATATCTGTTTCAGTTATCACACAGGAAAGAAACAATAAATGAACAGCCAACATGTTTTTAAGTATGTCCAACAGAATAATAATTACGTATTACCCATGTGACAAGGACTTTGCAGCGTTTAAATATTTTTTTATCTATATAACTGTACAGGAATATTTTTTATTCATCTTGTAACTGGGTTCACCCGTAATGAATAAATAAATAAATAATTAAAATAAAACACTTAAAATTCCCACCCACGTCGTCCTCCCCGTCGTTCCCCATTGTGATACCTGTCAGCTCCTCCCGTAGCGATACCGAAAGATCGTTGTCCCCCGGGCGGGATAACGTTTCAAAGAGTGCAGAGTTGAGATGGCGGGCTGCGGTTCGGTGGAGGGTGGCAGAAGTGAAAGTCAGTTGGGTTGGCCCCGGTTTTGTAGGTCACGTCCCGAGCATTGGCAGTGGCCATTGAACCGGGCTCAGCTCGTGGGGGACCTTCCCGAACGGTTCGTCGAGCGGCCCGCGGAGAAGCGAATTTCGTTACAAGGCAACCACCAGCCTCCTCCTCCTCCTCCTCCTCCTCAGACTGGATCCGATGGGAATCGTTACAGAGGAGTATCGATACGCAGAATAATATCGATTTTGGTTTATTATTTACAATTATAATGAACCACTGGAATCGAGCGTGAAAAAAAACGCTGCAAATCCCTGCACAACGGTTTATTATTTTGTACAGAATACCCTTCTGTTACAGATCACAGCTCTCTGTATAGATAACCCGTCTATGTAATATAATATGTACTATTCTATACATATTATGTAGATCGCAGACCCTCCGTAGGTTAGTACCTAACCCCGCACCCGTTACTAGGCACCTACCTGAATCACGAGTTAAATGTTGCTAAAATAATACAGCCGATGACAAGCAGTAACTAAAACGGCAAAAAGAAACGCAAATAATGAAGTTTTAAAGGAAAATTGTTGATGTGGAGTGAAATAGATGCCCCTTCTGCGTAGATCACTGTTTTCTGTGGTCAATACCTACATTCGCGGTCAAGTAGAATGAACTGTTGTGTAATAACTTGCCCATCAATAATACTTCAACGGTTGTTCAAGTTGTAAAAGTACCGATCAACAAAATCCAGCCCCTTCTTGTTTGATGAACCGTTGTGTAATAATTTATCGTTGTGTAATAATTTACAGAAAACAGTGATCTACGCAGAAGGGGCATCTATTTCACTCCACATCAACAATTTTCCTTTAAAACTTCATTATTTGCGTTTCTTTTTGCCGTTTTAGTTACTGCTTGTCATCGGCTGTATTATTTTAGCAACATTTAACTCGTGATTCAGGTAGGTACCTAGTAACGGGTACTGGGTTAGGTACTAACCTACGGAGGGTCTGCGATCTACATAATATGTATAGAATAGTACATATCATATTATATAGACGGGTTATCTATACGGAGAGCTGTGATCTGTAACAGAAGGGTATTCTGTACAAAATAATAAACCTTTGTGCAGGGATTTGCAGCGTTTTTTTCTATTATCGATCGACTGTTACGAAATAAATCACTCGCGAAGAAATTGTGGAAACCCATTTCAAAGAAAAACGTAGTTATTGAAAAAATAGTCTACTTCCACTAATACACGAAAAAACGCGAAAAACACTGTTATATCGGTTTCGGTGATCAAACCATCTTCAGTAACAAACAATAAAAGTTATTCTGAAATGACAGTGTTTTTCGCTTTTTTTCGTGTATTAGTGGAAATAGACTATTTTTTCAATAACTCAGTTTTTCTTCGATCGACTGTTTTAAAAAATTGCTGTTCCTCAGCATTAAGTAAAATTAATTATCAGTTTAGGTTAATCAGGTATGTTCAATAATGAACCTTTGGAATCGAGCATTAAAAAAACTTTGACCACCATCAAAATTTGATTTCAAATTGCGTTTCAAGGAACGCAGAATTCGAAAATGGAATAACAAAATTTCTGTCCGTCCGCCGTACTTCGCACTTTGCTTAGTTACCATGAACCAAAATTAATGAAATTTGGTTTGTAGGTCCCATTTGGGGTTTAGTTGGCCCTCGAAGCTCAGCGTTACTGTCAGTCATCTCTGAGGGGTGAAAAATAGAAGGGGTTGAAATTTTCAGAACGCCTTAGCTCAAAAACTTTCAATAATGTACATAGTTATTATTATGGTTTTTATTCGATTCCGAATTTTAGAATTGTTTGGGAACACCCGGAGCATATACGTTCAGCTATTTGTTCACAGTAAGGCCCTGAACTTTGAACCGAAAACCTTCATCAACACGAGTGTGAATCATGCGGTGTGCAGATGTGGGTTGGGAGGGTTTAAACCAAATTTTGAAGATTATCTAAAACAGATGAACTCCAAAGTGTTCTAAATTCATTAGTCCATCAATTCTGACATTTTTGGCAATTTTATAACACTTTTTGCTGAATATTTAGCTATTATTGTAAATGAAAATGTTTCATATTGAACTCATCGAATTCGTTTGAAATGGGCGATTTCCGTGTGTAGGAATTTTTAATTTTTAATCTCCGAATCGGATTTAGCACTCTTGACCCCCCCCCCCCCTCCCCACCACCACCATTTTCATCTCTAAACTCCGCGCGGTTTGGGCAACAAACGGACAGAAAGAAAACGAAATGACGTCATAAGTGGGCGCTGAACGGGCTGTCATCGGAAAGCGCCACGGGAGGTAGCCAGAACAACACGTAAGGAATGCGCACAAACAAACACACAAACAAATAGGTAGGTACCACGGACGTTGAACTACGTAATGAGTAAACACGGCCACCTGAGGCTAATTCAACCAGTTGTTCAGTGTCTCTCGGATTGCACCACGCTATGGATTTCGTCGTTTCCGTCACCAACAAAGGAAATCAATGTGCTATTCGCAACAATTTCAAATTTCGTCGTTATCGCGAAACAAGAAATGGTGACATTATAATATGGCGTTGTACTATTCGCAACTGCAGTGTATGTTTAACGACAAACCGCGCAATATCGGAAATAATAAGTCCGGACAGTGAACATGACCACTCGTGACGCATGACTTCTCGTGAAATTCAGAAAGCTGAGATTCGAAATTCTTTTTTGCCTCCTCATTTGGTTATGGATGCCTTTTTGTGAGCTTATTGCCATCGCTCCTGAAATGGGCGGAAAACTGCATAAATTCGCAGACTACGTTCTGGACAACTATGTGAACAACTCAGCGACATTTCCACCATAACTTTGGGCACACGAACCTACCCATCAAGCACCAAGAACTACCAATGTCCCGAAAGTTTTCACAGCCATTTTAAAAAACATTTCAATTCCCTCCGCCCCAACGTTTTTGCTGTTCTTGAAAATCTACGCATGTTTCAAACGGAAACTTAGTTGAAATTGAAAGGAGGAAGAAAACGGCAGTCAGCGAACGTCACAAAGCAGCACTCTATAATCCGAGTATATGGCGACTTTATTCGAACTAATAATTTCATCGAATGTACCAAAGAACACTGCCTTCCACCTAAGTAGATGATTTTGAGTTGGTGATCAAATTGACGCGTACTTTATCTGTGCAAAATACATTTTTCGTTACATTTCACCATTGCGCTTTCCTTACAGTTAACCTGTGCGCTTTCCTTACAAAATACCGCCAATTTGTGCGCTTTACTGGAACAGCGGCTGAACTTACCTCCCAGGCTGACACGGGGTGACGAGCCTTTAACTATGACGTCATTTCGCTTTCTTTCCACTGAGTTATCGCCCACTTTCGATCATCGGATACCCCTGATATAGCACCTTTTC
This sequence comes from Leptopterna dolabrata, assembly GCA_954871275.1. Taxonomy (NCBI): domain Eukaryota; kingdom Metazoa; phylum Arthropoda; class Insecta; order Hemiptera; family Miridae; genus Leptopterna; species Leptopterna dolabrata. The sequence goes on from OX940980.1 coordinate 51,958,359, forward strand.
GGAAACCACTCGCCGATATCTTTTACATAAGAAAATAAAAGAAACCAGGTGCAATTGAGCATTGCACACATTTTGGCAGAACTTATTATCCATCATTATTTGTATTATATCTGGCAAATATAATATATTATAGGGTCAGATATCGTCTGGTATAAGTAAATTACTTATATATATATATATATATATATATATATACGAACATATAAAAAACGCTGCAAATCCCTGCACAACGGTTCATTATTTTGTACAGAATACCCTTCAGTTAAAGATCACAGCTCTCCGTACAGATAACCCTTCTGTGTAATATATTTACTATTCTATACATATCGCGAACCCTCCGTAGATTAGTACCTAACCCCGTACTCGTTACTACGTACCTACCTAAATCACAAGTTAAATGTTGCTAAAATAATTCTGTCAATGATAAACAGTAACTAAAATAGCAAACCGAAACGCAAATAATAAAGTTCTGAAGGGAAATTGTTGATGTGGAGTGAAAAAAGTTACAAAAGTACCTACCAACAAACTCCAGCCCCTTCTACGTGGATGGTATAATGAACCGTTGTGTAATAATTTACCCATCAATAATACTTCAACGTTTGTTCAAGTTTCACTAGGTACCTATCAGCAAACTCCAAAAACAGCCATCATTTTTCAAATGAAATAATATCACAGAACAACCAGCTCGACTTCATACTCTGTAAATATAATCAGGTGATCCCTAGCAATGATTTTATTTCGGGTCAATTCCCGATTCCCTATAATCGGGTGGTCTTAAAAAACTCAAGTTCGAGAACTATTTAAAACCGTAAAAAAATGCGAGATAACGGCGTCCTGGAGATTTCAACCCCCATTTTTCACCCCTTAGGGATGACTGACATTAACGCCGAGCTTCGAGGACCAACTAGACCCCAAATGGGATCTATAAACCAAATTTCGTGAATTTTGGTTCATGATTACTAAAAAAAGTGCCCCGTACGGCAGACAGACAGAAATTTTTGTATTGCATTTTCGGATTCTACGTACCTTGAAACGTAAACCTTCAAATTTTGAGGGGGGGGGGGGGGGGGGGGGTAAAAATAGTTTTTTTCATGCTCGATTCCAAAGGTTCATTATTGAAACTAATAAACCAAAATGTCAAAATCTAGGGATGAATTCGGAGTGTTTCAGTATCGGCAAAACATTTTGGCCTGTTGGAATCAAAAGTCACAAAAATTCTATGATTTTAACAGTTCTTTAATAAAATTTCAGATGGTTACGTCTGAGGTGAAGATACTTATGTACGAACGCAGTGATCCAACAGGTGGATTACCAGACTGCTTCACCTCGAAATCCCGCTAATAAGCAATTTCTTTCTGTAGGTGCCGCTTATGTTTTTTTACGGGTTTAAAAAAATGCTGAGCATCGATTCATTCGACAGCGGAAAACTCCGGGTCGTCTGTGCAGCGGTGAGAAGGAAAGGAGGTAAGAGGGTAAGTTGGTTGCACAACGAACGGTTAGAAAGTTGCATACAGACTGCAGTTTCTGCACCTTACCTAACCTGGAAGACGTTAGTTATCCAACCTGGAAGCAACTTCTAACCGTTACCCAACGGGAAAACGTGGGAATAGTTCATAAAACTTGATGCTAAGCTACACAAATAATTTTGATGACTCCTTCCTTCTTTTCCGAGCTCTTGTAATTCATGTATTACTGTAGTGATCGGCTGCTCCCTATTAACATGTAATAGCGTCACTTGAGGTATAAGCCGCGTCTTGGCGGCTTCCCGGAGCGGTGTTCCCCTACCCCCCTCCGGGTCTGTAATAAGGGGTATAAAAAGGCGATGTATTTAACCAATAAACAGTCAATCAAGTCACAACCCGACTCAAGTAGTCTCGTGTACTTATTGCTCCCGCTGGATCATCACACTGGTCACCCCGACGACGAACACGCAACCTTCACCGGCTACCGGCTTCTGCGAACAGCGTCTCGCCTTCTCGCCTCTAGCGACTGCTCAACGCGCATCTTCGGCGGCTTCCTGCCTTCTGCGAATAACGCCCCACATTCTCGCTTCCAGCGACGGCTTAAAACGCACATTCGCCTTGACCTTCAACGGACTCACAAAGGTCCTTTTCAGGACCACTGTCTGTTTCAGCCTTTCAATTTCAGCCACCTCGGACTTTCGCGAACGCAACGCCGGCAGAGCAACGTACCCTTGCCCCGGCCATCTTCGGACTAACACCGATTCTTTAAAAACCATCGTCCTCTTGAGATCGACAGCGAACCCCCACCACTCGTCACTACCAATCAGCGTCCTCTCTCAAGCGACCAACCAGCTATCGTCTCTTCAGCGAACCAATTAGAGACCATCTCGCCCTTCCCGCTGCCTATATAACGAGAGCGACCATCAACGGAGCATTCATTCCTCAGATCTACATCCAAGAGAACAACCAAGAAGAAAAATGGAGACCAGAGCTACGAAGACACTCGAAACGGCACCAGCATCTCTCATACTGCGGCCTTTTGACCCGGCTTTCCCGCACGTCTGGTTCGCACAGCTCGAACTAATTTTCGCCCAGAAAGGCTTGAAAAATTCTGAAGCCCGCTTCACCCGTGCCTTCCTCGCGCTCGAGCCTCGCCAAGCGGACATCTGTACCGACATCGTCGCCTCACACTCCGCAAGCTACCAGACGTTGAAAGACCGGCTTATCGCAGCTCATGCACCCTCAGATGGCTCCCAGCTCACAACTCTGCTTCAGCCTTCGGTGATAGACGAGCTGCCTTCGGCCCTCGCCAGACGCCTTCAACGTGCTCTTCCCTCGGAAACTCCGACCTCGCTTCTCCGACAACTCTTCTTACGATCTCTACCTGAGAGCCTTCGCCTTCACATCGCAGCCAGCGTAGAACCCGATATCACGAAGCTCGCGGCGGCCGCCGACCGCCTTATACCCTTCGTAACACATCCTCGTGTGGCTACCGTCGACGAGGAAGTTCAAGTGATCCAGCACCGCCAACAAATGCGGCATCCTACGCAGCGACAATCACCCCCTCAACGACCGAACAAGACGTTCTGCTTCTACCATAGAAGATGGGGCTCCCGAGAGAAAAAATGCATCAAACCCTGCACCTGGCGAAACCAACCGACGGAAAACGCCAACACACTTCATCGGAAAGGAACACAACTGGGCACCCTACGAACGGCTAAAAGCTCGGGGATCAACACATACGACAACCACTGCGCCTCGGTACACCTACCGCCCTATGAAAGGACATTCACCGTAGCAGACGTCTCAACACCGATCCTCGGCCCCGATTTTCTAAGCCTCGTTGACCTTCCGAAAGCCCGCCTCATCAACGCAGCCACTAGCCTCGTACGCCCGGGAAATTTCAGCTGTGCAACCTCAGATAACACACCCTACTTCCAGGCACTACTAGACGCACACACTCCTTCAGAAACTCCCTGCGAAGCACCAATCGAACAATATATAGTAACGAAGGGCCCGCCATGTCAAGCGAAACTCCGACGCCTAGCCCCGGCCAGCTATACAAAGACAAAAGCCCACTTCGCAGAACTCCGAAACGCCGGCATCATGGAACCATCGGAGGCCCCTTGGTCAAGCCCTCTACACGACGTACCGAAGCCAGACGGAGATATTCGCCCCGTCGGAGACTACCACGCCCTCAGCAGGCTCACTGTCCCCGATCGATACACGGTGCCGCACCTCCACAACTTCACAACGGTACCTTTCAGGACGACCACACTTACTATGTTCGAACTCGCCCGTGCCTTCTTCCGCTGCGGAATCGGCGAAAGGGACGATCCTCTAGTAGCCTCCAAAGATATCGAAGAACATTTTACGCACGTAAAATTATTACTCGATACTCTAGCCAAACATAGCCTCGTGGAACACCTACACTGTGCCTTAAAAGACGCTATCATCACTACCTCCTCGTCAAGAACCTGGGCATCGGACCTCAACGGCCTTCTCCTCAGCCTCCGCAACAGGCCCGGCCCCGACGGCTACTCGCCCTCACAGCAACTTTTTTCGGCGACTCCACGACTTCCAGAGAACCTGTTCACACAACCGCCTCCCTCAACTCCGATTGGTCAAGAAATCTCGCTCCCTATTGGCCAACCGAATTCTTCCGCGGGCCAACCCGGACCGCGACCACGAAGGTCATTCTCCCTCACAATGGCACCTCACACACCTCCGAAACTCACTTCGAAACAGCAAATGCTGAGGGACCTCACATTGACGCCTTCACCTCCGAGCCATCATCCTCCGACCATGACGGTACGAAAAGCTATGGCAATCACACGGGCCAACGCCGCCCCTATACCACCTCGGCCATTCATCAATCCGATGAATCACAAGATGAAGCCACCACAGGGAATCACCCCACTTCATGCCACGGCCACTCACAAGCAAACCATCACACTGATGCTCCCGCCTTCCGCCGGGAAGTGCTCCGACTGCTGCACACACGGCTGCCGCCGCCCCCAGCTCCAGAGCATCGGGATACAGGTGTCCCCCGACACAATTACCACTGGGACCCAGGCAACAAACAAGAGGACGCAAGAGGAGCCGCCAACCGCTGCGGCTACGCCGCAAGTGCGGCCCATTTCACCTCCTCCGGCACCTCCTGCCTCGCCGCCCAGCAGAGTCACTCCCGCCAGCCGCCCCTTCCAGAGGTCTCCCAGACGAGGCCCCCGACATTATCAGCGGAACCACCTCCGAGCACGCTCCCAGCTCCGAGTACGCTCACGGATCCCGCACCCCAGCCGCCGCTAATGCAGGGTGACACCGCAACAGCAAACCAAGACAACACGCAGCCTCTTCTACCTCCACCGACGCCTCAACACGATTCACCGTCGAAAATGAATTTATAATTGCAGTATTTAACTTCAATTCTAGGGGGAGCAGTGTAGTGATCGGCTGCTCCCTATTAACATGTAATAGCGTCACTTGAGGTACAAGCCGCGTCTTGGCGGCTTCCCGGAGCGGGGTTCCCCTACCCCCCTCCGGGTCTGTAATAAGGGGTATAAAAAGGCGATGTATTTAACCAATAAACAGTCAATCAAGTCACAACCCGACTCAAGTAGTCTCGTGTACTTATTGCTCCCGCTGGATCATCACAATTACATTTTACTGCTTCCGCGTTTCGCGACGGGTTTAAAACTTTGTGACAGTTGAATTTTTTCAAGATTTAATGGTATTGTTGCAACGGGTAGTAAGTCAGTCAACCGAGCGAGAGACGACAGAGTGGAGACGCTCGCATCTCAAAATAAAGAAACATCCACATCAATTATTCACCGGTTCCAAATTCAACATTCAGACCTGATGAAAAACGCTGCAAATCCCTGCACAACGGTTTATTATTTTGTACAGAATACCCTTCTGTTACAGATCACAGCTCTCCGTATAGATAACCCGTCTATATAACATAATATGTACCTACTATATTCTATACATATTATGTAGATCGCAGAACCTCCGTAGGTTAGTACCTAACCCCGTACTTGTTACTAGGTACCTATGTAAATCACGAGTTAAATGTTGCTAAAACAATTCTGTCGATGACGCGCAGTAACTAAACCGACAAAAAGAAACGCAAATAATGAAGTTCTGAAGGAAAATTGTTGATGTGGAGTGAAATAGATGCCCCTTCTGCGTAGATCACTGTTTTCTGTGGTCAATACCTACCTTCGTGGTCAAGTATAATGCACCGTTGTGTAATAACTTGCCCATCAATGATAATACTTCAACGGTTGTTAAAGTTGCAAAAGTACCTATCAACAAAATCCAGCCCCTTCTTGGTTGATGAACCGTTGTGTAATAATTTACCATTGTGTAATAATTTACCGTTATGAAATAATTTACCGTTGTGTAATAATTTACCGTTGTGTAATAATTTGCCAGTGTGTAATAATTTATCATTGTGTAATAATTTACCCATCAACAATGCTTCAACGCTTGTTCAAGTTGCAAAAGTACCGATCAACAAAATCCAGCCCCTTCTTGGTAGATGAACCGTTGTGTAATAATTTACCGTTGTGTAATAATTTACCGTTATGAAATAATTTACCGTTGTGTAAAATTTGCCGTTGTGTAATAATTTGCCGTTGTGTAATAATTTACCATTGTGTAATAATTTACCGTTCTGACAATTTCAACCCCTATTTTGAACCCCTTAGAGATGACTGACAGTAACGTCGAGCTTCAAGGACCAACTAGACCCCGCACGGAACCTATAACCCGAATTTCATCAATTTTGTTTCATGGTAACTAATAAAAGTGGCCAGAACGGCGTACGGCGGACAGACAGAAATTTTTCAATTGCATTTTCGGATTCTACATACCTTGAAACGTAAACCATCAAATTTTGAGGCGGGGGGGGGGGGGTTAGATTTGAAAATAATAAACCAAAACGGAGTTATTGAAAGTTGGTCCATTTCCAATAATACACGAAAAATACACTGTTACTGTGTTTCGGTGATCAAAACATCGTCTGCAACAGACAAACAAACAATAGTTGTTATTGTTTGTTATTTACGGTGGCTGGTTATTTTTCGTGTATGAGTGGAAACAGACAACCTTTAAATAACTCAGTTTTTCTTTGAAATGAGTTTCCACGATTTCATCTCGACGCGAGTGATTTAGTTCGTATTCGTACCCATGAACACACCGAAAAACATCAGGTACGAAGCAGCGCGCTACTTCCTCGTTCATATTCAGGCGATATGGTGGCTACTATTAGCAGGACGGGTTCTGCTTTTGAGGCAGAGTTCCTGGTTTCCACAAAAACGTCATCAAGTTCCAGTTCTGGACTAACTACAGGTCGCATGCTTGAAGAGCACTGTTGTTTCTACTGTGATGCGTGGTTTTTAAAATATTGTCATCATGAGATATGCGAGTTATTTGTGGGTGAATATGCAAAAACGCTGCAATTTATTACACAACGGTTTATTATTTACCTGTACAGGTGCCCCTTCTGCGTAGATAGTATAATAAACTGTTGTGTAATAATTTACCGTTGTGTAAATAATTTACCGTTGTGTAATAATTTACCCAATAATACTTCAACGTTTATTCAAGTTAAAAAAGTACCTACCTATCAAAAAATTCTACCTATCAAAAAGTACCTACCTATCAAAAAATTCTACAAGATCCATCATTTTTCAAATGAAGATATATCAAAGAACAACCAACTCGACTTCATACAGCCATCCATGATTATATCATGTGTTCCCTAGCAATGATATCTGGGCCGGCTGTATACCGTTCATTCGCGATCGTGTTGACGAAGCTTTTCGGTGCACACGAACGGCTGGACATACAATGCTCCGGGTGGTCTCAAAAAAATTCTCATGTTCGAGATCAATGAGAATTTTCGCACTGCGGCGTTCTGAAAATTTCAACACCTATTTTTCAACCCTTAGAGATGACTGACAGTAACGCTGAGCTTCGAGGGCCAACTATCAAATGAGACCTACAAATTAATTTAATTAATTTTGGTTCATGGCAACTGAGGAAAGTGCGAGGTACAGCAGACGGACAGAAATTTTTTAAATCCCATTTTCGAAGTCTATGTGCCTTGAAAAGGAAACCATCGATTGGCGGGAGGGGGGGGGGGGGCTCAAAATTGTATTGGGGACAGAATGCACAGGTTAAGATTGACGGGGATTTGACGAAGGAGATTAGGATCTGCAGAGGATTGCGGCAGGGCTGTATCTTGTCACCACTTCTATTTAACTTGTACTCTAAGTCAATATTCTCTGAGGCCCTTAAAGGGATTGAAAAGGGAATCAAGGTTAATAGTACGAGGGTCAACAATATCCGTTATGCTGATGATTCCGTGCTGGTCGCTGACTGCTAGGAGGATTTGAAGTTCCTTTTGAATGGGGTCAATATTGTCAGCCAAGGGAAAGGTCTCAAGATAAACTTACCAAAAATGAATTTTCGCGAACAATTTTCGGCAACTTCAAGTGTGGCACATGACTTTCGACTGTTTTTTCACGCTGAATTCAACGGTAAAAACTATTTGGAATTTCGATTGCATTTGAGGTTTTAAATTCCAGCGAGAAAATTTGTAGCGTTAAAATTGTTAAAATTGCTCCAAAAGCAAATAATGACCAAAATATTGGAATTTACCCTCAAATGTACTCGAATTTCAAAATAATTGTTATCGTTGTATTATAGCGTGAAAAAACAGTCAAAAGTCATGTGCCACACTTGAAGTTGGTGAACATTTCCAAATTTTGGCAAGTTTTGGAATTGGCATGAAAAATCAATTAAGAGGTCTATTATTCATGAAATTTGGAGTAGAAACCGAACCTGCAATGAAAAAAGGGAGATCCCATTTGAAATAACTAATTTAGTACCCGTTTGGACACTTCTGAAAAACAGTCGGCGATACGCTATATAGATAGAGAATTATTGATTTAGTGGGGGTAGCCGTTTTTAGTTTTTTTCTAGGATGAGAAATAAGCCACGAAAAGGGTGAACCACCCTTTACCACCCACCCTGCATGTATATTATACACACACCTTGGTAGTGGGTACTTGAACCTACTTAATTTATATAAATAGGAATGACAGTCTAAATATGATATAAATCAGTCTAGACAAGATCTGACCTTAGAAAGAGTTTTAAAAGTCCAAATAAGCGTCTAAAAGTCAATTTTACAATGCCAGTTGTTTGAAATGGATGAAAATTCGGTTTGGCGAGTGTGATTCCCAGTGTCCAATTTGTGTCTACTAGTCAATTGGTTTATTATTCTTTGAATAATACACCTAGGTAATCGCTCAGCAAAAAATTTTTATAACACCCCCTCAAAATTTTTTCTTTTCCGTTTCAAGGTGCGTAGATTCCAAAAATGCAATATTGGTCCGTCCGCCGTATCACGCGTATCTACTCTAATTTAGATCTAAAAAATTCGTTCTTGCGCAGACAAACTCCATTTGGGCTCTAGAAACCTTACAGCCCGATCGGAATAAACCCAGGGGTGTTATGGGTGAAAAATGGGTGTAAAATAGGTATTTTTTGTGATTTTTGTGTTTGAGTAACATGAGCTTTTGAGGAATCGTTTTCCATGTTTTTTAGGACGAGAAAACCGAATCTGAAGTCGATTTTGACCAAAGAGTGGAAAACTGAGGTTTAGCAAAGTTTCAACCTTAAATTTACGCTAAATTTTGGTCTAAAATCGTCGTTCTTCCGCACACAGTTTGGGTCCCCATTTGGGAACACATTTGGGTCCTAGCTGTGCTCCCAAGCTCGGCAGCCCGATCGGAATACATCCAGGGGTGTTATGGGAGAAAAATGGGTGTGAAAATAGCGTTTTTCGAGGGTTTTTTGAGGATCTAGTGAACGCGAGCTTGTGGGGTATCGTTTTCCATGTTAATTAGGGCGAGGAGACAGAATATGAAGTTGATTTTGACCGACGAGTGAAGAATTGAGGTTGTAACAAAGATTAAGCTCCAAAAATTCATTTTTTATTAGTCAAAAACCTGGGAAATCGCCTGGAATCAGCATAAATATGTAGGTATAATAACACTGGAAGTAGTATCAACAAGTGAATCAAGACAATTAAATGGTACTATCAATGATGAAAAATAATTAGTTAAAAAAAGAAGAAAAACCCCAAGTCTAAATCATGTTTTTGGGGGCCAAAATTGGTGGAAACCATAAAAAATAGCTATTTCGATTATTGCACATGAAAGAAACAATAAATGAACAGACAACATTTCTGTAGGTATGTCCAGTAGAATAATAAACCCATGTGACAAGGACTTTGCAGGGTTTTTCACAATGCGAACAGCTGTTTGAAATCGATAATAATTCGGTTTGCCGAGTGTGATTCCCAGTGTCATAATTCGAGAAGTCGGCCCTTTCGAAGTCGGTTGAAAGCGAGAAGGGAAAAAAGGTGACGTCACTGGGGTAACAGGTAGGGAGAGAGAGAGAGGGAGAGAGTGAGAAACAGTGAGAGGGAGTGAGAGGGAGCGACTCGAGTTTGGAGCGAGGAGTTGCGTAACTGAAGAGCGGAGATAGAAGGCGAGCAGAAAAGAGTTCAACGAACCCGACTCCAACAACTGGGTCAGAATCCCCTCCATCACCGGCAACTCCTCCTCCTCCTCCTCCTACTCCTCCTTCTCCTCCTCCTCCTTCTACTCCTACTCCTCCTCCTCCTACTCCTCCTCCTCCTACTACGAACCCTTTCCAATGGCAACCGCCGCAGCAGCCAACAAACGATTCCGATGTCGCTATTTTTAAAACGACGCAACGGTTGAACAAAGTCGTTAAGTTTGAACTGGAAGAGGCCTAGGAATTGTTGGACTACGAGTAGAACGATGAAGTGGATCGCGAGAGAAAGACGGACGGCTATGTATCTATGTGGAACGAGACTGTCCGTTTAGAGAGGTGTCCGCTAACGTCTTAAGGAAAAAAACGCTGCAAAGCCCTTGTCACATGGGTTTATTATTCTACTGGACATACCTACACAAATGCTGGCTGTTCATTTATTGTTTCTTTCATGTGCAGTAATTTAAACAGCTATTTCTGATGGTTTCCACCAATTTTAGTCCCCAAAAAACACGAATTAAGCTCCTATTTTTGACATCTTTAATCATTGATCTAATCTATTGATCTATTAATCTTTGATGATCTTTAATCATTGATAGTGACATTTCGTTGTCTTGATTCACCTGTTGAATCTACTTCTAGTGTTGTTATACAAATGTGTGGTGATTTCAGACACATTCCCAGGTTTGTGACTCGTAAAAAATGAATTTTGGGTGCTGAACCTTCGTTACAACGCAAATTCTTCCCTCGTTGGTCAAAGCCGACTTAATATGCTTAAAGTGGGGAGTAGCATAAGGGATTTCATTATTTATAAATTGTAACATATTTGACTAGAATAGATGCAAATTTAAAAATAAAAAAATTGAAATATTCGGTCTCCTCGGTCTAAAAAACATGGAAAACGATACCTCACAAGCTCATGTTCACTAAAACCTCAAAACAAGATCTTCAAACCCTATTTTTACACCCATAACACCCTTGGGTATATTCCGATCGGGCTGCAAAGTTTTGGGACACAACTAGGGCCCAAATGGAGCATGTGTGCGAAAGAACGAATTTTTAGACCGAAAATAAAGCAGATATGGATACGGCGGACGGACTCAGCATTTTGGTTTATAATTCTGTGAATGACACACCTATGAATTTGCTCAGCAAAATTTTTGTAATAACACCCCCTCACAATTTTGGTTTATTATTTTCAATAATGAACCATTGGAATCGAGCAAGAAAAAAATTCTTACCCCCCTCAAAATGTGATGGTTTACGTTTCAAGGTAGGTAGGTATGTAGAATCCAAAAGTGCAATAAAAATATTTCTGTCTGTCCACCGTACGCCGCACTGGCCACTTTTCTTAGTTACCATGAAACAAAATTGATGAAATTCGGGATATAGGTTCCGTTCGGGGTCTAGTTGGTCCTCGAAGCTCGACGTTACTGTCAGTCATCTCTAAGGGGTTCAAAATAGGGGTTGACATTTTCAGAACGCCGTAGCTCGAAAACTTTCGATAGAAGGGTATGGTTTTTTTTACGTTATTAAATTTGTCTTGAGCTAAACAATTTTTTGAGACCACCCGGAGCATTGTACGTCCAGCCGTTTGTGTGCACCAAAAAGCATCGTCAACACGATCGTGAATCAAACGGTATAAATCCGGCCGGGATATCATCACTAGGGAGCACCTGAACATAATCAAGGATGGCTGTATGAAGTCGAGTTGGTTGTTCTGCGATATTAATTCATTTGATAAGTGATGGACTATTGGATTATGTTGGTAGGTACTTCTGAAACTTGAACAACCGTTGAAGTATTATTGATGGGTAAATTATTACACAATGGGAAATTATTACACAACGGTTCATTATTGTATCTCCGTAGAAGGTGAACCTATACAGGTAAATTATTACACAACGGTTTAGGTAGGTACCTAGCAACGAGTACGGGGTTAGGTACTAACCTACGGAGGGTCCTCGATCTACATACCTAATATGTTTGTGTAGAATAGTACATATGTTATATAGACGGGATATCTATACGGAGACCTGTGATCTGTAACAGAAGGGTATTCTGTACAAAATAATAAACCGTTGTGCAGGGATTTGCAGCGTTTTTTCTTTTACGTTTCAAGGTGCGTCGATTCCAAAAATGCAATGTCCGTCTGTCGTATCATCCATATCTACTTTATTTTCCGACTAAAAAATTCGTTCTTTCGCACACATGCTCCATTCAGCCCCTAGTTGTGTCCTGAAATTTTGCAGCCCGATCGGAATACATACATCCAAGGATGGTTTGGGCGAAAAATGGGTGCAAAAATAGGGTTTTTTGGTGTTTCAGTAACATGAGCTTGTGAGGTATCGTTTTCCATGTTTTTTGGGACGAGAAGATCGAATATGAAGTCGATTTGGCCAAAGATTGGAAAATTGAGGCTCTAACGAAGTTTCCGCCCTAAACTGCAGTGGGAGGTGATGGATTGTCAATTAAATTTATAATTTTATTATTACCTGTACTACTTCAGCATATTACTCATGTGTTCAACCATGCATTTACTACCTCTCAGTTTCCTGCAGCTTGGAAGTCAGCATTGGTAGTTCCTCTATCAAAGGTCCCTAACCCATCTTTCCTCTCTGATTTTCGCCCTATAAGCATCCTCCCCGTCCTCAGTAAGGTGTTTGAGATTTTGATGCTCAAGCAAATAAGCGAACATATTCACAATAGTAATCTATTGTGTACCTTCCAATCTGGATTTAGGAGAACGTATAGTTGCGAAACTGCTTTGCTGAGGGTAGTGGAGGATGTGAGAATGAGAATAGAACAACAAAAATGTACGTTTTTGGTACTGTTAGATTTTAAAAATGCCTTTGGGTCCGTCTGCCACCGCTTTCTAGTTGATAAGTTGAGGGCCTTACTTTGGTTTTTCAACTTCTGCTTGTTCTATGATTCATTCTTTTCTTGAAGGTCGGACCCAGATTGTGATTTCTGGCGATAAAAAACGATCTAGCCCACTCCATCTTACGACGGGTATCCCACGGGGAGCTGTGATGGGACCTCTGTTATTTTCAACTTTCATCAATGATCTACCACAGCACCTTAAGTATACGAAATACCATCTTTTCGCGGATGACTTCCAAGTCTATATCCATAGCTGCCTCGGGGATGAAATGGTTACTGCCATTCACCAACTAAATCTAGATCTTCTTGCAGTATCTAAGTGGGCGAACCAAAACGGAATTTCTATAAACCCTAGTAAGTCCCAAGTGATTACCTTCTATAAGCAGAACATTCCGACTAATCCACTTCCTCCAGTTCTAATTGACGGGGTTGTTGTCCCGTTTTCAAATAAAGTAAAGAATTTAGGCCTTTATCTGGATAACACCTTAAGTTGGGAGTCCCAAGTCTCACACGTCTGCCGAAGGGTGTACGGATCGTTGCATTCCTTGAATAGATTGTCTAAATTTACTCCCCCATATCTCAAACATCGACTGGTCACTGCCCTAGTATTACCCCACTTCTTTTATTGTAGTTCATCCTTCTCCTATTCCTTATCTGCAGCTCTATCTAATCGATTGCATGTTGCATACAACGCTTGCATACGTTATGCATTTAACATAAGACCTCGCAGTTCGGTCAGTGGCTACAGCGTGTTATGCCTACCCCTTGCTAAGTATTACATCTGTAGACAATTAAAATCTGTATTCTTAATTGCAAAGGGGCTACCTACTGCCTCCCTATCTGCACGATTTGGTCACCCCAGCCTCATCTTTGCGATCGAACGCCCTACTCGTAATGCGTCACTCAAGCAGAACCCTCTCTAAATCTTTTCTCATCACTGGGGCAAGATTCTGGAATTCTCTTCCGTTGACCGTCCGGGCGTTGCCTTCCTTGGGTCGCTTCGTGGAGGCCTGCATCAAGCATTTACGCGATAACTAGGTTATTTTTGATTATTTCATGCACCCCCCCCCCCCCCCCCCCCCCAACATATATGCAAATGTTTTCATTTCTTTACTTTTTTTTATGCCATTATACTACTGAATAAATATAATATCCTGTTGTTCATGTGTGCATTTATAGATTCTGTTTGTCTGAAGCACAATAAAGGTTTATTATTATTATTATTATTATTATTAAATTTACGTTGAATTTTGGACTGAAATCGTGGTTCTTCCCTACACAGTTGGGGTGCCCGTTTGGGAACACATTTGGGTCCTAGTTGTGTTCCGAAGCTCGGCAGCCCGATCCGAATACACGCAGGGGTGTTATGGATGGAGCTGGTGCAAAAATAAGGTTTTTTGTGTTTTAGTAACATGAGCTTGTGAGGTATCGTTTCCCTTGTTTTTGTTCGGGCGAGAAGACCGAACATGAAGTCGATTTTAACCAGAGCGAAGAATTGAGGTTGTAACGAAGGTTACAAAATTAGTTTTTTGTGAGTTCAAAAACCTAGGAAACAGTCTGAAATCACCATAAATTTGTATAACAACACTAGAAGTAGAATCAACAGGTGAATCAAACAATCAAATGGCACTTTCAAATATCAAACATAATTTGTCAAAAATAAGAGCCTAATTCGAGTTTTTGATGGCCAAAATTGGGGAAACCATCAAAAATAGCTATTTCAATTATTCCACATGAAAGAAACAATAAATGAACAGCCAATATTTCTGTAGGTATGTCCAGTAGAATAATAAACCCATGTGACAAGTCATGTTTCATCACTTGTTAAAAATAATAAACCAAAAAGTAATGAGATTGAGTTACGTTTTTTATAGTGTGAGACATTGTTTAGTTAAGAATCTCTTCTAATTGTTTATAAATCCTTTGTGCAGAGTTTGATGAGTTTCGGCATATTGGCTTGGGGAGGTACTTTCCCATCGGTATTGCGTTCTTTGATAACAGCCCAAAAGACCATTCTAAAAATCATTTAAAAAACAAAAAGATTTCCCACAAATGACATATTTTCGATGGTGAAGGTCTTCTCTGTTGGCCAGTTATATGCAAAATCAGCCCTCATGTTTTTGCATAAGCATCCCATCAAATTCAATTTCAGGTTTTCGCCTAATAGCGCCCATTCGTTCCGCCTCACTACGCAATCTGTCATCTCTGTAACTCATTCACGTCTGAAAAGTACATCACGACACATGCATTACAGTATGCCACTGCTGTTAAGAACTGCACCCTCTACTATAACAAACCCCACTAAATATACTAGAGCAGAGTACAAAAAATTTGTTTTTAGCTGGCTCATATCACAAGGACATCTATTATGCGACAATTTATTCGCGAGTACTTAGGTATGTGATCTGTGTAGTAGCAATGTACTAAGTATGCTATTGATTTAATAATATACATAACTATATAATATTAGTCCGCACAATTTGAAGGTTTATACAGGGTGTTCACACTTAAGACTGTTAACCTTCTAAGGATCGATTCTGCAGCTAATTTACAACAAAAAGTTCCTCTTAGAAATTTTTCGAAAACCCCTTTATTTTTCGAGTTTTTTCACTATTAAGATTTTTTTCGTGTTTTCGACCTCGTCTCAGTAAAACGGCCATAACTCCCTTAATTTTTGGAGTAAACAAAAAATTGAGGACACCGTTGGAAAGAGCGTTAAATTTCCCATCTCCCTGAAGTATTTGGATTTTTTTACACTAGGTCAAGTAGGCGAAATAATGGACTAAACACGAGAATTTCTCACTTTTTTAAAATTACTGTTTTTTTTTATGGTGCGTTACATATTAAAACAAAATGGTAAAAAACCGTACGCGTTACAGGAAAAACTTGCCCAAAATCTCAGCTTTCCAACGGTATAATAAATTTTGATTTTACTCTGCTAATTACAGGAGAAAACGACGTTTGAATGAAAAAAAAACGGGATTTTTCGTTGAAAACCCTGTTTTTTGGGGTTCAAAACCATCAGATCAAGTCGGGAAGGGTTTATTATCGTTCCCTCGTACCGGATCGGACCGTCTCAAAACTGGGTTTCCCAACTAAATAATGGTAAATAATGGCCCACTAGCATTAAACCAGGGGTTTTCAAATTCATCGAAAACAAATCAAGTCAAAATTTTAATTAGTCACTAATTATCACAATTTATCACAGTAAATGTTCGAAGTGTCCCCCTTCTTGTTGAATGCACAATCGACACCTCCGTCAAACAGGGCTCAAGGGTTTGGGGGGGTGGAGGGGGGTTAGGGTGAATGGGTCAATCTTAACCGTCGGAAACCCAGTTTTGAGACGGTCCGTGGAGGATGGAGAGTGTCACCATTGCATTCAGCGTGAAAAATTACGAGGGAACGATAATAAACCCTTCCTGACTTGATCTGATGGTGTTGAACCCCAAAAAACAGGGTTTTCAACGAAAAATCCCGTTTTTTT